>CM021721.1:224931-235165 GCA_011074415.1 Stictonetta naevosa | reverse complement strand
CCCCGCTCCCGGGCCCGGTAAGGCCCGGCCGCCCGCGCGGAGGCCTCTGGGACGCGTAGTCCTCTGAAGCCTGGGCCCCGCCGCTCCTTCGGACCCCGGCAGCGCCCCCCGCCCCCAGCCCCCCCCGAGGCCGCTCGCGCCCGCCCAGCTCCCGCCCCGTCGCGGTCCGTGCTCCCCGCTCCCCCGAGGGGGCTCCGAGCTTTTGGCTGGCGGCGGGGCACGCGGAACTACAACTCCCGTCATGCCACGGGGCCCCGCAGCACCACGGGGCCTTCCCGCCCCGCCTCTTTCCGCTCCCCATTGGCCCCCGCGCCCGCGCGCGGCCCGCCGGGAAAAGCGCCCCGGAAGGGGGACGGGGGCGGTCCCCATGGTAACGGGGGACCCGCGCGGGGGCCGCCATGTCCTTCAAGCGGGACGGCGACGAGCCCGGGCAGCTGGCGGCGCTGCAGGTGAGCTCCCGCGCCTCCCGGAGCTCCCCCTGCCCGGCTTTGCCCCGTGACCCCGCCCTTCGACGGCCCCCGCTGCCCCCCCGGGGCTCTCCCGGGCCTGCCCTGCCCCGAAGCGCTCTGCCCGGCCCCTCGGGCTGTCCCCCGGTGCGGTACCCTCCTGCCCTGCCCCAAACCCCTGGGATTTCTCTGCCCTCCCTCCCCGGGCCCCCAATCTCCCCCCGAGTCCCCAGTCCCCACCCGAACCCCTAATCCCCCCTCCCCCCGTTCCCTAAATTCGCCCCACCCCCTGCCTGCAGCTCTCCCGGTTCCCGGTCTCTGCCGCCCTGGTGCCGCCTCGCAGGGGGCGGCAGGCCCGGGGGTGTTGGAGGGATGCTCCCTGCCACGTCCCCCCGGGGGGGCAGCAGGAGCCCGAGGGTGCCCGAGGTTCCCGCTGGGGAGACGGGGGATAGGCACTCGCGCGGCCTTTCGCTCCCTCGCAGAAGCGGCGCGTGGCGGACCTGCTGGCCAACTACATCCCCGAGGACGAGGCGCTGCTGCTGCGGAGCGGGAGGTGAGCGGGAGCCCCCAGGGACACGGGGCCGCTCTGGGGGCTGCAGGGCGCTGATGGCCCCTCCTCCCCGGTACAGGTACGCCTGCACGGTGTGTGCCCACCGCCCCGTCTTCGACACGTTGGAGGTGCTGGCAGTGCACCGGGCTGGCAGGAAGCACCTGGGCAGTGAGTGCAGGGCTGCGGGGGGCTGGTGCTGGGGGGGGGGGGGGCATGCCGTGAACGTCCACCTGCCTTCCCTTCTCTTCCTTCCAGGCCTGCAGCGCTGCTACGGCAGCGAGCGCTGGCGGGAGGACACCGTGCAGGAGCAGCGGCACGAGGAGCTGGTGCGGGTGGAGGTGGCGGGCATGCAGGTGGGTGTGCTGCCTTCTCCCCTGCCCTGGCCTCCCTGAGCCGGGCCTCCCTGAGCTCTGCACCCTCTCCCCAGGGCTCCCCAGCTCCTTTGCTGGCCCGGACGAGGAGGATTGCCCAGAGTGCCCTGCTGAAGGCTGCTCCCTACAGCAGCTGCTGCCGGAGGACAGGGTGAGGCCTGCGGCTTCGCTGCTGGGGTGTAGGGAAAGCTGCTGGCCTGCTCCCAGCTGCCCACGTGGGGTGGTCGTGCCCTAGGCCTGACGCTGTTCCCTTACAGGGCAGCTGGAAGCGCCGCACGAGGGGCGAGGACCCAGCCGGGGCTGAGCACTGCCCAGGCTCCTTCTCAGGACAGAGACGCTGTGGAGGCCACCCCTGCAGCCCTGCTGCCTGGGCACCACAGCAGGCAAGCAGGTGAGGGCAAGCCACGGCAGGACAGCGCGCCTGGGCGCTTTCTGTCCTTTCCGTGGGTGTCACCGTCCTGCGCCCCTCTCTGCTCTCCCAGGTGCGCTGAAGGCAGCTTCCACCCACACCTTGCAAGGCAGAAAAGGGAAAGCAGCATCGTCATCACCTCTGAGTCAGCCTGAGGCCCTCAGCCCTGCGAGGCGCCAGGCGCTGGAGCGATACCTGCAGCTGCGGAGGTGAGTTGGGCCCTGCTGACGCGGGAACCCCCCAGCGAGCCACCTCTTACGCCGTCTGTCCATCCCCAGTGCCGGCTGGATCCAAGATCGCTCTGGCAAGTGGGTGAAGGATGAGAACGCTGAATTTGACTCCGATGAAGATGAGCCGCCTGCACTGCTGCCAGCCTGAGGTCCCTGACCCCCAAGGCTGTCCCCGACCCCACTGCGTGCCACAAGAACAGAGGCAGCTGGAGACAACGGAGGTGTTCCAACCATTGGGGCAGGTCCTGGAAAACATGGTGTCGCCCTGGGGATCCCCTCGTTCTTTGTTCCCAGGGTGCACTTTTTTGGGCGTCCCTATCCTGGCCAGAGCACTGTGATCTCAGCTTGGATTTTGGCCCGTTGCTGCCCGTCTCTTCCTGTCCCTGGCCCAAGTCACGCTCGCTTTCCTGCCCAGGCACAGGTGCCTGTGGGTTGTGGCCTTTTGGGGTGGTGGCACTGGGCTTCCCTCTCCTCGTGGCCCTGTAGCTGTCCTGGCGCTTGGCAAAACATGCGGCCACGGCACCTGCACCCTTGCCTCTGTTTCCCCACCTCCCTTCTGCCTGTGGGGCCCATGGGAGCTCCCACCTCAGCGCACCCCCCTGTGCCCTGCCAGCTCCTGGCATCCCAAGCTGCCGTCAGCCCCCTGGGGAGAGCTCCCAATGGGACCACCCACCGACAGGTCGCTTGGGCCCCGGGGCCGGATCCTGTCCCTGGGGAGGGCTCTTTGGCAGTGCTGCCTGGGGTGATGTTACACCTGGGCACTGGGATTTACCCGCTTGCTCAGCTCAGACCTATAAATAGCCTTCGGGATGGGTGCCAGGGCCCTGGCGAGTGACAGCCCGAGCCGGGTGCAGTTTTGGGGGCTCTTCCCAGAGCCCTGCAGCCCCCATCCACCCCACGGGCGCCCGGTGCTGGCCCCTATGGGCCCCAGGTGCCCGGTTCCATTCCCCAAGGGCACCCAGCTCCCCGCTGAGGGGTGCCCTGCTGCCCCCCTGGCACAGGGCCTGGCCCCGTAACCCGATCCCCAGGGTATAAATACCCCGACCCTGCAGCCCGTTGCTCCACGAGGGGATCCAGGCATCCAGCTCACCCCGTAACGAGCCCGGGATTAATGGCTTGAGGCTAACGGGGGCCTCTGGGTCTCGAGCCCTGAAAAAGGGATCCTCCAGCAGTGATACCCTCGCTCCGCCAATCCCTCCAGATCCCCCCCACGCACGAATCCTGCCCTCGTCCTTGTGGCCCTGTCCCAAGAGCAGCCTCCGGCCCCGTGTCTCCATAACCTTTATTTACAGCCGACCCAGCCCCGGGGAGCCCAAAGCGCAGCTCGGGGGCGAGCTGAGCTCCGGGGTCTGCAGGGCTGTGGTGGGAAGCATTCAGGTTTTCTTCTGCTTGCGACCTGGGGATGGGGGAAGAAGCAAGTCAGGGCCAGGGCCAGGGCTGGGGCCCTCCCCCAAAACCCATTCCTCCCCAGGGCAGCGCCGGGGCACTCACGGAGCTCGTTGTTGCGGGTGATGGCGATAGCGGCGCGGGCACGGGGGCCCTGCTGTGTGAAGTGGTACCCGAAGCGCACCACGGAGGGGCACTGCTCCAGCATCGTCGCCATCTCCATCTCCACCGTGTCGCCCAGCCGCTGGCACTGCAGGGCAGGGGCACGGTGGGCCAAACTGGGCACGCTGGGTAAACTGGGCACATGCCCCAGGCCACCCGTGGGTGCCCATCCCCACCTGGTTGTCCACCTTGAGCTCGCTCAGGGTGCTGTTCTGGTACATGGCCTTGATGATGCTCATCATGCCGGCGCTGGTGATGAAGTTGGACTCGATGTTGAGGCTCTGCAGCGTCTTGTTCTCTGTCAGCATCTCGGCCACGGCCTGCAGGAGCCCGGCATCACCTCGGGGTGTCACCCAGGGCTGGCTACCCCACCGGCACCTTGTGGGTCACCAGCGGGGGCAAGGCCACTGCAACCTCGCCTCGCTGGGGCCGGCTTGGGAGTTGGGGAAGGGGACTGCATCTCTTCCCTGTCTAGGGACGTGGGGACACGGAGGGGCACGGGGCTGGAACTCACGGTGGCCACGGGGTCGTTGCTGCGGGTTGCCACCAGGCTGAGCTTCTTGACGTGGGTGTTGGTTTTCATGGCCTCGCAGATGGCCTTTAGCGTGGAGATGGGAATGTCCTGCAGCAAGGGGACGTGGGTGTCACCGAGAAAAGGAGAACGTCCCCGGGAGGATGCAGGGTGTCACCAGGGGGATGCAGGTGGCACTGGGGGGATGTGGATGTCTCCAAGGGCACAGGGGTATCCCTGAGCACTTGCAGGGTGTCATCGAAGGGTTGTAAGTGGCACCAAGAGGATGCAGGATGTCACTAGGGGGACGTAGGCGTTGTCGGGGATGTGGCTGTCCCAGGATGAGGACCTGGGGTGCCCCGGAGCCACTCGGGATGGGGACAAACACCCCAGGGATGCCCCAAGGCAAGGACCATCCCTGCTGCTACCCTCCAGGGACATTCCAGGACAGAGCAGCACCCTGGGCCCACCCGGGACAGGGATTAGCCCTGTGGGGCACCCCAGGACAGGGCCGAGCACACCAGAGACACCCCAGGACCAGCACCCTGAGGGCCTCCTGAGGACACCCCGGGGCACGGATCAGCATTTTGGGGACACCCCCGGGCCGCTGAGGCCAGCTGCCCCCCAAGCCCGGCCCCTCACCTTGATGTTGTTGAGGTTGACTTCCTCCAGCGCCCCGTCGTTGGCCTGGATCTGCCGCAGCGTCTCCTCCACGTTGGTGGGGTTCGGGGGCTCGTCTGGCACCGGCTTGTACGTGTCGGGCTTCACCACGCCTGGGTACGCGTGCGTGCGGGGGGACATACGTGACGGCATGTGGGCACAGGCACGGACACGTGTGCAGGCACCCAGAGCCACGCGTGTGCACGTGGATGGGGGCTCCCTGCTGAACCCAGGAGCGAGACCGCCTGCGGTGTGCCCCCGCCAGCCCTGCTGCCCCCAGCCCCGTGTCCCCGCCGGGCGCACTCACTGTTGATGCCCTCCGTGTTGGAGATGGTCCCGCTGCAGATCGCGTCGTAGTACTGCTTGTTGCTCATCAATGTGTACATGCCCAGGATGGCTGCGGGGGCACCCCTGGGGTCACCGCACGCCACAGGGCCACCCCATGGCTGCCTGCGGACCCCCCCTCGCCCCCCCCAGCCAGCCACGGGTGGGCTGGGGGCCAGGCTGAAAGCCGAGCGCGGGGGCACGCTGCTGCTTTTAGCTGGGCCCTGGCGGGGGCCCAGCTGGGGGGGCAGGGGACACGGATGTGACACAGGGACGGGCATGGGCAACGTGCGGCCCCGCACGAGGGGTCGGTGCCGGGGGGCGGCCGCGTGCGCGGGACCCACCTGCGATGTCGCACATCTCGGCCTCGGTGGCGTTGGCCAGCGCCTCCTCTAGCTCTGGCTCCAGCGTGATCTGCTCCTCGCGGGGGATCTCCCGCTTGGGATTCTTGGGCACGAAGGGCTTCCCTGGGCAGGGAGACGCGGGGCTGGACCCTGCACGGCCTGGCACAAGCCGGGGGACAGCAGCCACAGGCTACGGGGGCTTGGTGGCCCGGTGCTGGGGTGGGGACAGGTAGAGGCAGGAGCGCTTGGGGGTTGTGCTGCCAGAGGGCAACACGGTGGTACCAGGGTGGTGGCGGTACCGGGGTGGTGGCGGTACCGGGGTGGTGGCGGTGCCAGAGGGTGGCGGTGCCAGAGGGTGGCGGTGCAGGGGTGGTGGTGGTGCTGCAAGGTGGCCACACTGGGGGTGACATTGCTGGGGGCGGTCATGCCCAGGGCTGGCGAGGGCCCAGCTCGCCCAGGACATCCGAGCCGCTGGCGAGGGCCATCCCGCCGAGCTAAATATACCTGGCGCTGCGGGGCCCTGTCCCCCGCGTCCCCCCAGCCCCGCACCTTTCTTCTCGCCGGTGAAGGGCACCAGGTCCTCGCGCTCGCCAGCCTCCAGCGCCTGTTTCTCCAGGTGCTGCAGCAGCGCCTCGCGATCCAGCGGCCCCGTCGGGCTCTTCTGCGTCTGGTCCCGCTGCCGCAGCCCCGCCGGCAGCAGCACGTTCTGGGGAGGCACCGGGATGGCCGTGGGTGCGGGTGCCCTGCCCGGTGCCCCCCCACCCCACGTCAGGCCGGGCCATGGGCACACCTCAGGGTCCATCTCCATCAGCTCTGTGTCGAGCTGCTCCAGCTCCTCGGCCGACAGCTCCCGCAGGATCTTGTCCTCATCGATGTCCCGGTATTTCTCCAGCTCCTGCCGGTAGGATGTCATGGCTGGGGGCTGAGGGGTGGCCTGGAGGGGGATACGGGGGCTGAGTGGCTGGCAGGAAGCTGCCGGGCAGGGGGAGCCCCCGCACCGTGCCGAGCTCCCACCAGACACATGACAGCCATGCCAGGAGGGGTCCTGCCTGCTTGGGGGGGCATCGGGGCCCCCCAGGCTGGGGGTCCAGCCCAGACATCACCACAGAGCTCTTGGGGAAACTGAGTCACAGCCCAGTGCTGCTTCTCAGCCTTCCCCCCCCCCGCCTTCCCCACCGGCTGGGGGCAGCTCCCAGCTCCACAGCCCCCACCCCTTCGACACTCCTGGTATGTACCCAGTGCCCCCCCAGCCCCCAGGGAGGAAGCATGGTCGCATGCTTGGGACGTGGGGCCCTGCACCCCCTTGAGCCCCCCCCCAAATGATGGGAATTTACCCCCTGACACACAAGTCTAAGGCTGGGGGGGGGGCACCCTGGTACCCCTAGCAGGGACCTGTGCACTGAGACCCACAGGAGAAAGCCGGGGGCTCCTCTTGGCGTGGGGATCCTCAGAGGCACGCTGGGCCCCCCGAGCTGGTGCCTTTAGGGGTGACACCCCCCCTAACCCCAAGGACCCCCCCCGGCCCTACCTGGCCGCTGGCTGGGGCTGCAGAGCCTGCCTGGGCTGTGCCCCGGTGCTGAGCCAAGGGCTCCGGCCGCGCAGGGCATGAGATCAGCGTTTTATTCTGCGAGCCGGCAGCGGGGAGGGGCGAGATCACATATCGCCGGCATTATCGAGCCCTGCCAGTGCCCCGCAACGGCTCCACCCCAGCACCAGGGTGGTGCAGGCCCCCCCAGCCGTCAGAGCCCTCCCGAGCCCAGCTGCGGGCTCCAAGCGCTGCCTCGGGATGCGGGAAGGGGAGGTCTGGAGCTCACGCAGTGCTCTGGGGATGGGGACGTGAGGAACAGGCCCCGCCACCGCAGGGAGAGGCTAAATCGTGCGTCTCAGGGCCCCTCGGAGCCACCCCAACGTCCCTTTTTCCCCGCTGGAGATGCTTAATGCCCCTTCGTCCTGTGCCAGGCCGGGCGGCTCTGCTCCCCCAGGCTCCTTGTTCAGCAGAATCCCGTTTGGGTGGGGGTTTGCACTTGTCTTCCACAGGGACCAGGGGCTCCCACGGCCCCACCAGCAGCACTCAGGAGGTACTACTTGTTTGTTGTAGGGTCTCCCAGAAAACAAGGGGCTGCATACACTGTTTACTGTAGGGTCTTGCAGAGTTGCAGGCACTGCTCGCATAGTGGTGGAAATGAATGCTTGCACACTTGGCTTTGTTGTACGCTCGTTACTAGGATTTTTCTTTTTTTTATTATTAAAAAAACTATAAAGTCGATAAATAGAGCAACAAACCGTCGCCCGTGTGAGCTGGAGCACGGCAAAGAACAATCCAGAGCTGTCCGTGTGCAGCCCCGGGCCCTCAGGTGGCAGGGACGCTCTGCTTGATGATGATCTTCTGGCGGGTGGCACGGACACCGGGGTCGGGGCCGGGGGGGGCGGCCCCCAGGGCGGCAGTGGCAGCAGCGCTTGGCAGCCCGTGCGCCGTGATGTACTTCTTGTAGGCCTCGCGGATGATTTTGAAAGCGCGGATGTTGGAATAGGGGATGTCGGTGATGGGGTCACGGTAGACAGCCGGCTTGTGGGTGACGGGGCAGATCTCCCTCACCGGCAGCCGCGGCGGCTTCGCTTTGGGGAAGAAGCGCTCGAAGGTCTCATCATCGGTGAAGGAGATGAAGGTGCGGGAGCACTTCCCTGCAGAGGCTGGAGCCACAGCTGGGGCCGCTTCTGCCTGCTGCAGGTCTTGGTCCAACCTGGAAGGGCCAGAGTCAGCTCTGAGAAGACACATGGGGCCAGGGAAACCCCAAGAGCTCCCACGCGAGGTAGCGCTGTCCCACAGGAGCAGAACATGGGGTTGTGGGGCTCTGAAGCATTACCCCAAACCCATTTGCCTCCTGTGGTGGCAGAAAAGAGCCTAGGGAGGAATCAAGGACGGGAACTTGGGAAAGACGGGTCAGGCCACATACAGTGTGGGAGGGAACCATCAAGACCCCATGGAGGCGACCCCAACCTACCCCTCCACATCCACGTTCTCCTCCTTGCCCAGCTCTGTGATGAGGGGCATGGTGACAGACCAGTACCGGATGACAGGCCCCACACACTTTCTTTTCTTCTGGACTTGCTTCTTTTTGTCGGCCTCCAGACGCTCATAGTTCTCTGGGAAAGCAAGGACATGCCATGGGTGAAGCTCAGCACCCCACTCACACTCACAACCCCCTCCCCGTGCCTCCTCGTGCCCTGCTCACCCAGGGAGCGGAGGTTGATCTCCTCCGTGATCTTGGCCTCTTCCAGCAGCTCCTCCTGCGTCAGGGGGCGGTCATAGTTGGGGCCGCCCTTCTTGCGCTTGGACTGCACCTGACGCTCCTGGATGCGCAGGAAGGTCTGGCGCGTGTGCTCTGTTGTTGACTGCCGCATGTGCTTCCGGCCTGCAACGGGAGGACGGAGCTCACTGCAGGCCCTGACACGGCTCCCTGGAGCTGGGAGCACGTTTCCAGCCCGGGGGCACGTGTGCCCAAGCCTGCATGCACTCACTGTCTCCCACTTCATCCTGGAGCTCCAAGGGGGTCGATTTCACCTCTCGGGCCTTTTGGGAGCTGCTGCTGGGAGCATCTGCCTTCTTGGGGCGAAGGCTCTTGAGGGGCTCCTAGAGGGTTCGGCAGGGGGCAGCGTGAGGAAGAAGCAGCGCTCTGCCCCAGCTTAGATGAGAACCCCCTTGGGGCTGGCACCGTGGTGCATTTAACCAACCCACGAGGAGCGTCTCCTCCCCGCGATCAGCAACACCGCTGCTGACTCCCAGCCGTCCCACCTTTCTGGAGACACCCGCATCCCCTCCCAGCGGTCCGGCCGTTGTTCGAGGGGGGCCCAGCTCCTGCTCTGCCCGTGGCGGTGCCGGGGGGCCCCGAGCCACGTCCCCGCCCGCCCCCCTCACCCTGTAGGCCTTGGTGATGATGCGGCGGCGCCGCTTGGGCTCGCTCTCGTCCTGGTCGCTGGTCGGCTCCTCGCCTTCGTCGATGTCGAAGTCGGAGTCCACCTCATCGTCGCTGTCCGACTGGTCGCCCCGGTACTCGTCGTCGCCCGACTCCTGCAAGGGCAGAGGGGCCGGGGGTGCTGACATCGCCCCCCGCCGCCTCTCAGGGGCAGCTCCCCCGACGGCCGAACCTCCCCGCCCCCCCCGCCGCCCCACAGCCCCTTCCCGGGCACCCGCACCCCGGTCCCGAGCAGCGCCGCCCCCGGAGCCTCCCGGGCCCCAGAGACCCCCTCGGGGCTCCCCCGAGAGCCTCCCGGCCCGCCCCCGGTCCCGCCAGGCCCCGGCCCGCACCTCGGTGAAGCCGCCGTACGTGGTCTGGTAGAACTCGTCCTCCTCCTCGGCCTCCAGCAGCCCCGGCAGCCGGTTGCCGGCCGTGCGCCGCGGGGCGCGGCCCTCCGCCAGGCTCATGGCGGGGCCGCCCTCCGCCGCCGCGGTGACGTCACGCCACGCGCCAGCGGCTTTGTTTCGGGGCGGCTCCCGCCTCCCAGGTCCCGCCCCGAGCGCATGCGCTCTGAGCGCCCCGGCAGGCGCGGAGTAGGCGAATCCAAGCCGGGGGCGAGGGGGGGGAGGAGCCGCCCCAGCGGCGCTTGCGTTCCGCGCGACTCCCCTCCTCCCCCCCGCACTCGCGGCCGGGTGGTGAGGGCCGGAGCGGCGGGGGCGGGGCCTCGCGCCTGGGGCGGGGCCGGGCGCGAGCCGGCGGCCGGTGCTGGAGGAGGGGGAGAGAGAGAGAGAGAGAGAGAGAGAGAGAGAGAGAGAGAGAGACGATTACAGAAAACCAGAGCTGTAGCAAAGGTGATATTGGAGGCACACATGGAAAACATCAAAT
>CM021721.1:191248-224531 GCA_011074415.1 Stictonetta naevosa | reverse complement strand
AGGGGGAGTGCTGCCCCCGCTCCTGCCGGTCCTCATCCGCGCTCCCGGGGGGCTGCGGGGGCCCGTGTCCGTTCGGCTCCCGGGGGAGGGCGCGGGGCTCCGACGGCTTCCCCGGAGCCGTCGCTGTCCCGGCTGGAAGGCAGAGCCGGGGGGGGCCGGGGCGGCTGCGTGGGGTCGGGGCGGGGAGAGCGCGGCGCTGGGCGCGGCGGGGCCGAGCGGCGGCGGGAGCCCCCTCGGGCGAGAAGCGGGGCGCGCTCGGTCCCCAAAGCCGCCGCGCAGCCCCCGCGGGCCCTGCCCAGGCGCCCCCCCCGCGTCCTGGCGGCGGTGCCCAGAGCCCTGCTCCCCTTTGCGCTGCCCCCAGACCCGCTCCTTGCGGCCGGACACCGGGATGGTCTCCTGAAAGCCTTTCAGTTTGTGTTCGGCAAGCTCCATCTGTCTGCCCAGTTGCTGTGGTAGGGAGCGGCGAGGTTTTTTTGTTTCTGGTAATGCAAAATGGTGAAGCTCCCTGGGCACGGAGAAAGCACTCGTCACCCAGAGCACGGCACGGGGGGGAGAAAAGAAAAGAAATGCAGGGGGAGCCTTCGGGGTGAGCCTCGGCTCGTTGGTGTGCTGCACCTGCTGCCTGCTGCCCTGCTCTCGTGTAGAAGCGTTTGGGGGCCGTTTGCCGAGCACCCCTGTAAAAGAACCGACTTAATCATTGCGGCAAAGCTGGTGAAGCGCTGCTCAGCTGGCAGCTGGCAGGGACGTGTGCAGGTGTCGGATTTTCTGCCTTCCGAGCTGTGTCCATGCACCGAGCAGTTTTGAAAGTGGGTCTCTGACATCCCCGCTTCATCTTCGTTCAGCTCACGAGCAGGCAGTGGAGCCGTGGTACCTGTTGGGCCCACAGAGCTGGTTCTGTGAGGAGGACGAGGTTGCTTGGATCTCTGCTGGCTACGGCAGCCGTGGTGCTGCAGCTTGGGGCGAGGCCCTGGGGTCTTCTCCTCACCCTGCTGTGAGGCTTCCTTTCCGAACATGAGCTGCTCCCTCTGCCTGTCCCCTGCCCTGAGGAGGAGGAGCCAGCTCCAGAGAGCTCGCAGGGCCCAGAGGGTTTCAAGAGTTTTACTTTGGAGAAAATATGCGAGTACACAAGTAAATCTCTTCTCCCTTCCTGCTGGAATAATTGCCATTGTTTGCTTTCCAGGTAGCTAGGTGTTGGCTAATGCGCATTTCCCACAGGATTCGAATCCTAATTATGAAGGAGCCTCTGCGTGACGTGTGCGATACGTGAAGGACGTTACCTTGCTCGATCCCTGGCGGTGCAGGCGCTGAGCCCTGGCGCCGTCTCAGGGAGACCTGGGGCCTCTCTCTGGGCGCTCGCCCCCTTCCCTGAGCTGGGTTGCTGCGGGCAGCGCCCGGGCTGGGGCTCAGCAGTTTCCTGGGAGCAGGGGCAGAGCTGGAGCTCAGAAGAGCACGCAGCAGCACAGACCTGCGATGGGCATCCCCTGGAGGAGCCGCCTGCGTGCAGGTCCCCGGGGCTGGCCTCCAGCACCGAGGCTGGGCCTGGCTTGGCTGGTACCCGTGTTCCTGGCAGCAAGAGGCACTTGCTGGTCCGGCCAAGTGTGAGTTCTGTGTAATAACAGGGCCGTGAGCAAGCACCGGGCTGCAGAGGTAACCAGGGCTTCGCTCTGCTGTCTCGCTTTGGCCTTGGGGCCGTCGCGTGAACCTTGCTGAGAGCCAGGGGAGCAGCTCTGCAGGCAGAGGGGGACGTATTTGTGGGGATGCCTGCTCCGTACCCAAGGCTTTTCTCCATGGTAAACCTTAACCCATCCCAGGCCCCACCAGGGCTTGTTGTCCACCCTCAGTGGCACATGGTGTGGTTCACCCTGGGGGCTGATTACTCAGCTACCGGCCTCTTCCAGCTGAAATAAAGGGGACGAGAACGATTCCAAGTCCCACCCTTCCTCCTCCCATCCGCCCCCTGCTCCTCTCCTGCGGCCCTGCCCTGCTGCATGCTTGACTCCCCGGGGAAACACCCAGGAGGATTTCTCATTTTGCTGCTTTCACTTTGAAGCAGCATGTGCCAAAAATGCTAATGTGGGATTTCAGTCGTTTGCTTCTTTGTGCCTTCGTGCAGCGACTGCTTTCTAATTACGGATCTGAGAGAGTTGAGAGTTCATTGTCACCCTGGCTTCAGGCCCCTCCCTGACATCCACAGACAAAAGAATCGCTCTCAAAATGGCTCAGTCATTTCTGTGGGCAGGAAAATCCTCCCGACACCTCTGCAGTGAGCTGAGAGCAGACTCCTGAGCCCTTGCTGGAGGTGTAACACACCCCCAAAGCCTCAGCTCCCACCCTCCGATTCCTGCAGGACAAAGCCTTCTTGGGCCCACCTCGCTGAGACCAAGCACGCGGGAGGAAAGATCAGTTTATTAAACAGCACCATCTGAATGGCTCATCATCCTCGAGCTTAAAATAGGACGTCAGATGACTTCGAGTCTTGTCTCTGTTGTAAAAGTCTCTTCTTCACAAATTTTTATGGAATCTGAGGAGGCCTCGGTGGGTGTCGAAGGTTGGCAGCGTGAGCTGGGTCCCGCTGTCACCGTCCCTGCTGGGAGCACACCGGTGGCTGGGGGATCTGCTTGTGGTGCCCCGGCATTGGGCAAAGCTGCCTCGTCTTCAAGATGGAGACAAAAGATTGCCGTCGAGAGAACAAAGATAAGCAGTGGCTTGTCTGAATAATGACGAACGTGTCTGTCTTCCGACGGCTCATCCAGCAAAGCAGCGGCTAGAAAGCGAGAGCCGTGCGGTTTGGTGGGGGCACCAGTGACCTGTGGTGCCATTTCCTGAGCTGCGTCTGAATTTCCCTTTGGAAAGCAAAAGCCGCTTCTCCGCGTCGTTAAAGTGCTGCTGGCGCGGGTGCCCCGCGATGGAGTGCGATGAGAGGCGCGAGCCGCTCACGTCCTTCCTCGGTCGCCGTGTGAGCGCAGTGATTAAACGTGTTACCTCGCCACGTCCCCGCAGGCTCTGCCTTGTTTAAAACAGAGTGCTCCCGGGGCAGAGGGATCCCTTACGCCTGACCTACATTTTATTCTCCTGGAAAATGATCGTTTGTCTTCCCCGAAACCCGGAGCGCAGTGCAGCAGGCTGAGCGTTGGTCCCGGTGCCTCTGAGCGAGGCCCTCGGTGCTGCCCTGGGACAGGGGCTGTTTCTGCAGCACCGCTCAGCAATATTCGCAGGATGAGCTGGAGAGGGAATGCTTTAGTGTTTGCTGTAAAGGTTTGTATCCCCAGCGTCGGTCTGACAGCCCTACAGCTGCCTTTGAAATCCACCAGCTCCATGGAACCCAGCAGCTCTGCGTTTCTTGCCTAGTACCGCTGTTGGGGAGCAGTTTAAGTTTAAATCGTTGCAATGTGCTCGTGGAAAGGTGTAGTAATGCCGAGCTGTAAAACCGGCAGGCTCGGGCCAGCTGCGGGATTGGTTTTCAGGTGGCAGAACCTGTGGCAGCAGGTCTGGGAGCGGGGGTCTCTGGGTCCCTGCAGGCTGCGGGAAGGAGTTTCCAGCAGATATTCCAGGGAATGCTCTTGTCTGAGGGCTCATTGGTTCGCAGGTGCTAAACGCCTTCCGCACATACTGCAGCCTGCCCCGGAATGCGGCTGGGAAAGCTGAGATCCTGTCACTCCTCCCCTGGGATATTTTTGCTCTGAAGCATCAGGAAAAGCAATAAAACGAGCACTCTGCAGTCCAGCAGCTCGCTGGGCTTCGTTAGCAGTGCTGAGACGTCATCTGCGTCTGCTTCGTTTCCAGCCCCTGTCTTTTGGAGGGAGCAGAAGGGCGCAGCTCAGAGGGTTGGTGTTGGGCCAGGGCCGGTGGGGAAGGAACGCAGAAGGGTCTGGAGCAGGTGGCGGATGCTTCTTGCTCCCTGCCCTTTTCTGCTGACACCGTCGCAGCCCCAGGTCGTGGAATGGTGCGGCCGTTCTCCCATCGCTGCCTGAGCACCGCTGGGAGTGCAGGGTGTTTTGGGGTTGTCCTCCGCGGGGTGCAGGAGTGAAGACCTCGTGAAGTGCCGAGGTCATCTGCCGGCCCTGCTCTGCTGGAGAGGTAACCGGCTGTCGGTCGAGACAGACCCGTGCCTCCAGGCACCTTCAGAAGGGGTTTTGTTTGGCAGTGCTCCTGTTCCCACTCATCCTTGGTCAAGCTGTGCTGATGAGGAGTGAAGGGAAATGGGTTTCTTCCCAGCCCCGGTGGCTTCTGCTGGGTTTGGATTAGCGCTCCCACACGCTCCCTGCCACGGAGTGTGCCTGGGACTGCGGGGACGGCCATGCCAGCCCCTGATGGTGAAACGCCAGGAGGATGTCAGCAGCCCCCAGGTGATGGGAAAAAGCTCCAGCCCCATCCTTTTGGGGAGTTGTGCCCGCCCCTGCCAGCCTGTGGCAGCATGGAGGACAGAGAGGGCTGCTTTTTCATCCATTTCTGGCTTTGTCTGGGTTTCCTACAATGTGCTGGGGACCTTGCACGGTGCAGCTGTGGAGCTGGCCTGTGTGTGCGGAGGCCGGGGTTGGATTCTGCCCTGCCTCCTGGAGTAAAAAGCTGCTTCGTTGCTCCAGCTTGGGTATGGCGACCTCCCCAAAAAGCCTCTGGCAATCTGCTGGTGAAGAGAGCTTGAGGACACATTTGCTGTTCCTGCAAAACAGCAAGAAGAGCGCCGGATAAAATTACCCAAGTCTGCGTCTTCCATATCTGTCTGGGCTTCTTCCCAGCAAGTCCCCTGCTCGCCACGGCGCCCACGTCAGCAGAATCCAGTAACTTCAGGAGCGTCCTGCGCCTCAGTCAACAGGCTTGTGGAACGAGCGGAGGAGAGGAAGGGAGACGCACTGATCCGGGGCAGTAACGCCGGCCGTGCGTGCATCAGCTGGGGCTGCCGTCTGCTAGCAAACGGTGGCAGCAAAGATAACCCCGACAAGGAGCCTGCAGCGAGCACGTGGGAGCTCTTTGTCCAGAGGCTCAGTTCACGAGCTCTCCTGATGCATTTGGTTCAATGTTCTTAACATCATTTATTGGAACAAACCTATCGAGGCAGAGAGTTTCAGAACATTACTCACCGCTGGCCCTCTGGCCAAGCTCATGTGTCTGCGAGTGTTTTGTTATCCCCGGGGGCCGTGCTGGCAGGGGCCACTTCCAGTGCCAGGGGTTCCTGCGGGGTCTGCTCGGGCCTGACTGCTGCAGCTTTTCAGAGCAGCCCTCGCGGAGGTGGATGGGGTATTTGGAGGGTTTTTGTCACGCGTGGCTCCTGCACGAAGGGGTCTCAGTCAGGAGCAAGGCGTTCTGCTTGTGGAGTTTGGATCTTTGTTTCCTTAGCTAGGGAAAATAGGATTTCTTTTTGTGTTTTCTTGGGAAAAATACCTGCTGTTTCTTCGAGTAGCTGAAGCATCAGTTCCCTGTGTAACCTCTTTGTTTTTCCTTGTATAGATTTCAGCTTTTTGTGCTGCTCGGTGAAGTCATTTCGAAGAGGTAGACGGATTGCATAAAGCATGGTTTCCTCCTCTCCGGTAACCAGCAGCAAAATGCCACCTTACATAACTGTCTTGGCTTGCGAGGACTGACAGAACTTGGTGTTTTTCTCTAAACAAGCTCAAAGGAAGGCTGCTCCCCTCTCAACCAAAGCTGCTGTTTTACTGACACGTGCTGTGGAAGTGCTCTCCTGACACCCTGGCCTCCGTGCCTCTGCGTGCGTGCCGGCAGCGCTGCTGCAGCCGCGTGTTCTGCTCTCAGCTCTGCCTGGCCTCTGCTTTGCAGAGAAGCAACCTCCCTGCCATGTCTGTTTGTGGTCCCGGGGGACTGATCCCGACAGACTTTTTGGGGGTGGCAGGTGGAAACGTGCACTGGAGCATCCCAGAGCAGGTGGCAAGCCATGGCGTGGGGCTGCTCTTCTGGTGCTCCTTGCTTCTGAGCACCCAGAGAGGTACCTTTCTGGGGAGAACCTGGCTTTTTCTTTTTTTTTTTTTTTCTAACTGCAGCCTCTCCCATGCTGGCTGCTTGCTGGAGTGAGACAAAACCCTAAAGTTAGCAGGAGGACGGAGGAGGAAAGGGAGTGCATGCTGGTGTGACGTGTCCTGGCGCTCGGCTGGCCCTGCTCAGGCGCTGGAGAGCTGGGCTGATGATGTGTTTGGGTGTGCTAACGTTTTCACTTTTTATTTTCATCTAAAACATGAAGCACAGCTAAAATTTGTCTGAGTGGCTCTGTTTAAAAATAGAGCCGAGCGGGTATTTGTCCCGGCTGTAGCAAATTAGCATGCTCGCGTGCTAGACAAACGAGTGAAGTGTGAATCTGACCCGTGTGCCTTGTTCTGTGCTCCGCTCAGCAAAGCGTTTGTCCAAACCGTTTGACGAGGTGCCATCATCACAACTTCTGTTGAGCTTTTCTTCTAGTATTTATTCCCTGGATGCATGAATATCTGGTCTGTTGCTGCTGACAAGGCTCCCGGACAGCTCAGGCTGGAGGAGGGCAGACAGCCATTGCCTTGGCTTCGTTCTGCTTCTGTAAACGGCTCCGAGGAATGCTGAGACTGCCCTTAGGGATCGGCCCCACTGTCACGAGCGAGAGGAAAAGGAGACTTTTAGGGACAAAGTGAATTCGGGTTTGGATGGGACCATCTAACCTTGGTCTGTTTCCTTTGTCTAGAATTAACTGCTCGGATTCCTTAAGCCATTTTTCAGTCGTGGGTCAGAATTTTGGTGGAAGAAACATTTTGTTTAAATAGATCCAGAAATAGGAGCGTGAGCCTTTTGAAAAAGATTTCACTTTGTTGCATTACGCCATTCAGTTTCACACCTTCACCTCTGAGCAGGGTGTGAGCGGTGGGGGACACATGGCACAAGCAAAAACACCTTTAAATAGAAGGAAGAAGAGGATGGAGCTAACTGCAGTGATTTCAGGTGGACACCTCTGAGCCCTGTTCTCTGACCTCGGCCAGTGCTGGTTCTGGGAGGCGTGTGCTCATGTCAGGGGCAAACTGGAATTACCCATTTCCCAGTTGGCAGCACACTGGGAAGGTGTCGGAGGGATGGGGGACGGGCTGTTTCCTGCCCACGGACCCTGGGGCGCATCGGGGGCTGCCAGTGCCACTGGCTCTTTGAACCGAGGCTTGGTTTACGTTCTTCTCTTAGCGCTTGCTTCGTGCGATGAAGGCAGCGTGGCAGATATCTGCTGCGGTTCCTCTGGCGAGGGAGCTGTAGTTAAATCCTGGTGGGATACAGCCTCGCACGGATGATTAAATATTAACACAGCTAATCTCCAAGGTGATGAGGCTGGTGGTGCTGCTTCGAGATTGCTTGAATCCTGGGGCTTTTAGAGGTTTCAATTTACATAATTACAGATACTTGTTTAAGAAAAAAAGAAAAGATGTAATTGCTGTTGAACAAGCGCTGTATCATAGCGCCCGGGATGTTTGCCCTATCCCTGCGTCCCGACAGATCTTGGCAAGTTGCATGGTTGGACTTGGTGATCTTAAAAGTCTTTTTTGACCTAAATTATTCTGATTTTAAGTCCAAAAGCCTTGAGGCAATGCAGTCTCCTGTGCTGGAAAGGGATGGAGCCGAGCTCTGTTGGCTCCGGGCTAGGACGGGCTGAGTTCTACCTGTGGCGTGGGGCCGGGGCAGGAGGAGCACCCGGCGTGGGGTGCTGCGCTGGAGCTCGTCGGGACAAACCGCCTGGTCTTCAAAGGGAGACCAGAGGTGGCAGGACGGCTGGGGCAGTCCTTCTGTGCTTTGCTTAATAAAATGCGTTTGTTGTGTGGGTTTTTTTTTCATGTTTGCTTGTTTAATATGTATTGAAATGAGAACTTTGATCATTCGATAAGGGGATCAGAAGGCTGCTGGATTTTGCTGTTCAGTGCCTCCGTTCCTTTTGCTGAAATGCAAATTCTGCTTGATGAAATGGCAGCGTGAGGCTGTCCGCAGCCGCGGAGGGGCTGTGCGGGCGGTGGGTGGGCGCAGAAGCGCCGTGAGGGCTGCGCGTGGCAGCGCTCAGCCTGGCAAAACAACCGCTGGCCCCTGGGCAGCGTGGTGCACCGGGAGGGGTGCTGGGGTCTGGCCGGGCTGAGCGGACCCCAGCCCATCGCTGTGCTGCCGTGTGGGCGCGGGCAGGGCCTGGCTGGGTGAGCAGTAAGCGCAATAGCATTTCCTCGTGGCTTGACAAAAACCCTCTCTGCTGTAAGGGGAGAAGCTGGGAAGAAATCAAACATGAGTCAGTGCTTTTCAGACGCCTGAAATCTCTGGAACCAAGGCGCCGCGTCTTGCTTTTTTTTTGTGTGTGATGCGTGATAATTATTAACTCTTTCTGAGTTCGGCTTTGTTGTTTTGACAGGATCATCTACTTTCAAAAAATCGCTCACTCCTGAGGTAAGTTTCTGATGGACAGACTGGCCAAGAGAATCACTTCTGAGAGAAGGCTCAAAATGCCCAATTTCAGACTTAAATAAGATTGCAGAGAACAGACAAGTTAAGGGTAAGCCAGGCAGTGGTAAGTATGGTAAGTCGCAAATATTCATTTGGGAAATGAGAGGATCTCTCCCTACAAAGAGAATCTGCCCTTAAAAACCCAGCTTGGGACCGAGCAATTCTTGTGCTACCAAAACACCAAACAGGTATCCTGCCAAGAGCAAGACATTCGGGTTGTTTTGACTGAGAAACACCAGTTAACAACAGCATGTGTTTAAACAGAATATAATGAGTCAAGCAAGTTCTTAGGGCATGAATCAGAGCAGAATTCGAAGCCTTCCTAAGCTGCTTCCTCAAAGAATTAGCCTCACTGGCAAAAGCAGGGTGGCTGGCTGGGCTTGGGCCAAACTCCCTTAGAGCTGATGGGTTTGTGATGATGGTGATTACAAAACAAAACCAAAAATTTCTTCTGCTGGAAGCAGACCCCTCAGGGTGGGCCTCAGTCAGGCAGCAGTCAGTCGGCTCTCTGGAGGCCTTCCAGTGCCGCTGCTGTTCCCATTGCGGGCCTGGATGGGGCCTGGGCCTTCAGCAGGGGGCACACACAGCTTCCATCTCTGAGAACAGCAAAACTAAGGATGGGCAGTTCTGGGCAGCCACAGGCCTCTAATAGATTGCAAACACTTCGTTCTCACCATCTTTTACTCAATTCCTAGATGCCAGGTTCTTCGGGACAGCCAGGCTCACAGACAATAAAAAAAGGGCACAGAGGAGTGGATTCCACAGGCGAGACTACCTATAAAAAGGTAGGTTAGCTCTTGCACAACTCACTTGAGTATTGTCATTTTCTACAACACAAATGCTGCCCAGAACAGCAGCATCTAACGAGCTTCAGTGTTAGACGTCTGTGGTGGTCCCAGAAGAAGATCTGAAAGGGAGCACAGCCTTCTGAACTGGAAAACCAAAGGACTGAATATGCCCTTTTCGGGCAGCTTCTCCTGTAGCCTTCTAAAAGGGGAATTATTTTTAAACTTTGCCCATTAGCAAGGGCAAAGGCCTTCTTAGGCCTCTCCTGGCTTGTTGGGTGCTTTCTATGCTCTTTGGGTACAATAGTTCCTACAGATCTTGTGGCATTACCGGAATTTGCTTTACAAAGGGGAGATTGTTAGGAAATTTTCAAAAAGCCTGTAAATGTGGGTATTTTGTGGATGCTGCTTCCAGTTTGTTGGACTTCATCAGAATGGGCTTCCTTTCTCTGAAGTAAGATTGGCTTCTAGGGGGTAGATTAAATGAGTAATGGCTTGATATGGTCATTCCATTTCTTTATGTAAGCGAAACTTCTAGTCCGAAATCTCTAACCCAGATGCATTTGCATCTCTTGTCAGGAATCAGAGTGGAAGGGAGGAACTCAAATGGTGCTTCTGCAGAAGCTGGCTTTTTTATAGTGCCCCTTTTGAAATCGCTTATGTCTTCAAGTTTGGGATCTGGCTTAGATGGCAGTAGGAGGAGAGAAAAGTAGTAGCCAACGTAAAAAGCCTGAAATGCTTCTTTTGAGGGTCCCAGAAACCTGGTAGGACACTGCATGGGATTTATCTGGGAATGAGACTAATGGACTGTCTTTTTTCAATCCTGTCCTTTTCCGTGGGTGGTAAGATGTTTTTTATAATTCTTTGTCCTATAAAAGTGATTGTAAACACACAGCGAGCTGCTCAGCTGATCTTGCTGGCTAATAGAAGAAAAAAATACCTTTTCCTTGGCAACCTGGCCCTGTGGCTGTGTGTTCGCAAACAAGGCAGCGATGCAGTGAGACTGCCCTTGGAGTTCAAGCAGGACTAGGTGTGCTGAGCTGAGATCTGTTTTCAAGCAACTTTAGCCTGGAGAGGGTAAGGAAGAGAAGTGGAATCAAATTCTTCTTCCCTCCCCAACTAATACAGAAGTAAATGGCAAATACAAGTAGGTAGCTGAGGTAGAAAAGGACATTGTCTTGATGGGAAGATGGAGTTGCTGCAAGTTTATTGCTATCTCTTCAGATCACCGTAAGCAGATTTCTTGCAGCTATGGCAGCAGAAAAACAGTCAAGTGGGAGAAATCATAGAATTGTAGAATAACCCAAATTTTAAGGGACCCATAAAGGTCATCGAGTCCAACTCCTGGCACCACGCAGATCTACCCAAACATTCAGACCATATGACTAAGAGCACAGTCCAAACGCTTCTTAAACTCCGACAGGCCTGGTGCCATGACTGTGTCCCCAGGGAGCCTGTTCCAGTGCATGACAACCCTCTCGGTGAAGAACCTCTTCCTGATAATGTTCCTCTTAATTTTGCAAGGCTTCATGGAAGATGTGTGTCTGGGAAAAGAAAAAAATAATAATGAAATGTTCTTCTCCCGGGTCTGGTCTAGATGCTGAGCTGCTAAATGCTTTGATGTGCAATGATTTCTTGTGCAGAGGGCTGAGCTTTGTTTAGCCTGAGGAAATAAACACAAACTAGTTGGGTCCCGAGCCCTGAATCTTGTTCTCGGTTTGGTTGCTGTATGTTTAAGCCAAGTGAAATGTCCATGTACACAGATCCAACTTGCACCTGTTGTGCAGCATCAACATTTCCAACAGGCATTACAGCAAAGTTCAGATCTCTGTGCTCCGGGAGCTGACAGGCCGTATAACGTGGGGGTGTTGAGCAGATCTCATCCGGGCTGTGCTGGGAAAAACAGCCCCTAGCATGAGCTAGACTGAAGCACGTCTCAGTGGCCTGAGATGAGATCATGTGCTGTGCAGGCAGAAGAGGACTCTTGATGTAAGAAGCTGTTACAAGAACACAGTCTGGCATTGTTCTCGGACAGCTCGTGCACAGGATGCAGGAGTGAGATTCATGTCTTTGCTCCTTATTTTTAAATGACAGTGAGCTGCTTAAGGTTAGAGAGTCACGACCCAGCAAGGTCAGAGGAAGGAGGTAGCAGCAGACAGAAGTGTGCATTGTGTGCTGCGCCTGCCTGCCTTGCCCAAGCTGGGGAAGGGTAAACTTTGAACTGTGTAGCTCCACGACCTGGCAGACTAAGGTGACAAGATATGTCTTTATTCATAAGGGAACAAGATAGTCCGTCCCTGGCAGTCTTTCTTCTCTGACTGCAGGTTGTAGAGATGAGCACTGTGGGAGGAGGAGATTAAATTCACTCTTCTGAAGGCCAGCTGGGTGTTGAAAGTTCAAGTCCTTTTCAGCTCAGGTAGAGTGCAGGAGTTGAGTAGGATGTGATCAGGGATGTAGCGGCGCTCCCAGGAGAGCGGGCTGTTCACTAGTTTGGCAGCAGCTTCAACATCCTGTCATCATGGCATGCTGGGGCCTGATCATTTGTGCACCCTCTCTCTGGAGCAGACTGCGACAGGACAATGCAGCCAGAGCAACACTGGTCATTGAGAAAGAAATGAAGGAAGCTGTAACTAACAGGTGTAAAACTACCCTAACTGGAACTAGTGGGTGTAAAATACCCCAGCTTAACAGTGCTGCTTTAAGCTTGGGGCTCCCTTTTCTTTAACTCCTTTCATTCCTGTTTCCAGCCTGCTGCTTCGTATTGCCTGACTCATTTTCTCTGTCTCTCCAGACAACATCATCTGCTTTGAAAGGTGCCATTCAGCTGGGCATTACACACACAGTTGGAAGTTTGAGCACCAAACCTGAAAGAGATGTTCTCATGCAAGATTTCTACGTAGTAGAAAGCATTTTCTTCCCCAGGTCAGTGTTTGCTTTCTCTTCTATGTTGTGCTTTCGTAGTGAGTAGCAGCACTAGTTTCTAGCTGTACTTGCATGTTAGGAAGCGGTACCAAACCCGGACAGTTGATTTCAGGAGCGAGCACAGGTCTCCTGAGCAGAGCTGCACCATGTACTGCTTATGGACCAGCTCTGACTCCTGCCTGTGACCTCCTGTCTCTGAAGAGGCCCAGATGTGAGCACCTTTGGTCTTGGGAACAACTGCAGAGTTGCTGTTGTGCGTGCATCCTTGTGTCCCTCCTGGGTGGGTGCTTTTTAGCACTTGAGTATGTTAGAGGCAGCCAGCCAGTGGGTGGTTGCTTTTTGGGTAGTCTTTTAAGAAACCTGACAGATGCAAATACCTGTATGCCCTTCTGTCCTTGATCAGTGAAGGGAGTAACCTGACCCCAGCTCATCACTACAATGACTTTCGGTTCAAAACCTATGCTCCAGTGGCCTTTCGTTATTTCCGGGAGCTGTTTGGGATCCGACCTGATGACTATCTGGTAAGGTGTTGGTTGTTCCCATTTGTTGCATGCTCTGTGATGGGTGTTTGCCCTCGTTCCCCTCTTCAGAGCTGTGGAGTGCTCTGTATGCACAGCACTGGATGCTGTCTGTGACCCTGGAGTTTGACTCTGTTGATCTTTAAAAGGAAGAGCCGGTGCACTGAAGTTTCCTGTTGATGTCTCTTTCACCTCTGCTTTTCTCATCTTCCCCCCCCTCAGTACTCACTCTGTAGTGAGCCACTCATTGAGCTCTCTAACTCCGGGGCCAGCGGATCCCTCTTCTACGTATCCAGTGACGATGAGTTTATCATCAAAACAGTTCAGCACAAAGAGGCTGAGTTCTTGCAGAAGCTGCTGCCTGGCTACTATATGGTAAGGCGCTTTGGTGAGGCTTTCATTGGAAGCTAGGGAAGTGTCCCCCATGTGTACAAATGTGACAGAAAATGCTACATACTGCCTGGTAGATGTGAGTGGAGGTTTGATCTGTGCCTCAGCTGACTAACAGCTGTTGTCTCAACTGTCCAGAGTCACTGAAGGACACAAACTGCCTGGGTATCGCAAGACTAGGATAGGAGTCTTGCATTGCACTTAGTGACTTGGGTGGTTGTAGAACATTGCAGGCTGCTTTGTGACCAGCTGTGAACTGCTGTGAGCTGTCCTTTCTGCACGGTGTTACGTCAATGGTACTTTGTCTTGCGAAGATGTACTTACGTTTCCCTTCCCAGAAAATTATGCTTGGTTCCGTCTGCAAAGCTGAAGTATTCCGCTGAAGAACTCTGATTTTAGGTTTCTATATATGGAAGCAGCAGCACTGGGAGTAAAGGCATGTTAATTTTATGAAAGCAGTTACAGGAGAAAAAGGCTTTTTTAGTTTGGAGTGAAATCGGATCCCACCCTGAAGCGTGATATGTGCGTGATCTGACTGCTTCATTTTTTTTTTACAGCCTGACCTTTACAAGCCACCTCTGTAAAGGGGAATTTAGCCATGAGACAGCCCTGCCTTACAGAAGTGCCTTAGGACTTTTGATGCTGTTGGGGCCATTAGCTGAATTCTCTGAACTGCTTCTGAACCCACAAATACTTTTGCTCTGATTATACCTGAAAAGCGCATTGTTTTTCTTCAAAATTCTGTCTAATGTCTTCCATAGCCATGACAGTTTAGATCTGTTTGTCCTGGTGTACTTAGCTTGACCTAAGTGCCAAATTTAAAATGGCTAAGCACAAGATCATCCTTCGCCCTATGGCCTCCCCAGCTTAGCTTCTGTGTGAGTGAGCAGCAAATTCCTTTTGCGTTTACAAGCTTTATCTGACCCATTCAGCTTTGCAAAGAGGTTATTAGCAGTAGGCATCACCCATCTGTTCCCCATGCTCACCTGCCCATGTCTCTTAGCTTCTTTGGTGATTGAATTGAATTGTTGCCATTTCCATTTCAGCTTAGAAGCATAGGAAGGAACAAATAACTCCTCTGAATAGCATGTAAATAACCAGGATGGCTTTGAAGGTATTTCTGTGTTTTTGGCACTTTAGAACTTGAACCAGAACCCAAGAACGCTGCTGCCAAAGTTTTATGGCTTGTACTGTGTCCAAGCCGGGGGCAAAAACATTCGGATTGTTGTGATGAACAACCTTCTGCCACGCTCTGTGAAAATGCACCTGAAATATGACCTGAAGGGCTCCACCTACAAACGCCGAGCATCCCAGAAGGAACGGGAAAAGGTCTTCCCAACATACAAGGACTTGGATTTTATGCAGGACATCCCTGATGGCCTCTTCTTAGACTCAGACATGTATAATGCTCTGTGCAAAACGTTACAGAGAGACTGCTTGGTAAGTGGAGGGGTGAAGAGTAGTATGGAGAGATCTGTCCTTTTTCTGAGCCTTTTCCATGAAAAATGGGGTGGCAGCTGTCATTCTTGTAGTCTCTACTGGGGGTGTTGACTAGAGAACCTGTTTTTTCATGGAGGTGTGGACAAGAAGACCTGGACCCCAGTTGCACACAGCTCTGTCTGTAGAGGCAGAGGGCAGAAGCAGCGTCTCCTCTCCCTCTGCCAAGGTTGCATTGTGGAGCAGGGCAGGATCTGGGGAGAGGGGCAGGAGATTTGACTGAACCTGGGCTCAAGTTGTGATCTGCCTCTGAGCAGTGACACAGAAATCAGTGATACCCCCTGGTTTTGGTCCCTTTCTGCACAGGAGGAATACCAGTTGCTTTCCGGTAACTCCCTTTGGAATCTGTAGATGAGCTGACTGTGCAGAGGCTATGGATTAAAAGTCATCCCCTCTATACACTCAGGGCTCTAGGCAGAAATGCTGACGGCACTGTTGCAAATGTCTGCTCTGACAGTTTCACTGGGCTTGCAGTACTGATTGAGCCTTCGTTGACTTTCTGTCCAGGTCCTGCAGAGTTTTAAAATCATGGATTATAGCTTGCTTGTGGCAATCCATAACATTGATCTGGCACAGAGGGAGCATGCGTTGGCAGATGGGACATCTCAGACCGATACGCGGCGACCCGCTGCCCAGAAGGCCCTCTACTCTACAGCCATGGAATCCATCCAAGGAGAGGCCCGGCGAGGTGGCACCATAGAGACAGATGACCAGTAAGTTTGTGTCGGTGTTGCTGTTCTCACTGAAGTACCATGAAGAGCAAGGGGTAAAATCCGAGCTTGGCTAATGGATTCTTAATTTAGATGCAGACTGGGATATATAGGATTGCTGGACAGAGAATTCTCAATACCAAATTTTCTTGTGCTTTTAGCTTTGGCTTTGACTTCCCTTCCTTAATGTGCAAAAGATCTTTTGGCCTTCCAGGTGGCTTTGAGAGTTCTCTGCTCACCAGTTTTTGGCAGCTTCAGATAGCTTTATCCATCTGTCTCCAAGAGGCATAGTGATTGCTTTGTTAGATCAGGCTAACAGTCCATAAAGTCCAGCTGCCATCTTCGGTATGGATGGTGGTAGCTGCTCTTTACAGTTGCTTGGTCTCTTCTCATGAAGGAGTTGGGATTAATCCTCATCTTCAGTAAGATTGGCATACAGACAGGAAAGGGGTCAGTTCTAGGAGGTTAGGGAACTTACCGAAATGTTTTCCTCTGATCTGTTTTCCCCAATTTATTAGCTGAACAGGAGGAGCCTCCTGCGTGTTGATGCTTGTTAAATAGTTCGCATAATACTCAGCCCACGCCAGGCAGCCTGAGAGAGGCAGTGGGGTGTGAGAACACCCTGTTTCATGTTTGTGCTCTGTCCTCTTCTAGGATGGGAGGCATTCCAGCCCGTAATGCAAAGGGGGAAAGACTGCTCCTTTACATTGGCATCATTGATGTGCTTCAGTCCTACAGGTAAGAAACACTGAGTAACGGCTGTATATCACCTAAGAGTGAAAATCACTTTACAGCATTGTCTGTCCCTGCTTGTTTGTCAAGACTGGCTTTCAAGAAAAAAGATGTGTTTTATTAACCACCTCCATTTCTTTTTATTTTCTTGAAGTTGGGCTTTTGGGGATTGATTTCCAGGTCTTGTTTACCATACTTACTTCATGTTCCCAGAATGGATTTACTCTCATGAATTTTTTTTTTGTATGCTGTGGTTGTGCACAGGCACTGCACAGGAAGTGGTGAGGAAAAAACAAGTGGTGGCTTAAAATGGCCATAACCACTTCTCCCTAAGAAAGTAAAAATAGGTATAAGGCTTACCTTCTATTTATATTCAAATACAATATACAGGAAGTTACATACATAAAGCGTCTGTGAAAAGTCATAGCAAGTTAACTGTCCATGTCAATTATGCCTGCGAAACTCTCCACTTGCCCCCCAACACTGAAGCTGCGGTTTCACAAGGTGTGAGGTGCTATTCTACCAGCTCTGAGGGCGCAGGTCTTGCTCTGCTACAGCTGTCCTGATGGCCCGGTGCTAGTTCTCATCTTATGCTGACTCTGGTGCTTTCTGAACCCTCCCTCAGGGTCACTCCGTTCACTCACCCTGCAAAGACAGTTTTCTGCTGAATTAGGGAGCTGAGTCATTTCTCAGACAGATGCAGTAAGGAAAGTTGTTGTAAAGGAAGCCTGGGACTGTATAGCAGGGACAGGAAAGCAGTGCGGGAGAGTGAACTGTTCGGTCAGCCGCAGCATCTGCGGAGTGGGACAGTGAAGAGAATCTAAAGCCAAAGTAGTCAGTTGTTTGGGGTGTTTGCCACTGCTGTCAAAAGGCAGGCTCAGTAATGAGTGGGCATTATATCGTACATGGATTGGTTTGAAAATTGTTCTTAATTCTTCCCCTTTTCAGATTCGTCAAGAAGCTAGAGCATTCTTGGAAGGCCCTTGTACATGATGGGGTAAGGAGTAAAAAATTCCACTGTTTCATTTGTTTTGCAATAATACCAGCTCACTGCTCTTGCTCCTTCTGCTCACAGGATCCTGGCTTTCAAAGGAGCACATGTATTTCCCTTTTAAAATAAAAGTAGTCTTTTCTAGGTAGCGTCAGATTTGTTAATGCTTTTCATCAACTTATTTCTTAACAAATATCGATTGCTTTGTATGTAATGCAAAACACTATCTAATCTGTTTCTCACAGCTCTCTTGTAACTGTGAGAACCCCTGACTGTTCCTAGTCCAATGTAGCATGTGTCAAGGTTAGCAGTGGGAAAGAAGCTCGTGTTAACTGTAATCCCTTACTAATTAAGATTCACATGTTAATGTTTATCCCTTTTAGGACACTGTGTCTGTGCACAGACCCAGCTTCTATGCTGAAAGATTCCAACGGTTCATGTGCAACACAGCATTCAAGAAAATACCACGTAAGTACCTCTGTGCAGCTGTACCCCTGACAATTGCCGTTGTTTCTGGCTTCTTGCTCAGCAGCTGTGGTTTGGGAAGGTGAATGACAGCATGTAAGACCTTTAGGAAGTCTGCTGTGCTGTGTCACCTCATTCTTCCACCTAGATTGTTCTTGCCTCACAAATGTGACATTACAGGAGCTGTTTCTTCCATCAAAATGTTCCTTCAGAGCACAGCCCTTGTTCCAGTCTCTGTCAGTGGAAAGTTGCTGTGTCAGGTCTTTTACTCCTTCCTGAGTACAGTGTGTTACTAAAGTGCTGCCTTGTTCTTTGTCTTTAAGTAAAGCCATCCCCTTCTAAGAAGAGCCGGTCTGGCACCGCAGTTCCTCGTCGAAGCTGTCAAGGAGGAGTGCCTTTCCAGTCACATATGTCATGTGAGACAAAAGCACAAGTAACGACAGAGGTGGATGTAGAGCAAGGTTGGTACCTGTGTGCAAAAAAAAAAAAAGAAAAGAAAAAAGTCTAGCGAAGTTCTTTGTTCTTTTTCAGCTTGTATTTGTCTAATCAAAGCTTTCTGCCTCCTGAGCTGTGCAAGAGACCTCTCTGTGGTTTTGCAGTCCTGCCAGGGACAGGGTCTGTTTTCTGGGTACATAGGTGCCAGAAACTGGGCTGAGGCTGTATGGCAGTCTCAGGTGTCTGGTCTCTTCCCAACAGCGTATGCCATGGGATTTAGGTCAGTTGGGCTAGGCAGGCCTGTGGAGTGTCAGACTCCAAGCACAAAACTGAAGGCAGGGCTGGTTTTTCAGTGCTCAGATGTCTTAGATGTCTCGGATGGGATCCAGCTCAGATCCTGACCTGTGGCTAGTGTGTTCTGGTGATGGAACAGTCTGTGCTTCAACTCAGGTTCCCACCTTGGTCGTCCAGATCTCCTGCCCAGGACTCTGCCAGTAGATGAAGCTAACAGCGATTCCGTCGCAACAACCCTGTCCACTTCTTCCTTGGGCAGCGGAGGCCTCAACTCGCCTGCAAACAGGTAAGGCTCTCGCTGTTCTGGTGCATGGCAGGCCAGCAGCTCCTGTGAGTAAGATTTATGAGCTACAGGAGGGCTCTGTGCTGCTTTGTGGTGCTCAGTTTTTTGGCATGTTTGCGGAAATACCCGTTTGAGTGGTCCTTCTGTGGTGATGAGCAAGTTCAGTACTGTCAGTTCAAGCATGTGCAAGGGGGGAGCATTTTGTCACCGTTCCTGCGTGCAGTCTTTTGCAGATGACGTGATCTTGCATCTTCTGTTTGGGCTGTGCAGGGGTCCCAGTGGCTTTTAGTTCCTTGAGCGTTCTGTATTTAATGGCTTTGTTCTGGAGTTCAGATAACTGTGCTAGTTGAAGTGAGTTGGTGGAAGTGGCACTGCCAAAATGTACTTGAAGAACATGAACGTGGCCATGGATGGTACTGAAAGTGACCTGCCTGCCTTGCTGCACTTCTCAGAGGGTTGGGCTCTCTCGCAACTTCCTGATTTGGAGAGCGTGGAGCTCCTACAACTCCTCAGGAAAGGAGGCTGCAGGGATGTGTGCAGGCACAGTGCAAAATACCTCAGGAGCTGGCGTGCATGGAGAGCTGTGAGGGAGAGGATGGCTGCCTTTGAATGTTTCGTTTGTTGCTGAAGTGGTAAGACTTGAAGAGTACAAGGAGGAGCTGTGGTCAGAGAACGATCCCTTTCACAGAAGTTTTTCTGAGGTGTTAACTTCTCCTCCTTGGAAGCAGTCATAAACCATCTATCTTCATCATTCCCGAGGTATTTTCCTGCATCATGGCACTGATCGAAGTGCCTGCTCTGTCCTGAGCTGCAGGAGAACAAGATACAATTATAATTACCACCTTTGATTCCCTCTGTAAAACCTGGAAACTTCTCATTAGGGATCTGAAACCAGAGCTGCTCCTTTCCAGTACATCAGCATGCCTGAGGCGTTCTTTTTACTTAACTGCAGGTCTCTCTCCTTCAATCTCTACGTAGGTCAGTGGGCGTACAAGTGCATACAGCTGACAGCTCAGCAAAGGATTTGACTAGAGCAGCTACCGGCATCTTCTTGTCTAGGTGAGGGGTGGAGCCAGACTGCCTGAAACCTTTTGTCTGGAGGGTGTGTTCAGGGAGACTTACCGGAGATTCGGCCTGGTGCTTTTTGCTGGCCAGTGGTTCCAGCTTCTGTACGATTTGCTCCCAAAACACGGTACTGTAGCAGGGTGGGTCCCTGTGCAATCCTCAGCGTGTCTGTCAGGCTCAATGGTAAAACCTCTCAAGGTGATGTCCTCCTTGCAGCACGTGGCTCTGACGCTGTTTGTGGTAAAAACGCAGGGTCTGGTGTGTGAGATCCACCGCCGCTCCACCGAGCTCAGCCCTGGGTGGTTCCCCGGGTGCCAAGCCCGATTTGTGTGTTTGTCCCAGTGCCTCTGGGGCCGAGCACACCACTTACCGCACCCTGCAGGCACTCGAGCATGTGCTTGCTTACTCTTTGCCAGCAAAAAAACCTGCGTCAGCAGGCAGTGGTACTGAAATCGAGGACAGGGAACAGGCGAATGTTTTCTCCCACGTGGGATCTTTAGGGCCTTAGGCTCTGTGAGCTCCCCACATTGCGCTTGTTGTCAGAGCCTTAAATCCACTTGTGTGGTTGTGGGAGAGCTGTAAAGCTCTGCAAACTCTGAAAAGGATGGAAGCGATTTGTAAATTATTGATTTTTTAACGATGTAACTTGTTTAAAGGGTTTAAAAAGGAATTTTCCCTCTCTGCAGAATCAGCTGGTCTAGCGGGGTGTTTAACACTCTTTGGTGAGGCAACCTCTTAAATCCCTGCCCTGTGCGAAAGGGAGGGAGCCCACCTGAAGGCGCAGATGAGGGGGGCAGGCAGGCAGGATCCTGCCTGCTCGAGAGCTGCCTTTAAGGAGGAGCTCAGCCTTCTCCTGGGTGCTCCAGTCTCGGGCTGTTTTGCAGCACAGCCTCGTGTCTGCCTCTGTGTTGTGGCCACGTGCACCCGTTTGCTACGTGCACCCTGTGTGCTGGAGATGTGCCCTTTGTGGTGGCGTAAATGGGAGCGCGCAGGCGTGGGTGCCCCCAGGGCGGAGAGCTGAGCCGGGCTGCTCGGTGCTGGCGGAGCTGGCTTTCCCTGCCCAGCTGCCTGGGCTGGGCCCAGCTAGTGACTGGTCCAGCACCACCGCCCCGACGTTGGTGATGAGTACCTGCTGGCAGCAAACCCCGAAGCTGCAGAGGAGGGTGTGATGCTGAATGAGGGAGGAAGACTTCCTTCGGTATGCAAGGATCCATTAGCAGCCTGTTCTGCTTCTGGGAAGGGCAGATGGGCTGGGACTGCCCTGCTCCAGCCCAGCTCTGGCATTTAACCTCTGGCAGAAGCATCCCGGTGCATGAGAAGCTTAACCACCATGTGCTGCTGTGAGCATCAGCTGCTGACCCGCATGCCATGGCAAGGAGTTCCAGGGGTTGTCTATCTGTGTTTCAGAGGGGCTCTTTATTTTTCTGAGCACTGTGGTTGATCCCGCTGCCTAGGGTTAATAAGACAAGCCTTGAGGGCCATATGCACTGCAACTGACACTGATCATCCTTGCCTCTAATGTCTGCCTAGGTCAGAAACAGAGAGTCGCCAGGTAGAGAACTCCAGGGGAGTTGAAGCCAGAGCAGCTCAGAGTAAGCAGGCAAATAGGTGAGCGTGATCAGGCAGGGAGGTGGAGTCTTGCATTCCTGAGAGGATGACTGGTGTCCACGGCTGTTTGCGTGGAGTGCTGCGTCGCCTGATGACTGAGCAGCTCGATGCTTCTGTGCTCTGGCAACAGGCAGCGGCATCCCATTGAGGAAGGCAGGCTTTGCCAAGCCCTGGGTGATACTTGCAGGAGGCACTCCTAAAGCCTTCAGTCGCCAGGAGAGCCGTGCCTGCTAAGTGAAATACGCCTTCACAGACCGACAGCTGCCCGTGGGATTTCCCAGGGATGAAGACAGAAGCTGTGGTCACCATGCCCTTAGTGGGAAAGGGCTCAAGACCCAGGCTGGGAGCTGGAGTTCCTTGGCCAGCTGGTTGTGGCCATTTAGCTGTGCAGGTTCATGAAAGAAATGGGGAGATAACGAGGGATATTGGACTCAAGTGAGTGTTGTTCCAGGACACACACCCACCCCCTGCCCCTTTTCTCTCTGCACTGTGTCCTGTCAGGCACTGTGTGCGCATGCGGTGCATCCTGCAGGCACAACGCACGACGTAGCTCACAGTCATTGCATAAGAGGTTTGCCAGGGGCTTTTTCAAATAAAGGTGCCTCTGCCTGTAGAGGCTGAGGTTTGCTGTTCTCTGGTGCTTCGTGGGTGCTTTGACCCTGGACTGTTTCCACCCAGGACCATTTTCATGTTGATGAGGCGCTTGAGGACTTGTGTGAAGAAGTGCTGACAAAAAGTGCTTGTTCCTGATGTATGAAGTCACCTGGACTGGGGGCTTGATTTTCTAGGTGTTGTTTCAGGTGCCTGGCCCTGCAAGGATCGTGTTGCCTGTGACTAAACCTGCCTAACAAAGCCTTTGTGACGTGCTGGGATGTTCCAGTGTGCTGGGTGCAGCAGGGCAACCAAGAAGTGTGATTTATTGACAGCTCATTCTTAAAAACTGCTTTACAGGTCTCCCCCTTCTGTTTTCCCAGCGGCTCCCCAGGGCCTTCAATACCCGAGCACTCCTCAGAACTGAGGGAACAGTTCGAAGACCTGCAGGAGACGGAGATAAGCTTTGTGAGTACTGTGCTTCTGAGGGGGAAGCGAGCAGGTCTGTAGGTGGGTGGACAATGACAGGCTACGTGGCTCTGGTTCTGCTGTTCCCCAGAGGTGCTGGGAGTGCAGGCATTGAGCTGGGGGGGTGAGAAGCGACCGGAGCAGGAAACACGTTTCATTTTCCTCTGGTATGTGAAGGCTCGGTCTGCCTTGTGCTAGGCACTGTTCATCCTCTTAGTAATAATCTGCTACCCCCAAAACCTTACAGTAGATAAAGTGGGAGGCAAAGCAGAGACATTCCTTTTTTCCTAGGGCCAAGAGTGGGTTGGGTGGCAGAGATAAAAGTGGGTGAAGCTGACCCAGACCCACTTCGCTGTCCTAGCAGAGGAGGACATACTCACACCCCCTTCTGTGTTAGTGGAAGGCATTGGTTCGGGAAAGACCACGAGCGAGCTCAGCATCCCCATTTGCTTTGCCTCTCCCCGGGGCGGAGAAAGTTCAGGAGACCAGTCAGGAAACCTCTGCTGCTCTTCCTCAGCATCTCTCCTGTTTTCTCTTTTCAGTGAGGCAACATCGAGGCCGTTGCGATGGAAGCAGATGGTTCTGTGCTCTGCGTGGTCTGTGGAGTCTGACAAACGTTCAGCCCCTGTTGCTGACTTTTTTTTTTTTTTTTTAGAAATTTTATCTGGACTGAAACCTAAAAGCTGGAAGGCTGGCTTACACATAGTGAGGTAGTGTTATACGAGACCGGGCCAGCACAGCTGAGCCTCAGGATGCCTGAAGTCTCCTTACTGCAGAGCACATCAGGCGCCACTGTGTCCCCACTGTCCTCCTTGCTTTTGAAGCCTGACAGGAGCAAAGCAGGCTGTTGGGAGGAGGAGGAACTGCTCCACGTGGGCTGAAGGCCTCTGGAAAAGGGATCTGACTTTCAGGGAGTTATCTACTTGTGATGCCAACACCACAAACCTTGCAAGAACAGGCAACTCTTCAGAGTTCTGGGGGGAAACGGGCATTAGAAGCTCAGTGGGGCAGTTTGCGACAGAGCAGTGTGGTTTTATTTTGTATTTTAAACGAGTTTTTAATTTAAAAGTTTCCTTGAATTCAGTCATATCACTTCTTAGTCCTGCAGTATAGTCATTCTTTTTTAATAAATAAGCTTCTCAGTATTCCACCAGAATATACCCCGGGTGAGAGGCAGCGAGGGGCGCTGACTGCAAGGAGCCCTCTCCCCGGTACCTGCTCCCGGTGGCAGTATTCTCCTGAGACAGCGAGGTGGAGAGCAGGGGTGCTCTGTTGTGCTCCCTAGCTTGGAGGATTTTGAAGATGCGAAGCTTTTGAGATGTCGGAGGTTTTGGATTGCTTTGTCCCTCGTTTTTGAAATGAGTGTCTTTGTCCCAGCCATGTTTCCTTCCCCGCAAAGTAACTAATGGAGGGAGATCTTTGTAACGGGCACACTTTTTTTAAAGCCTTCAGTATTTCTTAAGCAAATGGACCAAACCTAGCCTGCTCGGTTCCCTTCCCTGCCCTCCAGCCTGCTGTTACGTCCTGTTGTGGGCACCACAGGCAAAACGTACAGTTTTTATAGCTCGGCTCCCTTTTGATATCTCAGCCTGCACCCTAGCCAGCCTTGCGGAACCGTGTTTGGCACCGATGCTCTCGATGGCTCAAGATTGAGATACCTACCTAAATGGCTGCCTGCTGTGTGCGCTGAGACAGACGTCTGCCTCCACAAAAGTACGGTGCATTTTGAGTCCCATTTAAAGAAAAATAAAAGCTGAAGGGAGGCAGGGTTCTGTCCTGGCCGTTCCCCCTGTGCATGAGCCTGTGGTGACGCCTCCCTGGCACGGGCTGCAGACACTTACTAGAGATCTCAGAGATGTTGGACTGATCTTTATTTTCACTAAATGCTTTTTTAAGAAATGAAGCGACTCTTCCCCATGTTCCTAGTGGGTTAGAATCCTCTGTTCTTTTTTATATATATAAAAAAAAAGTAATTTAAAGTTTGCCCTTGCAGCAGTGCAAGGGGTTTCTATGCTAATTAGCAATGATTGCTAAGGAAACCAAGAATGTGGTGGTGTAGAAGGGGATGTTTTTAGTTGGTGTTTCAGAGCCAAGTCTCTTCCCACCTTCCACTTCAAGCTTTTAATTAAAGTGGATGTGACGCAAGCTGATATTTTTTAAGAAAAAAACTTCTTTTTAAATTTTTTTTTTTGAAAGACCAAGTGGAATGGCCTTACTCCGGGTGTTCCGGATCCAGAGGGGTTTGCTGGAGTGTGAGAACAGCCTCTGTTCGGAAGCTGGCTGTTGGGTTCTCAAGGGCTCTCAAACCTCTCAACACCAATCATCGTCCCAGCGAGACCTGTGGGTGGGAGGAAAGATCAGTTCCGGGACACCTCGGGTGGATCTTCCTTTCTCCCTCCCCGTTACCTCTGACTCTACCCCGCAGGTTACACTTTATAGCTGAAATAACTGTCTATATTAGACACTGTTTCTTACCTTCCCTCCTAACTCATTTTTTTTTTTTTTTACCAGGAGGGAAGAAAACCAAGTCTCGATTTTTTCATGATTTAATATTTATGAACTTGTATTTAAGTGTTTTTTTGTTTTGTTTTGTTTTTTTTCCTGGGGATAGTTATTCAGTGAGTAGGGAGATGGGGGTGGGGGTGGCATTTATATATGGGAACTATCAACCTCTGCTTTGTAATGGGTTTTCAGAATAACTGCTATTGTTATTTTTTTTTGCAATTGAAAGTGGCAGGCAACTGCTTTTGTCTTTTAAAACCTCGCGTGGCTTTTCTCTGGCGGGGAATGGGGCTTTGGGTCTTACCACAAGGAGGCAAGAGCAGGGAGCAGCTGGGACAACCGCCCAGGCCCCTGCCGCCACCACCTCCTGGTGCCAGCTGATGGGTCCCAGGCTCTCCTGTCCTGCTCACCGTCGGTTCTGGCACTGCTTCGCCGCCCGCATCCAGCTGCGAGGGCCTGGACCTGTCCCCATGGAGCAGCTCGTGCCGTGTTGTGGACATTGTCATATTACCCGTGTACCATTTTGTTGTCATCGGCTGTTTGTGGATACCTACAGCCCTGCTGCCCTGCGTGGCAGCGTAATACAGCGTGTGCTCCTGAACCAGCCTGCCTCTGCTCCTGCTTTCTGTGGGGCCGGGGCGGGCAGGGAGGGTGGCGGTGGCCAAGGGGCCCGCAGCATGTGGGGCTTCCTTTGTCTATAACGCTGGAGGCCGTCCTGAGGAGCCCTTGTACCCCTGAGGCCCTAGAGGAAGTCGGAATAAAGGAGTTTGCCTTGGTTGGTGAGGGCTGGGTTAAGGACCCATTAAACAAGCTGGGCATCCATAGGTCCATGGGTCCTGATGGGATGCATCTGCGGGTGCTGAGGGAGCTGGTGGAAGTCATTGCTAGGCTACTCTCCATCATCGTTGGTAAGTCGTGGGGAACGGGAGAGGTACCTGAGGGCTGGAGGAAAGCAAATGTCTCTCTGGTCTTCAAAAAGGGCAAGAAAGAGGACCCGGGTAACTATAGACTGGTCAGCCTCACCTCCATCCCTGGTAAGGCGATGGAACAACTTGGCGTTGTCTCCAGGCATATCAAGGATAAAAGGGGCATTAGGGGCAGTCACCACGGCCTCAGCAGGGGGAAGTTGTGCTTGACCAACCTCATAGCCTTTTATGAGGATAAAACCGGGTGGATAGATGATGGAAAGGCAGCGGCTGTGGTTTATCTTGATTTCAGTAAGGCCTTTGACACCGTCTCTTGTAGCTAAACTGAGGAAGTGTGGTCTGGGCGATGGGGTAGGGAGGTGGGCTGTGAGCTGCCTGAAGGGAAGAAGCCAGAGGGTTGTGGTCCATGGGACGGCGTTGGGTTGGAGTCCTGTATCTAGTGGAGTCCCTCAAGGGGATGTAAAAATACATAAATACGTAAATGAGGAGTGTTGGGAGGATGGAGCCAGGCTCTTCTCGGTGACACCCAATTACAGGACAAGGGACAGTGGGTGCAGGCTGGAACGCAGGAGGTTCCGCTTAGATGTGAGACAAAACTCCTTCATGGCGAGGGTGACAGAGCATGGGACAGGCTGCCCGGGGGGTTGTGGAGTCTCCTTTGCTGCAGCCACTCAAAACCTGCCTGGAAGCGTTCCTGTGGGGCCTGGTCTGGGTGATCCTGCTCCGGCAGGGGACTGCACTGGGGGACCTTCCCGGGGACCTTCCCAGGTCCCTTCCGATCCCTAAGATCTGTGATTCTTCCCCAGCACCGGGGGGGGGCAGGCCCCAGACAGGCTGCGCCCCCTCTATGGGGGTCTCGTGGGCTCTGGCTGAGGTGCGGTGGTGGGACGGGGGGAACGCACGCGGCCGCCCGCCCCCGAGGCGCTGGGGGCTTCCCCCGCCGTGCGGGGCCCCTTTTCCGGCAGCGAGCCGCTGCCTCGGCCCCGCCGCCTCCGAGACTACAACTCCCGGCGTGCCTCGGCGGGGCCGCCCCGCCCCTTTCCAAGACGGGCGGCGGGGATTGGGCGGCGCCGCGGAGCCAACGGGCGGGCTCGCTGCTGAGCGGGCCCGGGCCTCCGTGAGGGAAGGAGGCAAGATGGTTCTGGAGAGCACCATGGTGTGGTGAGCGGGCCGCGCCGGGACGGCCGCGCCGCGGGCACCGGGGGCTCCTCCCGCCCCCTCCCTGTCGCCCCCGCCCCGCGGCGCAGCCCGCTCCGTGCCCGTGGCGGCGGCCGGGGCGGCCGCGGGTTTCCCTGAGTCATCCCGGGAGGGGCGGGGGAGGCTCGGGCCGGGGGAGCGGGGCGGGGGCCGAGGGGGGGGGGGCGGGGGGGGGGGGGGGGGCCAGGGCCCGGGCTACGGGGAGCCGGGGGCTGGGGGTGGCCGGGAGAGAGGTGGGGGAGATAAACGGCGCTGGGGGCGGTGAGGAGGCGGGACCCGGGGGGGGCTCCTGTAGGGGGGAGCGGGGCCGGCAGTTAGCGCTGGGGGTGCCCCGCGTGGAGCCGCTGTCGGCCTGACTCGGCGCTGGGTTCGGGGTAGGGGGGTTCTGCTGGGCGCTGGAGGCAGCCGGGGCAGCGCCGGGAGCTGAGCCGCGCTCTGTTCCCAGTTAACCGCGGTGAACCTTTTTGACTCGTCATCGTCCCCGCAGCACCATCTCAGGCCCGTTCCGTTTTGGTTTTGATGCTTAAGAAGGTCTCAGTAGGGGTGAAAAGGGTGAAACCTGCACAGGTTCCGTTGTCGTCTTAGCGCTCTGCATAGTCCCGCACCTGTTTGGAAGAAGGCGTTGCCAGCCCCCTGTTTGCTGCCTGTGTATTGAAACGTTGTGGCTGGAGGGTGGGCAAGGCAAGAAGGCGATGTTGTGCAGGAGGAACATTCTCCCCTGGTCTTAAAACTAAAAACGCTGTGGGAGTACCCCTTAGGGAAGTCTTACTTTGGAGCTGGAATGAGCTCTGAGGCTCATATTTGAAGTAGCCCTGCGTTTTGGGGTCGCTTTCCTGAGGGCTGGCAGACGAGAAGGGCTTTTTCTGCCTGCCCTGCGCTGTACGGGTGCCCCTGGAGCAGGGGGTCGGGATCCGGTTACAGGGACGCTGCGCTGTGGCTGCAGCCTGCAGACGCTGTGGGGCACTGCTGCCTGCGCGCAGGACGAACCTGGGCGGTTTGCGTGCCTGCGCCTCTCCTGCTGCTGAGCTCCCGCTGGGCTGCAGGGCTCGTGGCACTGCTGGCAAAGCGCAGGCACCTGGGGCTCCGCTCGGGCTCCTCGTGCTGCTGTGAGCCCGGGCCCGGCTCTGAGCTGAAAGCCTGGGATCGCAGGGGTGAGACTCTGAGCTCTGGGCAGCCCTGGCTCAGCTCCCGGGGCTGAAGGGCTGTGTGACCCCGGGCATGCTCTCCTGGAAAGCACCTCGGGGATGGGCCTCAGCCCTTTTGCTTCCCCTCCGCTCTGTGTTTCAGCGTTGACAACAGTGAGTACATGAGGAATGGGGACTTCTTACCCACTCGCCTGCAAGCCCAGCAAGATGCTGTCAACATTGTGTGCCACTCGAAGACCCGCAGCAACCCCGAGAACAACGTGGGGCTCATCACCTTAGCCAAGTACGGCGGGTCAGGCCTCCTGGGGGGGGGGCGCTGCTCCTGGTGATGCCACGGAGGGGCTGGGGGACGGGTGGGGGCGAGGAACAAGGGGAGCATCGCAAAGCCGGGCAGCAGTAGCATAGTCTAAACCCAAACCAGTTCTTCCGGGACAGGTACGAGAGAGCCTGTTTTTTGACTGGTCTCTGGCTGTGCTCGCTCCTGCATCGCCGCGCTGAAGTGTTTGGGTGGCTCTAGGGAGCTCTCCTCCAGACATCCTTCTGTGGCCTTGTGTCCCAGTGGCAAATAAGGGCAGAGTGGTCGCTGCAACTAACGGCAGCCCTGAGGGGGTTGTTCCTCGGTTCTTCTGAGGTCTGTAGGACTTCGGTGCCTTTTTGATCTCCCTCTTGGCCAGAGTTGATTCAAGCTGGCCGGTGGGCTGGAGGTTGCTGGGGGGCCAGGGAAGCAGCCTTAGCGCAGACAGGTTACGTGCTTCGTTTGTTTAGGAAACCAGGCTACAAGCCTTGCCCCTGCACACACCGACCTGGCAAAGCCAAGTGCTGGCAGACGTGGAGCAGGCACCAGCTGCGGGGAGGGAGGGTTTTCCTGCTCCCTGGGGGGTTTCACAGGGGAGTTCTCAAACACGAGATCACCAACCTGCGTGTGTTTGTGTTGCAGTAACTGTGAAGTGTTGACCACGCTCACTCCAGACACAGGGCGGATTCTTTCGAAGCTACACACGGTGCAACCCAAAGGGAAAATTACCTTTTGCACGGGGATCAGAGTTGCTCACGTAAGTGGTCTTCTTGGTCACCTAGAACTCCGTCAGCACTGTTCTCTGTAACTCCTGGTGCCTTGGGGTGTCCTGTTAGATTGCCTGTCCTGTTGATGGCTGGGATGTGGGGGAAGTTGTTCTGTTCCTGCCTCTACAGCTGAGTAATGAGCAAATTGGTTTGGTTTTGCCACTGTTTCCCTGTCCGCAAAGTGGGGATGAAACTTCCTTTATAAGGTCCAACATAAGAGCTCAAAAGTTTAGGTCTGAGGTTCGCTTCAGAGGGACCTGGCAGCTGCTTCACAGGGCTCTGGCCAAGCTGCACAGCAGCTTAAGCTGTCAAAATGGCATCTGGAAGTGAAAACTGAATTCAGGCAGGTGGCTCAAAACTGCCCATGTTGGAATTTGGCCATGATTTGGCGTAATCCCACTCGGTTTGTCACCAGCCACTGAGAAAGAACTGTTAGAACTCTGCCTGGGGGAAACCCACGACTGTCTTGTGAAGGAGAAAAAAGGGGGTGTGCGCATTCCGGGGAAGTTGTGAGCTTTTGCAACCAGCCTCTGACGGTGGCACGCTTACGAGCTGACGCAGTGAGTCTGCGTCCTTCCCACCCTGAGGAGAGCAGTGCTCGGTCCAGGAGTGTCCGCCGTGGCGTGGCCGCCCGTTCGCCTTGTTCTCTCGCTGCCCCAGGTGGTCTCGCCCAGCAGCGCGCGCCTGCTCCTTCCCTGTGCCTGCTGGCACCTGGCAGTCAGCGCGTTTGTGTGGCTGGCGTCCGCTGGCAGCAGCATCACCGGAGGACGAGCAGCGTAACGCTGCGACCGAGGTGTTAGCAGGGCTCACCTGGCTGTGGGTTTGGAGAGGAAGAGGAGGAACGGCGTGTTGCCCACGGCCCGGTGATCCTCTGCTTCTTTGTTTCTGTCACTGTGGACTTAGCTTCCATCAGGGCGCCTGCCCCTCAGCTGTCTCAGGCTGGGGGAAATTTGCTGCTGAGAAGCCTCCTGGCATTTAGTCCAAATCTTCCTGCACGGCATCCACCTACCTGAAAGTAACAGAGGTGCCTCCTGACCGTCCTCCTTTCCTGAGAGTTGCTCGTTCAGTGCGATATGACTTCTGTTTTGTAGCTGGCTTTGAAGCATCGTCAGGGCAAGAATCACAAGATGCGAATCATTGCCTTCGTTGGGAGCCCTGTAGAAGATAACGAGAAAGATGTGAGTAATGCCAGTCAAAAAAACAAAAAGTCGCCGGCTCTGCTCTGCGTTGAACCTGAAGTCAGATTTCCCTTTAGTTCCCTGCCCTGTACTGGGAGCGAGGCTCTGTGCCCCAGCACGGAGAGTGCTTGAGAGAGCGCCTCGCTGCCAGAGTGGCTCTTGGCTGGGAGAGCTTGAAACTGGGAGGCTGATTTTGGGCTTTGCGTCTCGGGGAGCACATCCCAGGAGCTGTTGCCTGGCTTGCGATGAGCTGAGTTGTAAGAGCTGAACGGCGGGTACTGAGCAGCTAATGCCGCCGTGTCTCCTCGTTACAGCTGGTGAAACTGGCAAAGCGTCTTAAGAAAGAGAAAGTCAATGTGGACATCATCAATTTTGGAGAGGAGGTGAGACGTGTGCTGTGCCCTTGCAATTAAGATCCGAGCTAAGGTTTTGTGTTCCCTCCAACCCTTAGCTCCTACTTGGGCACATGAGGGAAGAGTACAAACAGTTCTTTGTGCCTCGGTCTCTCGACCAGCTGTCGTGGTTAAGGCCCCGCTGCCATTTTGCTGCAAGCCTCGTTAAATGCTCTCCTTCCTAATGGAAGGAGCAGAACCTCGGTGCATGCTTCCAGGAAGCGTTTCTGACTCCTCGTCCTGGGATCAGCATCGCCTGTGGCTCCCCCCGGGCTGCTGGGAGGGGAGGGGAGAGCGAGGACAAGCGTGGCATCGCCTGGAGCGGTGTGGAGTGGGGAGCCGCTGGGTGCTGGGGCGGCCTGTCACTGCTCCGGCAGAGCCAGGCTCCAGCCTCTCTCCGCCCTAGGAAGCCAACACCGACAAGTTGACGGCTTTCATCAACACCTTGAACGGCAAGGACGGCACCGGCTCCCACCTGGTGACGGTGCCGCCGGGGCCCAGCCTGGCCGATGCCCTCATCAGCTCCCCGATCCTGGCCGGGGAGGGAGGCGCCATGCTGGGCCTCGGTGCCAGCGACTTCGAGTTTGGCGTGGACCCAAGCGCGGACCCGGAGCTGGCTCTGGTGAGATGGGGCCGGGGTGGCTGTGCGCGCTGCGCTGTCCTGCACGGAGAAGGGGACGGCTGCGTGTCCCTACGGGCTCACGGCCCTGTGTCCGCAGGCTCTGCGTGTCTCCATGGAGGAGCAGAGGCAGCGGCAAGAGGAGGAGGCCAGGAGGGCCGCGGCTGCTTCTGCGGCTGAAGCTGGGATTGCAGCCACCGGTGGGGACGGTGAGCAGCTGGGCAGGGAGCGGAGCTGCTCTTGGCAGGCCGGGATGTGCCCCAGGGAGGGTGCCTGGCCAGCGGAAGGGGTGTCTGGGCTGCGGGGCTGCCCCAGCGCCATGGGAAGCAGGCGCTGCTCATGGCAGAGCCCTTCTGCACAGCCTGGCAGCGTCTGGAGCTGTTGGGGTGCGGCGCAGGAGGCAGCCTCTGCCCGAAATGCCAGGCAGGGCTCGGCCCTGCAGCGTTCTGAGCAGGTCCAGGCTGGGGCCTCCTCAGCTGCTGCCAGAATTCCGGGGAGGTCCCGTGGGAGATGAGAAGGGTCTGGCGCAGCACTGGAAGGGTTTTGGTGCTGGCTCCTGGCTGGGTTCTGAGGCTTTGTTTGTGCAGATTCGGACGATGCCCTGCTGAAGATGACGATAACCCAGCAGGAGTTTGGCCGCGCCGGGTTGCCCGACCTGAGCAGCATGACAGAGGAGGAGCAGATCGCCTACGCCATGCAGATGTCGCTGCAGGGGGCAGGTGAGCTGCGGGGGGCAGGGGCCGGGGGTGGGGGGGACAGCTCCCGGAGCCCCTCCGCACCCCCAGCTCGCCCACCCGGGGCCATCCCCGTGCACCGGGGGTGCTCTGGGCGGGTGCCACCCCCGGCTGCCCCCCTCGTCCCGCAGAGTTCGCGCAGGCGGAGGCGGCGGAGGCGGACGGCGGCGCGCGCACGGACACCGGGGGGCCGGCGGGGGGGGGGGGGGGGGGGGGGGGGGGGGGGGGGGGGGGGGCCCGGGCCCCGGCCCTGCGGTGCCGCCCGCCCCTTGCTGCCCGCCGCCCGCAGGAGGAGGACGACTACGACGTGATGCAGGACCCCGAGTTCCTGCAGAGCGTCCTGGAGAACCTGCCCGGCGTGGACCCCAACAACGAGGCGATCCGCAACGCCATGGGCTCGCTGGCCTCGCAGGCCGCCAAGGACGGCAAGGAGAAGAAGGAGGAGGACCGGAAGTGACGGGGTGCGCCCCCGTACCCCCCCCCTCCCCCTCCGCCGCGCGCCGCGCCAATAAAGGGCCGATCCCAGCCGCCTGCCCGTGCTTGCGGGGGGGCGGGGCTCGGCGGACGGGCAGCAGGAGCAACCAATGGGCGTGGGGGTGTAAGGGGGCGGGCCCCAGGGGAGTTGTGGGCTGGGCGGCCTGGAGCGGCGGGGCGCCTGGCCAATGGGGTGGGACCGTCGTGCGGCGGCGCTGCAAATGGAAGGGGAAGAGAGCGGGCAGCCAATGGGGTGGGGGAGGGGGCGGGCCCCGTCTCTGACGGGCAGGCCGCTGGCTCAGTAGGGAGCTAGCGTGCCCTGAGCGATGCTGCCTGCAGCCAACGGCTGCGAGGAGACGCTCGCAGGGCGGCGCGTTTTAGCCAATTGCAGGAGGGGGAAGGAGGGCTGGCTTGACGAACGCGGCCTCCAGCCATTCGGCATTCGAGTTGTCCGCAGGCGCGCGGGCCTCGGCCGCCAATAGGCGAGCCCTGCGGGCGGAACATAGCTTTGAATGGCTGCCCCGTCCCCCAATAGGCACCCCCGTGGGGGGCGGCCTCCAGCCCCCGACTCTCCCGCCGCTCAGCCAATGGCGAGTACGAGCGGCCGCGATCTCCCGCGAGCGACGGCGGCGTCGACCAACGAGAAGGCGCTCAGCGGGGAGTGACGGGCGGCGGGGCCAATAGCGCGTCGCCAGGGGGCGGGCGCGAACGGCCGGCGGCGCAGGGCGGGGGGCGCGGGCCAAGCAGGAAGTGGCTGAGGAGAAGCGGCCGCCGCCGAGGGGCTGGGCGGGAGCCGGGCCCCGCCGCCGCAGGTAGGCCCGGCCCGGGCGGGGCGGGGCGGGGCGGGGGCCCGGGGCTGCGGAGGGG
>CM021721.1:140906-190848 GCA_011074415.1 Stictonetta naevosa | reverse complement strand
CCCGGGGGGCGGTGGAACGGTCCCGGCCCGCCCCCTGCGGCCCGCCGGGATGCGGCGGGGCCCGGCTTCGGGGACGGCTCCGGCCCACGCCTGCCGGGGGCCGAGCGCGGCCTCCTCCCCTCCGGGGGCTCTCCGCGAGGGGCGCGGGGCCGCGGTCCCGGACCCGGGGTCCCAGCGGGGCCGCTCCCCGCGTCCCCCGACGGCCCGGGCTCGTCCTTCGCCCCGGGGGCCCCGCGGTTCGCGGAGGTCTCGTCCCGCCCCGTCCGTCCCCCGAGGGCTCGGGGCGGTTGCGGTCCCCCCGCTGTGGCTGCTCGGGGCCTTCATCCCGCCTCGTCCCTAGGGGGGTGCGGGGAGAAGCACCTGCGCCCTCCCAGAGCGGGGATGGCGGCTGGGGGGCACAAAGGGCTGCGGCAGGAGGAGGCCCTTTGGTGGCCCTTTTGGTGGACCTTTGTGTTGGGGCCTGGCTCCCGGGGTGAGCTCCTTGCTTCTCCGCTTCTCAGGGAGCAAGTGGCCCCGTGAAAAAGAGGGGCTCTGCACATCCCCTCTGCTTCCCCTCGGTGCCGCTGCCCTGGGAGCGGGCCCTGGGGGTCTCTGAGCAGACCCCGGCGTCCAGCACAGCACCGTGCTGCCGGATCGCGTTGGCTTTGCGAGGAGGGACCTCCCGGCTGCACCGGCTGCGGTGGGGGAAGAGAGCACGGGAGGCAGAAGGGAGCGCTGGGGGCAGAAGGAGCGCCCTGTGCCAGCTGCCTGCCTGCCTGGGGCTGGGCTGAGGGAGGTGGGAAGCTCTCGAGGAGGGCCTGGTGCGATTCCAGGTGCACAGAACTAGAGGCAGACCAGCGGACCGGGAGAAGGCTCTCAGCGAGGCGGGCGCTGTCCCAGTTCCCCCTGACCTCCAGGGCTGGGAACTAGGAGCGCTGGAGCCCACTGGGACCACCAGGAGGTTCTTGCTGACGCTTCTGTGCTCGGGAGGTGCCTGCCGGGAGCGCGCGGTGCCTGCTGCGGGCCTGGGGTGGGCAGGGGGCATCTCTGTGGGGACGTCGGCGTCTCGGTGGGGCTGCTGCTTGTGGCTCCTGGCCACTTCCTGACGGGCCTCCTGGGTTTTGTCTGCGAGAGGGAGGGCGGTTTGGTAGTGAGAGCGCGTCGTTTTGTTTCCAACCCACTTTCTTTATCTTCTCTCTTTTTGCGGTCTCTGCCCCTGAAAAGTCCCTGATTTCCCTGGCGCTCTCTGTGCAGAATTGGGTAACGGGCAGCCCGGGGGGGCCGTGGTTATCGTCCCGTCGTGAATTTAATTCCAAGAGACCTCTCTGAAGGGTGAGCAGAGAAAGCCCGCTAGCCCGGGTGCTTAGGTGTTAAGCAGTGCATTAGGAAGGGCGGCTTGTTTGTGGAAGCAGCTGCCTCCCGCTGCGTATTTTTAGCACGTCTGAGGAGGAAAATAAGCGCCCGTGCTCGCGCTGCGCCCCACATGTGGCTGCGCTGGCGGAGGCAGGGGCGGGAGGCCTGGCGCTGCTGCGGGCGCCGAGTTTCCTACCGGGAGCTTTCCCGGCCGGGCTGTGAGGAGCGGCAGCAGGCCCGGCGAGCTCTGCCGGTGCCTTTCCACCGGTGCTCGTGCTGTGGCCCGCTGCCTGGCTGCCCACAGGCAGCGCTGGAAGTCAGCGGGGCCTCGCAAAAGTACCGGGGCTGAGCCGCTCTTGGGAGCGGGTGGAAGCTCTGGCGAGGGGCTGGCAAACCCTCGTGGCGCTGCGTGGGGCTCGCCGGCCTGCGGGGAGCTGGTCTGTCGCTCGCTTCCTGGGTTTATTCTGGATTGGGTTCTCCTGGTCATGTAATCCCCGCTTCTGCTAGCGTGGGATTGCCTCCCGCAACGTGTTCTGTAGGGCTTTAATTGATTAGTCCCATAAAGCACCTAAGCACGCGTCTGGGTACTACAAAAGTACAAACGCACGATAGCAAGTGAGCTCTGGTGCGGGGCCACTGTGGTGTGTGACAGCAGCGAGGGAACTTCGCGTTCCTTTCTTTTGGCATCCGACGTTGCGGATTTTCTATTTATACAGCTAGAATAAACGGGGCGTCCTGGCCGAGGTTAGAAGCTGTACGTTGTAAAAGCCGGTGGGATGAAACAGCGCAAAACGCACGAGGATGGAGATAACCGAGTTTGTTTGCTGAAAACCTGACGACAATTCGCCTGGCACGTGGACGGCTGAGCTGCAAGTCGATCGCGCGCCGCCGCTGCCATCGCGATGTCGGAGGGAGGGAGGCCCGTGGAGAGTCGAGACGAGGCCGGGGAGCCGCGTGGGGTTGTTACGCTGCGAGTCGACCGCTCCTCGTGAGCCGACCGCTCCTCGTGCTCTGGAGGATGGCGGCGGTCGTGGGGAGAGGCTCGTGGTGCTGCGCAGGGCACTTCTGCGGCGAGCACCAGCAGCTGTGTTTCCTTCCCCGCCCTGAGCTTGCCCTGTTTCTTCCCGGGGGGTTTGCACCACTGCTCTCGGCCACCTAAATGCCACCGGTCTCACGGGTTGACGTCCCTGTGTGTCCCCATCGCCGTGCAGCCGTCGGCGCTGAGCCATGGGGAGTCACTCCTGCCCTCTGCATGCCCGTCACGACCTGGATGCGGTCCTAGGCGAGGGCAGCGTTCGGCCAAACGCCTGGGGACGTCGCGGTCGTTCTTCCACGAGCCATCTGCCCGGAGCCACAGGAGCCCTCGGCCATGAGCAGCGGTGTGGGACCTGCTCCGACCGGTGAGGGTGGGCTCTGCTGCCCCTCCCTGCATGGACACCGGGGCCGCTTGGTGCCAGCCACCGCCACAGAAACGCCTGCCCGTGTTTAAAAAATTCATTTTTCAGGCCGGCCAAATTGTTGGCGTTTCTGGATCTCATCCACTGCTTGTTTGTTTTGATATTTCCAGAAGTTAGCAGATGGTGGAGCCTTAATTCTGTTAAACGTATGGGAATTTAATCCCCCCCAGCCTCCGTCGGGATGTGTGTCATCGCCGCGCGTGGCAGCTGTGCTCTGCGAGACCGGGGCGCGCGGCTCTTGTGGTGGATTTGCCCCGGATTGCGGGGGCAGGACACAGAACCGAGGGCCTTGCTCAGCTCCCTGACGCGGCGCCTTTGCTGCTGGAACTCGCGGCAGTTTGGGAGCGGGCTGTTAACACCCGGGCAGGGGGATCAGCGTCTGCTGTGTGCTGGGGAGCGGCGCCCTCCTCCCCACCACCCCTTCACAGCTGGTTTTAGATTCGCCCCTCGCGAATTTCCCCCTTCCCTGTGTGCGAACCCGGCTCATCGCGCTCGTCTCTTCTGTCCAAAGCACTCTGATGCGCTCGAAGCCAGGGGCTGGGGGCTGCCCCTCCCTCGTCTGGTGCGCTGCTGGGAATAAACGAAGCGCCCTGCCTGCGCAGGACTGAAAATACGAGCTGCTCGAGCCCATCCTCCACCAAATAACTCGGCCTCCTCGCTTAAAGCCTCCCTGAAACCTGAGGCAGCGGGCAGGCCGGCAGCTGAGGATGCTGCATCGCTGGAAATCCTGCTCGCGGCGAGTGGGAGTTGTCCTGGCTTTGGCCTGGCACACACCGGCCGCTGCTGCTGCCCTCCCTGCTGCGTCCCGCTGGTGCCTTGCAGCCGCTCTTCCCCGCGGGGAGCCCGAAATGGCCGATGGCTCGGTGGCAGAAAATGGATTTGCTTCCTTCTGAAATTCTGTAGCGCTTCAAGCAAGGATGATCGGGGCACGTGAGACAGCAGGCAGGGTTTAAAAAGGAGAGGAAAACCCCGCTGCTCCATGCAGCTCCCGGTGGGTGCTGGGTGGTGTGGGAACACAGGCGCCCCGTTCGCGCGGTGCTCCAGGCCCTTTAGCCCAGCTCATCGCGTTGATTTCTATAAATGCACGCGTTGCCTGACCGAAGCGAGTCCTGCTAATGCAAAGCCCGTGTGGTTTTTGCAGCTGCCGGACTGCAGCGTGACTGCCCTGCTCTTTGCTCCCCAGGCCCCTGCTTTTGACCCCGGCTGAGTGACGCGTGCCAGCAGGGCTGCCTGGCTGGGCCGGGCCGGGCCGTGCCGCAGCGCTCGCCGCGTTCTGGTGGCGACGCAGCCGCCGAGCTCCGGGCTGGGAGCGGCCGGGGCTGAACCACGCCGAGGGTCCTGGCGCTGCCCGCAGCCCTGCGAGGCTCTCCTGGGCGTGGGAGGGAGGGGTGAGGAGGGGAAGTGGGGGCTCCCTGGGCACAGCGGTGCCCCTCCGTGGCCTCTCTGGGTTAAATTAATAATTAAACCCTCGGAGTGCCTTAAAGTGACCGTTGTCTGTGAGCTCAGCGCCAGGCTGGGCGGGAGCTGCCAGCAGCACGGAGCTGCCTCTCGCGTCGCCTGGGCTTCGCTGGGACGGGCCCTGGAGCTGGAAGGAGCTGCCTCTGTTCGGGTCCGTGCCGGGGGCAGCGGGGCTGGCAGCGGGATAGGCTGGCGGTGCTCAGAGGGACGTGGCAGCTCGGGGGAGAGGGCCCTGCAGCTCGGAACGCCCACAGCTCGGGGAGGACAGGACGGAGGAGAGGACCTCGGAACAGCCCCCTGGACAGGAGCGTTCTGTGCCAGCGGCCGCCCGCACGGCTGGGTGTGTTGGCGAGGACAGAAGGGCAGCAGGCTGGAAGCGAACCGCCGGTGTGCTGGGCGCAGGCACCGGCTGCCCCCGCTCGTTGCGTGCCCCCGCCTCGCGTTCAGAGGCCTCGGCTCCCTCCTGGCTGCTTCCCTCGGTGCCGCTGCTGCCAGGCCCTCGCTTCCCGCCTCGCTCTGCCAAACCTGCCGGGACCACGTCCCCGGCCGCGTGGTGGGCACGTCCCTGTGCCACAGCTCAGCCGCAGCGTGTGGCGATCGAAACTCTGCCGGGACCGTCTCATCCACGTCTCTCTTCCTTTCCTTTGGTTCTGGGGCCAGCCCCTGCGTTTCCCCCCCCTGCCCCTTGCTCTGAAGCAGTTTGTTCGGGGGGTGACCCTGGGCTGCTCTGAGCTGGGAGGGGCGATCGCTCGTTTGGGAAGCCCGAAGCCAACGCCTCTCCCCCATGCTCCCGGTAAATCGAGCAGAGCTGGACGTGGGCAGCGGGGACAAAACGACGCTGTTGGCGGACAGACAGCCGAACGCAGGACGGGACGGGGCGGGTGGGGGCAGCGCAGGGATTCTGCCCCCGTTTCCCTGCCTGCAGATCTGGGTCCAGCCAGGCCGAGCGGATGCAGGTGCTGCTGCTTCAGGTGCTGCAACCCCGCCTCGGCTAAAAGCTGCCTGGAAGCGGCCAGGGCTCTCCGGAATCACCCAACATTTTCCTCCTGGGTGTACGTGGAGGGTGCCCTGCTGTGAGCCCACCTCCCCTGCTCGCTGGCAGCAGGCGGGTGCCGAGTTTTGGGGTCGCAGCGCTGGGGGTGGCGGGGGGCCGCGGCGGCAGGGAGGCTGCCCCTCGAGGTGCCTCTGGCCGCACCAGCTCACCCTGCTGCCGCCGCCGTGCCCGCTGCAGCCCTCCGGAGTGCCAGGGGCAGAGGAGTGCGGTGCTGGGCCCGGTTTTTGTTTATTTTCTCTCTGTTTTTTTCCCCCGGCCCTCCCCTCCCGCTGCAGCCGTGTCCCTGCTGAGCCCTGGCCTGGTGATGTCATGCTGGGAGCGGGACTGTCGCCTACCAGCCTCCTTCCCTGTCCTCCCCTGCGCACCCTCTCCTCCGTGTGAAACCCGAGCCCCCCCCGTCCCTCCCCCTTCCTCTTCTCCTCCTCTCCCTCCATCAGGAGCCTCGCCATAAGGTCAGTACCGGCACAGCGGCCGCCTCCCTGGGAGCGCAGCGGGGGCTGCGTCTGCAAACTGCTGCCGAAGGGCTGCTGGATGGGCAAATTCCCCGGAGGTGGGGAGGCAGAGGGAGAGCTCTCGTGTCGGGAGGAGGCGGGCTGTGGGAGGAGGCGGGCTGCGTGGGGTTTGTGCCGCGGCTGCTGTCGGAGCTGGGTGCCAGCAGCTGGGTGCTGGCTGGGAGCGAGGAGAGCCCCTGGGCTTGCCGAGGAGTGGGACAGGCGGGGACGGGGTGGGCACGGAGAAATCCCGTTTGGAAATCCCATCAGCCTTGGGTCACAGCACCTGCTCTGCCCCCCACCGCTTCGCTGCCCTCGGTGCTTCTCTGCCTGGTTCCTTCATCCTCCCGCGGGGGCGCGTTTTGTTCCCTGGGGGAGAAGGAAAGGGGCCGTGGGAGATTGAATCCCGTGTCCCTGGATCCACAGATTAAAGGCTTCTGGCGTGCAGGAGCCGTTCTTGGTGTTAACCTTTGTTTCTTTCCTGATCTGTGACCTCTTCCCAAGCCTGGCTGAGTCCCTTCTGGCTTTTACATTAGCAAAACTAATTATGGTTCTGGAAAGCAGCGAGGGCAGCTACCGAAGGTGGAAGGTGGGGAACCGGTCGGGCACCACGCTGCGCACTGGGGGGGTCTGCCGGGCGCTGCCGTGCCGGTGAGGGCACGGGTGCAGCCCCAGCGGGTACGGGACCTTGTTGGGATGGGAGCTCCAGGGAAGGAGCGGGGCCGTGCCTGCGCTGGGACCAGCCCGGACCGCTCTGTGCCTCGGTTTCCTCCCGTGTAGCAGGGAGGAGGGGTAAAACCCCAACTTCATTACGAGTGCGATCTCGTTAGGATGGTACCTGCACGCCAGGCGTTGTGAGAGAGGGAAATGTTTGGAGGGGGAGAGGAAAACCAAGTCCTGGAAGTGACTCCTGCAGGCTGTGCGGTTCCTGCCAGGCAGCTCGACCTGCGCTTCCCGAGCAAGCTGTCCTTCTGGGGGACTCGCTAATAGCTGCCTGCCAGTCTAATAATATCTTTTAAAATCCTTTCATCTCTGAAATCTTGTTTACTCTTTGGCCTCAGCTCTCTTTGGACAGTAAAATTATACAGATCTGTGTCACTCGGAAAGTATCGGCTTGGTTTCACCTCGTCTTGGTGCGCCAACTTCACGCCGAGGCGCTGGGGGACCGCTCGCCGTCTGCCCCCTCTCGGGAAGGTTTTTGTGTCGGGGCGCCCTCCTCCCCGGGGAGATGGAGGCTGAGCTCTGGGAGCAGGGCACCGCGTGCGCTGCAGCCAGAAACCCACAGCGTCTGCCCAGAGCCTCTCCTTGCGCAGCGCCCTCCTGCTCAAAGCCCTCGCTGCTCGCACCAACTCGGGCAAAGCTCGTCAGAGCTACCCTTCCAGCCCCGAGCACGCGTGCGCCTTCCTTTTACCTGCAGCGCCTCTCACCCACGACATCTGGGCAGCGTTCTGGCCCCCGCTTTGGTGGCTGGGGCAGGGGGGACGCGAGGGGCTGCCGCACCCGGGGCCGGTGCTGCGGATCCCCCTCCCCTTGGTGCTGGCCGCTCGCTGGGAGCGCAGCGCCGGGGGGGAAGGGGAAGGGGAGGGTGCTGCCTGCTGCTGGAATAGCCCCGAGCGGGGCTGCCGGGGGCTTTGCCGCCCCCTCCCCGCCAGGTACGGGGCTGTGGATGGAGGCACTGAAACAGAGGAAAGCCACCTGAGGTGCCGCCAGCTTGCTGCTCTCAGGATTTGCCCCATGATGCTGGCACTTGAGCACTTGTTTGGCTCGCGAGGAGCAGCCGCTGTCCCCGGCATCGGCTCTGCACAAAGGCCGGGCCTTCTGAACATGGGAGCGGTTCCAAAGCGGCTCCGGTAGCCCCGGGAGGGCCACGTTGTGGCTGGCTCCTGGCCGCCAGGTGAGCCTGCTCCTGCTTCCTTCACAACGAGCCCAGCGGTGATGCGTTCTCCGGGGCTCTCCCGGTGCTGGCAGCCCGCGGGAGGCCAGCAGTCGAGGCCTGGGGAGCGGTGGCACGGGGACAGGCTTTGTCAAAGGTTTCCTCCGTGCCTCGGAAGCTAATCCTGCCGTCACGTGGTGCCGCAGCTCGGCGCTCCCGCTGGCCTCGGACGCAGGCAGGCAGGGCCACGGCCCCGCGCGCGTGTACGGGGGCGGCGCGGGGGGGGCTCCGCGCGGCTGCGCTCGGCAGGCGGGCATTGGAGGGTGCCGGCGGTCCGTCCGTCAGTCTCGGCAACAACTGGCTGACGGGAAGCGAAGCCCTGGCGAGGGTCAGGGAGGGAAACAGGAAAAACAGCCTGTAAAAATTGTGAGCCCTTGGCACGGTCCTGGCGTTTGGGCTTTTGTCTGGGCCCTTCTGGGGCGCCCGGCGTCGGGGCTGCTCCCGCAGGCAGCCCGGGGGCTCGGGGGCAGTGAGCTTGTGGCAGCCTCGTGGTGGGGACGAGCACGAAGCCCCCGGCGCCCCTGCCTTGCCGAGCTGCCTCTTGGCAAGGCTGCGGGGTCGTGGATAAGGCTCGGGGCCGAAAGCAGATCTCAAAACCCCCGCGAGTGCTGCGGGTGGTGCAGGCGAGGGCAGGACCCTCCGAACGCGGCGTTAGCAGGAGGGGCTGGGGCAGAGAGCAGCGAGCGTTGCCTCCCCGCGAGCTGTGCCTGGTGTTGGCGGGGCGAGGAGGAAGGAGCTCTGCTGCTAAAGGAGCCTTGATTGCTGGAGAGAGCTTTGTTTTTTTTTTTTTTACTCTTTAAATTTTCTCTTGTAGCGGTAGGCTGAATAAGCAAACGAGCCCTAAAGCTGCCCGTTGAGTGCCTCTGAGTGTTATCATTGCAGCTGCCAGCCTCTCCAGCTCCTGCTGGGTCGTGCTGCTCGCCCTCAGCCAGCCCGGCTGGCCCAGGACCCGCATGGCAGGCGGGATGGGCCGGGCTGGTGGGCACCAGTTAAAGCGAGCTTGGCGTCAGCACGTCTGGGCCCTGGTTGGGCCTTCCTCTGGTGGGGGCCGACCCGACGGTGGGAAATGCCCGGCGTGTGTCTGTCTGCCAGCTCCTGAGCTCTGAGCGGCCGCGAGGCTGCTGGCACACGGGAGGTGCGGCCCTGACTCCGGAACGGCGAGGATCTGCTCCCTGTAGCTCGGCCCAGGCTCTGCGTTACTGACCGCGTATGCCGTTAGGAGAGGTGTTTGCAGGCACAGCTGGGGGGAATTTTGGGCCCCGCATGCCGGTGCGAGGCCCCAGGTCCTGCGGTGCCGGACCGGAGAGCCCTGCACAGGACCAAAGCTGCACCCGCAGGCCCGCGGGGCCTCTCCGAGAGCTGCGCCTCGCAGCACGGCGTCACCGGCCTGGCTTCCTCTTCCTGCCAGAGGGCGGCCGAGACGCGGCCCCACCACGGCGAGGCCGGAGCCGCTCACCGCCCGGGTGCCCGTGCTGCCCACGGTAAGCGTGGAGCCGGCCTGGTTTGTGTACCGTGTGGTGCTGAGCACTGCGTACGTGACCAGGCCAGAGCAAATCTGCCCGGCAAGCACCGCGTCTGCTGGGCAGCCAGCCCGCGCCTGGCAGGATGCTTTGGTGAGCGGGCTAACCAGAAACCTGCTGCCTGAAAGCAAAAGCCCGAGGGCAGCGCTGTGCCTTGCTTCTGCCGGGTTTTCGCTGTGCATGTAGCGGGCGGGGGCTGCCCTGTCACCAGGGCCTCTTGTGCCCCCGCTGGGAGCAGGGCCGGTTTTAGCACAGCGCTGGGGATTTCATCTCAAAGCCCCGTGTAAGCGGTAGGGAGGTGCTCCTTGGCGTTTCCACCTCGGGAGTTGAGGGGTCAGGGCTGGGGGGCACAGGACAGCCGGGGAGGCAGCGGGGATGGGGCAGAAGGGGGATTCAAGGAGCGTGCTGGTTTCACACCCGGGGTCTGCCTGGCTTCCTCCTCCAGCCGGGGCTTTGGGTCACCTGGCGGCTCCGGTGCCGACTCGCCTCCTTGCTGGTCGCGTGGCTCGGCAGCGGCGTGGTGGCTGCCGGTGGGGAGCGCGGCGGGGCCGGCAGTGCGTGTTCACCAGGGCTAGCATCTCGGTGAAGGGGTTTTCAGGGAGGGACAGGATCGGTTGTCTCCAATGAGACTGCGCCCCGCGCGCTTTGATGTGTTTCTGGTAGTAGCCAGGGCGATGAGCAGCGACTTTGGGACGGGGAGGCTGCTGTGCTCTAATTTCAGACCAGGGCTGGGGTGTGCGGGGCAGGCTGGCAGACGGGTTCTGCAGCCTTTGGCTCATTTCTCTTGAGGTCGGAGAGGATTTCTGGATCTTTTCCCACCATCACTTTGGATCTTTGCCCCTTTCTTTCTCCCGTGCCTTGGTTTCCTGAGCTGTGGATCCAGGCGGCCGGGACCACCCCTGCCAGCGATGGCTGCGGCGGGGCCCTGCGCGGCTCCAATCGCTGCTCCCCCAGGGGGCAGGTGCCTGCGTGTGTCATCCCTGTCCCTGGCCAGGCGGGATGGTTAAAAATACTCCTCCCTTCAACCAGTATTTGAAAAATAGTTCTTTTGCCTAAGAAAACAGTTGTGTTTTGAGCTACCAAAATAACTCCCTGTGTCAGCACGGCAGGGGTGGAGACGGAGCTGGGCTCTGCCCACCTCTGTTGTCTCCTTTTTGTTACCAGCCGGAGAGCGGGGAGAGGGCCGAACGGGGGATCTTAGGCTTGGGGTTTTGAAGAACAACACTTGTGGGGCAGGGACCTTCCCGTTAGCACCAGGCACGGAGGAGTCCTGGGGTAAGGGGTCCTGTGCAGGGGCTCCTGCTAGGTGGGCAGCCGTCTCGGGGAGCGTGGCAGCCCTGAACGGTTCCCCAAGCGCTTCATTCCTGTCCCAGAGCTGTGAGCTTTGTAAAAAATGGGTTCAAATGGACCCAAAATGGGTTTTGTTTTTAAAAACAGGGATGCTAAAAGGAGGGCATGCTTGGCTGAGACCGGGGTAGGGTGTACAGAGGCGACAAAGGCGTGACACTTTTTATTGGGGCGCTGGGAAGGAAGCAATCTAAGGAAACTAACCAAGTATGATCAGTTAATTAATTTATTTAACTGATTAAATTAACAGTAATGTATTTAAAAACAATTTGTGAGCCCAGAGAAGTCGGGGGCTGAAGGTTTGTTCTCTCCTCTCCCTGCCAGAGCCCCTGATGGCGACGACCCCGCTCGCAGCAGAGCAGGGGCATCAGCCCGGAGTAGAAGCGCTCCGTCAGGCCGAGCACCGGCCGGCTTCTGTGCGTTAGCACGCTGGGGTGCTCGTTCCCCTCAGCTGGAGACGGGCGGCGGTGACGCCAGGCAGCGTTTTGGCGGCGGGGCTGAGCTCGGTGTGGCTGGAGCCACGCGTGCGTCCTGCCCCACCAAGCAGCTCGGTGCTGGGCAAGGCACGGCGGGAGGGCTTGGCTGCCCCGGGCTGCTCTCAGCTGTCCCTGGCACTGCAAGGAGCAGGGTCAAGCCTCAAGGACCTGCCGTCGTCCCCAGGCTCGGCACAGCTCGGACCCGCCGCCGCTTTGAGGCTGGAGCTGTTCCCCTGCTTGTTGGGTGGAAGAGGATTCCCCTCCTCTTTTCTTTTGGGGAACCTTTTCCAGTGCAACAGCCTGCCTCTCTCCACTTTGCTGTGAATATTTGTATCCTGCTGAATGGTGATGAGAGAAGTCGCTTGAAAACCAACTGTCCTTGCGGTCGTCATGCCGCTCTCAGCAGAGATCCTGCGCTGCAGAACCAGATGGCAGCGCTGGAACAGGAGCGTGGCGTTCGCTCCTTCCCCTGCCGCAGGACTGTGAAGCCTGGTGCTTCTCCTTCTGGTCCTCTCACCAAGGCTTCTCCCCGAGGTTGTGGCTGAAGTCCTGCACAAAAAGTCGGTTTCCTCACTGAACCGCGCGGGGGCTGTACAACGTGGGGTGCAGTTGGTGAAATCTTGCAGAATTGAGCCAGCTTCACCAAAGCCATTGCTGGCGAGAGATGATGGGGAACAGAGACCAGCGGTCCCTAGCCCGGGGGTGGGACACGCAGGCAGTCAAGGCAGCAGGCAGCAAGGGCTGATTTTGCTGTCTGGGGTCAAGGTTATCTGCTCTTCTGTAGTACTGTCTCTTCCCTGAAGTATGTTTTGATTCCATCCCAAAGGGGAGTAGGAGGTTTGGTTAAAAATCACGTGATTGTGGGGAGAGAAAGAAGCACCATCTTATGCTCTTGGAGACCTTATCCCCGTGTATTTCACCCCGCCAAAACAACCTTCCTATTGCGAACAAAGTCCCCGTTGCTGTGGGGCTGGCGAGGCCAGTGCTGCAGCGTCCCTGGCTGGCCTGCCCCGCTCTCAGGAGCTGCTTCTGGCCAGCCCCCGGTGCCTGGGCGGTGCTGCTGTGGCCCAGAGGGCTCGTGTGGCCTGACGGAGGTTGCTGGCCTGCGGTTTGGAAGCCTGTTGGTGGTGCTGGTCTCTCCCGGCTGTTCTGCTGCGAGGTTGTTTCTGCTTCACATACGAGCCCAGGAGAGCTGCGATCGCTGTCGCGTGCTCTGGGGAGACCCAGGCTGGGCTCCCCCGAGGCCAGGTGCTGACAGGAGCGCAACGGGCACCAGCTCTGCTTATTCCTTCCGTCTGACTCCGGTTTGGGAAAGGAAAAACCCTGCAGGACGGAGGGGTTTGCAACGGGAGCATTTGGCCGTCGTGGACATCGCAGGGTCTCTGATCGCCATGGAAGCTGAATCGCTCCTGCGAGGATGCGAGCCTGCTCCTTCCCCCGAGCAGCGCAGGCGTGAGCATGCGAGGAAAGCTCTCCTGGCCTGTGACACCGCGCTTGCTCCCAGGGACACTGCGCTGCCAGGCTGCAGCCATCAGCAAAAGCCTTTCTGAGGCCAGCGGGGAGCTGGAGCGTCGCCTTCTGCTCGGCATCACAGCCTGGGCGAGGAGAAGGGAAGCAAGGAGCTGCCTGTACTGGGGGCAACGTGTTGCGGTCTCCAGGGCAGGAGGCTCAGACAGGTTCGTGTCTGAGATGAGGCGCTCTGGAAAGCTGCAGTTCATGTTCATCCCTGATTAGATACGAGAGGTTGTCGGGAAAGCAGCTTCGTTAGCGCTGCTGTCCGTCTGGCAAGAGCCAAGGCGCTGAGGATCCATCCACGCGTGCATCCCGCTTCTCGTCAACGAGCGGGCAGGACGGAGGTGGCTCTGGAAGGGACGTGTGTTTGTGTCCCTGCGGCACCTCCCGTGGCAGCTGCGTGTTCGTAGCGTGGTGTCCTGCCGTGGGGGACTCGGAAGTGCTCGCCTCCACAGCAGCCCGTAGGACGAGGTGATGGATGACACGATCTGAAGATCTGACAGCTGAAGGTGCCTCTGGTGTGCCACCAGCTGGGAGGATGCCGTGGCTAATCTGCTGAGACAAACGTGGCGGGTGTTTCGCTGTCAGTGCTTCGGCAGGTTTTGGAACAGAGACTCCGTTCTGGCACAAAGCGTGGCACGGTCGAGGGCTTCCAGCACCGGGCTGCAGGGGCTGGTGTCCCCGCGTGCCTCCGGGAGCAGGGCACACAGGCTGCGCTTATCCTCTGGGGCTGCTGGGCTTGGGCTGAGCCCAGCTTCCCGGGACAGAATCCCTCCCCCAGAAAATCCCTCTGCAAAAGGCAGATTTATTCGGGAGGCAGAGCACCGTCCCCGTCCATCCACGGGGCCCGGCCTGCTGTGGTGCAGGACCCAGCGGGCGGGCAGGAATTGGCTGTGATGGCTGTGTCTGCTTGTACCTCCTACAGCCTTTGAGATGAAGGCTTTGGTTTTGTTTTTTAGCTTTGCTAATTGATGGTTAGGGGTAACCGGCTGCCCCCTGTGGGCAGTGCTGTGGTGCCATCCCCAAGAGCATCCTCAGCCCCTGTCCTCATGCCCAGCAGCACGGTTATCCCTGTAAGTCAGAGCCCTTCCTGTCTAAGCCACATCCCCTGTCTGCAGTTTAATCCTGGGATTTCTTACCCGGCCCCTGGGGGCAGGAGGAACATTATTCCCTTTGTCTCTGTTGCAGCCATGATTGGAAACCTGTCGCCACGTCTCCTCTCAGCCTCCTCCTCTTCATCCTCTGCTCCCCAGCCGTGTGTTTGAGGCCTCCTGCATGAGCCTCGGCACCGCCTGGCTCCTTCCTCCTGCGCAGCCTCCGGAGCAGCCAGCTGGTGCTGGGGAGGCCTCGCTGCTGTGGGGCGAGGACAGCTCCTGAGGGGCCTGGTCCCCTTCCGCAGCCCCGTCCCCTCGTCCCCTTCCGCAGCCCCATGCAGTGATTCACTGCGAGCCACGGATGGCTCTGGCCTCGGGGCAGCGCTGCCTTTGCCAGTCGGCCTCCCTGGTGCTCAGACTCTCCCAGGACGCTGGGATCCTTTTGAACTCTGTCCTCGGGGCTGGGGATCAAAAGATGCTAAGCAGACAAAGCAGGAAAGGCAGAGAAGTGCCGTGATTTGCCCCAGGGCTTCAGGACTGGGGTTCAAAGGGAAGGAGGCACGGGGATTTTGTGGCTGGTGTGGGGTAAGCCAAGAAGAAGCAGGTTCCCATCCTTGTTTGGCAGGGGTTTGTTGCAGAGCAGCGGCTCTCTGCTGCCTGGTGAGCTCAAGGTGCTCGGGAGAGCCCTGCACGAGTGGGGTCACGACACGCGGACGTGTTGATGGCTTCATCTGCGTGCTGGGGTCGTGGTGATAATGCTCCTCTCCTCCCTCTCTTACAGACTCTGCCACAGTCCCCACCATGGGTGACATGAAAACTCCAGATTTCGACGACCTTCTGGCAGCTTTTGACATTCCTGACATCGACACGAACGAGGCCATTCACTCCAGCCATGAGGAGGCCGACGCTCACATCAAGCAGGTCCCTGGGGAGCCGGGGCCCCCTGACCACGTCCTCCCCCACACGGACATCACCGCGGTCAGCGTGATCGTGAAGAACACCGTCTGCCCCGAGCAGCTCGATGCCCTGGATGGGCGCGGTAAAGATGGGCACGTCATCGGGCCCCGCTTGCTGCAGAATGGCTTTGGGGCCACCGAGATGCCCAGGTCCCCCACCTCCAGGTCCGTGGAAGCTGTGGCATCCTCCAATGGGGAGTGCTGGGTGAAAGAAAAAGGTCCCAAACCCCTGGATATCTTCTCCCATTTTAGTCCTGATCCCAATGAAGACAACGCTGCCAACCTGATCGACAGACCTCGAGAATGCAAGCCAAAGGAGAAGTCCCTTGCCGTGCCGTCCCTCTCCCCGTCTCCCACCCCATCGCTGGACTGCAAAGAGCCCATGGGAGAGAGCACGGAGAACCTGCCCCCAGCTTTCCCGCAGCCCTTTGAAACCAGCCAGGCAGGGGGTGCAAACGGGTCCCCTCCTGCTGTTCCCTGCATCAAAAAAGAGGAGTCTGACTCAGAAGAGGTGGGCCGCGAAGCCAGCCCAAAGGGTTTGGCCGCAGCCTTGGGTGACAGTCCCTTGGAGCACTTGAAATCGGTCACTGTTCGCTACTCCACAGGGGATTCTCCCATTGCATCGTGGCCCGGTTCCGACCCAAACCTCGAGAGCAGCACCAGCAACCTTCCTGAAGTGAAGCGCTCGCCCACCAGCCCCCGGGAGCCGTTCTTCAAGCCTTCGTCACCGATGGTGCAGAGCCCCAGACTGCCCCCTTCTCCGAAGCAGCTGGATGACATCGCCCTCAAGGAAGAGCAGGAGGCTCTGGAGAAGTCGATGGGAAGTCCACAGAGTATGTCTAGTGCTGAGGAAGAGGAGGAAGAAGACGACAACAACAATGATTCCCCTTCTTCCAATTCCTCGCGGCCGCTGAAAGTGCGGATTAAAACCATTAAAACGTCTTGTGGCAGCATCACCAGGACGGTGACCAGGGTCTCATCAGATTCAGAGCCAGGCTCCACCAAGGGGACGGCTGAGCAGAGCTCTCAGGAGCCCTCTCTTGAGGGTATCAGCTTTTCGGGTTCAGCAGAGAAAGAGGACGGGATCGTGCTGGAGGTGCCCAAGGAGAAGATGGATCTCTCCAGCCCCTTGAAAACCATCGAGGGGCCAAAAATTGTCAGCGTTCAGCTTGGCAACGGCACCAAGATCAAAGGGACCGTCCTGCCGGTCTCCACCATCCAGAACGCCAGCAGTGCCATGCTGATCGCTGCCAGCGTCGCTCAGCAGAAATCCGTGGTGCTGCCGTCCAAGACGGGCAAAGCCGTGGCCAAGAACATCATCAACCTGGTGCCACAGACCCTGCCCAAAGCCGACACGCGGACCAACGTCAGCACCGTGACGCAGACCACCACCATCACCACCACGGCCAACCAGAAGGTCAACGGCACCACAGTCGTGATGGTGCAGCCGCAGAAACCTTCCCCTACCATCGCGGGCACGGTCATTTCCAGGAGCCAGTCCAGCCTCGTGGAAGCCTTTAACAAGATTCTCAACAGTAAAAACCTTCTGCCAACGTACAAACCCAACCTGAATCCCCCAGCCGATGCGAGCCTCACCCTGCCTCCGTTCGGTTACCGCTGCCTGGAGTGTGGGGACTCCTTCGCCCTGGAGAAGAGCTTGGCTCGCCACTACGACCGGCGAAGCATGCGCATCGAGGTAACCTGCAACCACTGCACCAAGCGCCTCGTGTTCTTCAACAAGTGCAGTTTGCTCCTGCACGCCCGGGAGCACAAGGACAAAGGGCTGGTGATGCAGTGCTCCCACCTGGTCATGAGGCCCATCGCTTTGGATCAGATGATCGGGCAGCCGGACATCACCCCCCTGGTCTCAGTCACCTCCTTCCCTGCTGGCAAAGTGGCCGGTGTGGCTCAGGACGCCTTGGCCGCGGCCAACGGGGCTCCGGAGCTCCCCATCCTGCCTCTGAGCAGCGGCTTGGAGCAGACCAACTACAGCTGCTTCAGGTGCCTGGAGTGCAAAGAGCAGTGCAAAGACAAGGCCGGGTTGGCCGCGCATTTCCAGCAGACGGTGACCACGGGGACGACCAGCAGCACGGTACGTGGGTGTGAGGGGCCCAAGGCTGCCTTCTGCTGCCGCGTCCTCGCTGGCATGTGGCTCGGGTGGCTAGCATGAGGGGAGCAGCAGCTGGAGAAACCACCAGGTTGTTGTGGGGCTCCGTGGGGCAGCTCTTGGGGCAAACGTATTTCTTGTGCCCGCGTTCGCCGGCCTGCCTTGCCGATGCCTGCTTCGCAGAGCTGGCATCAAGCTGGAGGAGGAAGCAGAGGAGTGGCAGCCCCCGGTGCTGGCTGTGGAGGAGCTTTGTGGGAGGGCAGCAGCGGGCTGGATGTTACAGCCTGCTGAAACGGGCCCTGGACAGCACCGGGCAGCGGGGCAGGGCTCTCCAGATGCCATCTGAGCAGCTCTGCCCCTGCGTGCCTGCTGTGAAAACCAGGCAGGAAGGAAAATGTGAGAGCCAGGATCCAGTCCCTGCCCGGCATCGGAGTTGTCGTTGGCAGGTGGAAATGCTGCCCGGGGGCACGGGGAGGAGAGCAGTGCTCTGCCTGCCGGGCAGCCCCTGCGCAGCCATGTTCCAGCCGTGGCCGCTGCTTCCTCTTTCCGTTGGCTTGAAGCACAAATGGAGTGTGGAGAAAGCAGGGTGTGTGTTTTTTCTCCTGCTTCGAGAACTAACCTTGAGATGTGCGCTTCCTGTTGTTGCCAAGACATCCTGGTTTATTGGGGCAGGCAGCATCCATAAATGTAGGACTAATGCTGCTGAGAGGTGACCTCTGAAAGGCAAGCAGAGAGCACAGGCCCCCGAAGAAGCCCTGCTGTCCCACCTGGGCATGACAGCACCCCGGTCCTCCTCACCTCCTCTTCTGTCCACCAGCTTCCTTTGCACGGGAGGAATTTGCTGTTTCCTGGTGCCTCTGTTTACTTTGAAGTGCTGCTGCTGTAGCCAGGACGCTGTTCGAACGCAGCCCTGCTGTTCTGGAGCTCTGCTTTCTGTTTGAAGGTCACCAAGGCTCACGTGCTTGTGTGCCTGCTTCACTGCCAGACCTTTATGTCCCGTCTGCAGACAGCTGGGGTGCCTTGGAGCATTTCTGGGGCACAGGAAGCATCCTCTTAACAGGGATTCCCTATTCCCATCCCCTCTCCTAACCCTGCTGTCAGCAGAGGGGTTGAGCTGTTTACGGGATGCAGCGATGCCAGGACATCCTCTGGATCTCTGGGGCTGTGCCAGAAGCAGTGAGAGGGCACAAAGATTGCTGCTGGGGGCAGGGGGCCTGGGGGAAGTTGTCCCTGCCTCCCCGTGGGTGCCAGCTGCCTGGGAATGCCGGCAGAACAACGCTGGCAGCTCCGAGCACCCATCTGTGGCACTGCTTTAGCTCAGAAATTTGACGTGAAGTTGCTGACGGGTTACAACTCTGTTAAAGCCTCCACCTAGCCATGGCAGCACTGTCCCCAGATCCAGGGGCAGACTCCTCCCCAGGCCAGCCCTGCCTACAGCCAGCCTCTTCTCATCGTTCTTTATCACAGCCCGAGGCAGGAGAGGCGGCAGGGGCTGGCACTGGGTGGTGGCTGCCTGCGGCAGCCAGCTCAGCCCGCACTTGTGCAGTCCCTGTTCTCGTTTCCGGGCACTTTCCAAGCATGGGGCAGCTCTCAGGGAGCGGTGGGGTGGATGCTTTGGCTCCTTGCAGGCGGCTTCTCCCTTCCAGCAGCCTCCTCAGCGGTTTCTGTGCCGTCCTTGCCCCTCCCAGCGATGCAGACCCTGCTCAGACCCGAATGCGGCCGCAGGATTGGGGCCCGGCCTTTCCCATATCCCTCCCTCCAGGCGCAGCACTTGTGTGGGCAAGGCCGGCTGCTCCTGCTGGCTCAGCCTTTGTCCTTGGCTATAAAAACCCTGCCACGTTTATGGACCTGCTCCTTTCCTTCCTCTCCCTGCCTTTGCTCTGGTTATCACATCTTTCGGGGCAGCTCCTTCCATTGGAGGATCCGTCCTGTTTCCTTGAGTCCTTGCCAGCCTCCCCCTCAACATCCTCGTGGCTGCGCCCTAGTGTGGAGGTGGAGGTGGCTGTGAAATGGGTTTGGAAGCTGGTTTGAATGAGCCCCCGCTCCCTCCTTGCAAAGTGGCTGGTGCCAGGCTAACCTCAGCACACGGTGCATCTGGGATCCATCTGCGATGAGAAGCCTGGAAAAGGCATCTTGTCTGCATGGGAAACACGCTCAGCAGTTACCCAGCAAGCTGGCACAAGCAGATTATCTCCTATAAAGTGCCCTGCATACGAGCTGTCTGTTCCCGACGCTTGCTTTCCCCCAGCAACACAAAGAAAGGGCTGAAAAGTCCCCTTCACATCAGGCTGAATCTCTCTGCCCTTCTCCCCGCAGGTTTGCACGACGTGCCCCATGATCATGTCCAACCGCTGCAGCTTCAACGCCCATCAGCGGATGCACAAAAACCGGCCTCCCCACGTCTGCCCCGAGTGCGGGGGGAATTTCCTCCTCGCCAACTTTGAGACCCACCTGAAGGAGGCCTGCCTGCACTTCTCCCGGAGAGTGGGGTACAGGTAGGGCTCTGCCTCTGCTGAGGCTTTTGCTGGGGCTGAGGGGACCGGGAGGTGCCCAGGGCAGGTGGGGGCCCCGGTCTCAGGCAGGTTTCTGTTTAGCAGGTTGGGCAGAAATCCACGTTCCTCCTCCCCACTGGTGCTGGATGCGGGGCTGAGGATGAAATTCTTGCTTCGCTCCCTTCTTTGGCTCTCCCCCCTCTAGCGCCAGGGGAATTTTCCTCCTGGCCACCGCTCTGACCTCAGTCAGAGCTGGCAGCATCAGACCCCCACGGGCTCTTCCAGCTCCTCCTCATGAGCCACCAGCAATGGGCAGGGCTGGTTGCTCCAAGCTGGAGTCTTCCTGGAACTGGTGGGGTCCTGGTGTCTCTTGGGGCTTGGGGGCTCCTGCCAAGTCCTGCAGGCAGGCAGGAAGGAGCGAGCTGCCCCTGCAGCAGTCGTGGGCTCTTGCGCTCTGACTGCTCCTTGCTGGTCATGTTTGGACCTGGGCGTGCACTGCTTTCAGAGAGATGGCTGAATCCTCTGTGTCAGCCGTCCCCTGCCTCACGCTCTCCTCCGCTCTGCAGGTGTCCCAGCTGCGCTGTGGTGTTCGGCGGGGTCAACTCCATCAAGTCCCACATCCAGACGTCCCACTGCGAGGTGTTTCACAAGTGCCCCATCTGTCCCATGGCGTTCAAGTCAGCCCCCAGCGCCCACGCACATGTTTACACGCAGCACCCTGGCTTCAGCAACCAGCAGTCCAAGTAAGCGTTCCCTTCAAGCTGGCACCCTGGCAGATCCTGCTGGGAGAACCAGGAGCACTCGTGCTGGGTGGGCCGCTGGGGGAAGCGCTCAGCACCAGTGCAGAGAGCTGGGTCCCCCTCCCTTTTCTTTTCCCATCGCTTGGTGTGGGCCAGACTGCTCCCAGGGCTGCTCTCAACCCTCCTGGGCTTCCTCCACGTTTCTCTTGACCCAGACCTGGGCTGTGCTGACAGCGGCCTTTTCCTCCGACAGAATGATTTACAAGTGTGCAATGTGCGACACGGTCTTCACCCACAAGCCCCTGCTCTCCTCCCACTTCGACCAGCATTTGCTCAACCAGCGGGTCAGCGTCTTCAAGTGTCCGGACTGCCCGCTGCTCTTTGCCCAGAAACGCACCATGCTGGAGCACCTCAAGGTAATGCTGTGGCCAGGCTCAGCGCTCTTTGCACAACCTCCTGGTGCCTCTTGAGTGCCCTCTTTCACCCCAATGACCACAGTGCTTCAGACTTGAGGGGAATCCCTCAGCCCCACGTTGGGGCTGAAGGAGGAGATGGCACCGCATGGGCTGCGCGCTCACCTTCCCTCAGTCCCTCAGTGCTGGGGATTTGTGGATCTGTGCCCATGACTGAGTGTCCCTTGGGGGACAAAGTCCCCGATGTGCTGTGTTCTCACACCCTTATCAGGATATTGATATTTGGTAAATAGCCTTTTACAGGGATGTCCTGGGGCTGGAGGATGGCTGTCAGTTCATCCCCGTCACAGCAAGGCCTGAGGATTCCCTCCCGCCCCGTGGCAGAGGGCAGGAGGGTTCATCTGCAGAGGGAGGCCTGGAGGCCGCTGCAGCTTTTCCTGCAGTGCTGGAGGAAAATCCTGGCCGTGGTCAGCTGCCAACACTCTTGTCTTTGCTTTCCAGAACACTCATCAGCCCCAAAAACCCAAGGATGACCTGGCAAAGAAGGCGGCTGTCCTGCTCACACCAAAGCAGGAACCTGTCGAAACCCCCGTGTCCAAGATTTCGGAGGAGTCATCGTCCTCCACAGAGGAGGATGAGCCTCCCAGCTCACCGGAGCTGCGCAAGACAAAGCGGAGCCGCTTCCAGCGCAAGACAGTCAACAAGTCGAAGGGCAGCGGGTGGACGTGCGGGGTTTGCCACTCCTGGTTCCCAGAGCGTGATGAATACGTCTCCCACATGAAGAAGGATCATGGCAAGGTGAGGAGAAGGCCAGGGGCTCCAGCTCTGTCTCTGCCGGAGGGCAGAGCACCCAGGCTCCGTGCTGGGCCCGGAGCATTCTCTGCCTCAGTGTGGGCAGTGCTTGTCCCCCCGTACAAACCTGGTCAGGAGCCTGCCTGCTCGCTGAGGCTTTGGGGAGCAGGGCTGTTACCTGTTATGGTGAACAGCAGAGAGCAGATATTTGTTTCCCCAATGGGCGGCCATGGGATAGGCAAGGAGAGATCGGTGGCAGTGCTGACGTCCCACGTCTGGCTTCTCTGCACAACCGGAGAGCCTGGCTCTCAGGTCTCAGCTCCCTGTGTGGTACCCACCTGCCTCTTTCTTTCTTACAGTCGGTGAAGAAGTTCCCGTGCCACCTGTGTGAGCGTTCGTTCTGCTCTGCTCCCAGCCTCCGGAGACATGTGCGCGTGAATCACGAAGGGATCAAGCGCGTCTATCCCTGCCGGTACCCACGGCACCTTCTGGGTTTGGCTGAATCCGGGGGGGGGGTGGTTCAAAGGGGTGACTGGTTTCCCCGTCAGGCTGTTACGGGGAGGATAAAGCTGTAGATGGTTGAAGCACGATGGGGATTTAACAACTGTCTTGGAAGTCAGATGGAAAGAAGGTACTGAGGGAGGGACTCAGAGTTTTATACCCTGTAGAGGAAAGCAGATGAGAATATTTGCAGTTAGAGCAGTAAACTGGGGGGGTCAGGAAGCTGGATCCAGCTTTCCTAGGGGAGCCAGGGCTCAACGCATGCACAGTCATGCTGAAGCAGGCCTGGGGCTCGGCACCTCACTGCAGAGCATCGCGTCATTGCCTTCCTGCTCTGGCCCTGCAGGTACTGCACAGAGGGCAAGCGGACCTTCAGCAGCCGGCTCATCCTGGAGAAGCACATCCAGGTGCGACACGGGATCAAAGTGACCGACCAGACAAAGAGCCAGGAGGTCGTTATTGCCCGGATAGGGACTGGCACTACGCAGGTACGAGGTCGCTGGGGGTGCTCGCTAGGGCCTTGTGGAGTTTTCAGACAGGGTTGAAGGCATCTCCATGAGCCCTGATCCTGGTTGCTTGTGCCTCCACACATCCTGCAGTGCCTGGGACTGGCAGCTCCCTCCCACTGAGGCCCGGTGGCTGCCACAGGGGTGCAGGCCGCATCGTGGCATGGTTTGTTTAGCTCCCGTCTCTCCCTGCCAGCATGGCAGGGACTGAACTTCACTGCCTCAGCCTCTTGCTGTGTGCTGGGAGAAAATGCAAAACATCCCGTCTTGCTTAGAGCTTGCTTGGGAGCAGTCCCAGGCTGCGTGGGGTGAAGGCACGTGGCATGAGGGGCAAGAGCAAGTCAAAGGCAGTTTGCGGGATCCCCTTGGCCGGGGTTATCAGCGGGGGCGCAGCTCCTGGGGCCAGCCAAGAGCGGTGGAGTCACTCCCCCCGTTCAGCCTTTATCTGAGCAAGTACTTGGAGGAGCCTGCAGGGGAATTACTGAGCAGGTTGGGGTTCTGCTTGGGTCAGGCACCCACGAAACCCAACCTTTGTCCCAGGTGTCCAGCCGGAAGCGGAAGCTGTCCTCGGACGAGGGTGACTCGTGCAGCGAGGAGCCTGACAGCACGACGCCTCCCTCCAAAAACCCCAAGGGTGACCGCAAGGCGCCCTTCCGGTGCCGCAAGTGCGGCTACCTTGCCAGCAGCTCAGCCGACTTCCAGGAACACATTCCCCAGCACCGGACTGACGAGAGCTCCCACCAGTGCCGGGAGTGCGGGCTCTGCTTCACCTCCCAGGTCTCCCTCAACCGCCACCGCTTCATCACCCACAAGAAGAAGAAGGGAGCGGGCGAGATGGAGGAGCCGGGGCCCCGGAGCCCCCTTGAAGGAGGTGCCCAGCACATGGCCGACGGCAAGCTGTCCTGCAAGGTGTGTGGCCGCTGCTTTGACAGTCAGCTGAACCTGAAGACGCACTTCCGCACCCACGGCATGGCCTTCATCCGTGCGAGGCAGAATGCAAGCCCTGAAAACTAGGGCTCCAGTGGAGGGGTGTGAGACATGTATATAATCAGCACAGAGCAATTTGCGAGGAGGCTGCTGGAAGCCCACCTGGGTGCCTCCTTCCTCCCTCCTCCTGGGCAGCATTTCGAGACAGGGTCGCATGAAGGAGCTGTGAAGAGATGAGAGCTGGCTTGTGCGATCCAGCCTGACTCCGTGTGCCCTGCACGCTGAATCTGCTCGGCCACGTCCCTGCTCGGCTGAGTGTTTGCCCACCCCCGCTCTGTGGGCGAGAGCAGGGTGAAGGCAGAATTTCGGCTGCCTTATTGTACAGCAGATGAGGGGCAGAGTCCATGCTGGCCACCCTGCCCCAGGGGAAACCAAATGGTCTGTTTGCTGCTCTGTTGTCACACGGGGCCACAGCTGCCCCACAGCTGGTCACATCTGTGCGGAGGGACAGTGGCCTTCCTCGCCCAGGGACGAGGACAGGGAATGACATCTCCCCACCCTGAGCCAGTGTTGGCAAATCACAAGTCACTGCCTCTTCCGATCTCGGCTTTTACACCGCCTGGACCTTGTGCTGCAGCTCAGTGGCTTTCTTCTTGTTCCCTCTTTCCCAGGAACCTCTCCCACATCCCAAGAACCAGCCTCAGCTGCGGTCAGCTGTGCTGGGAGCAGCCATGTTGGGGTTTGCTGCTCCTCTGGGAGGGCTGGAGCAGGGCAGGACCTGGGGACCAGGGGAAGATGTCTCCACCACCAGACAGAGCTGTCTGTGCTGACAATAATGTCACAGCAAGATCCACCTTTTTTTTTCCTTTCCCTTTTCTATGTTGTTTATTTTGTATCTTGCCGGGAGTAGGGGGGAGAAGCCGTTTCCAGACTCGCGGCCGCTCTCCGTTTCCGCAGAGATGCTGCTGCTGTCCTGGCCCCTCCGTGGTTCAGTCCTGGCACCGCTCACCCGCAAGGTTGCTCTTCACCATCGCTTGCACTAACTCGAGGCGGTGCTGGCATCAATGTGCTCGTTTTGCACCCAGGGACGGCCATGCATGAGGCCCCAGCCTGTGGCCTTTCATGGGGAGGAGTTACTTTCAGTCAGCACTGGAAAACAAGCGAACAGAAGCCTCTCGACAAGCTCAGAGCGAGCCCTGGTGGCGTGGGGTACCCCAGCAGCGCTGCACCGAGTCTGTTCCTCGGAGCCGTGGGGAGGTTTCGGGGCTCTCCCTGGGCCCCTCCTGGATCTGGGCCGGCAGCGACTATTTGCCAAGCAAAGGGGCCGTGAGGAGGGGAAGCTGCTGCCAACGCGCTGATGGTGAAAGCTTTTGCCTGGCTTTTCCAAGGGGCGACGCCATCCTCCAGTGCTGCTCTCCCAGCACCGAGGGCTTTGCTACTGCCCGGCCCGCTGCGGGGGCTCGGCCGTGTTTGCTGCTCCTCTTCCACGCAACGCCTGCAGCCAAGCAGCTCCTGGCGTGGCCGAGCTCCCCCACGGCCACGGTGAACCACGTCCTGTGCGTGTGCGAGAGCTTGGCCGCGGTGTACAACCTGGCCGAATGTCGTGGGGGGGGCTCACCCGTGCGGGGCTGCCGCTGCATCCCCACCCCGTGACCTTCGGGAAAGGAGAACAACAGCCAGAAAAGAGACTTTCTACTTGTTCTGTTTGTTTAGCGCCTGTGCTTGGGGTAGGGTGTTTGTGTGAGTAATTATTTCAGTAACTTAACTTTGGGCTCCTTATTTCCTTGTGAATAACATCTAACACGCTGTGTAAAGTTGTATCATACACTAAAAGTGACAAAAAACTACTGTTGTGATTTGGGTTGCTTTTTTTTTAGTTTTTATTTTTATTTTCTGGGGTGGGGAAAAATGTTTTGCTGGGGTTGGTTTTCGTTGTTTTTTTTGTTTGTTTTGTTTTTGTTTCAGGTGCAAGGAGGGGGTTAACCCTCCCCCTTGCTGCAGGTGGATTCAATTGAACGGCACACACAGAATGGGGGGGGGCTTTTTAAAAATAAAAGAAGAGAAATAAAATAAATTAGCAGTTCCCACAGCCCCCAGGCCAGTCCCCCCTCCTGGCAGGGGGGCTCTTTGCCTCCCTAACCCCATCGACCACGTCATCGTTTCCTCCATCGTCGTCTCCCCGACCCCTCTCAGCTGTAGCACGTGGGGCTGTGAACGTGTAAATGATGTTTAATAATAGAGAAGAACCTAAAGTTTCTACGAGTTTTAGAGGAAGGAAACAAAACAAATTGCTTTGTAATCTCTTGGTTTTCAAGCACTTCAGTGCCTTTAGATCAACTTCTGTTAAAGCGTGGGGGTGGGGGGGTGTCTGTACACTTGTTTTTAGGGGTTGTGACCTGATTATGCTACATTAAAACTACGGGCACTGCAAGAGGCTCTCAGGTATCCTTTATTCTTGTAGTAATAATGCAATTAAACTTTTAGTGGTTTAACCCCTGCTGTGCCTGTGTTACTTACGTGGCCCCACAAGGGCTCCAGTGGCTGCCTGCTGCTCCAGCCCACTGTGACGAGCAATGGTCCTGCCCCACAACGGGGTCCTTCCCCCCCGGCCTGCCTCCCCCGAGGGGCCTGGGGCTGCCCTGAGCACCCCTCCCACCCCAGCAGCCCCCAAACTGTGGGGGGGGGGGGGGGGGGGGCTGTCAATGGTCGTGGTCCCCTGCGTGAGCTCAGGGGCCCAGTGGCCTTCCCCAACCCTGGGCACCTCCTGGCCATTGGAACCCAGCGTTTTAAAATAGAATTCTCTTTTTTTTAATGCTAAATAATCATCATGACAAATAATTAGTGCTAAACAAACAGAGGACATCGGAGGTTACACACCGGTGCACTGGGCAAGGGAATGGCGCCCGGAGCTACAGACACGGGGCGTGGGGGGCAGCTCTCGCAGCTGGTGGGGCTTCACCTTCTGACCAGCAGGACGGGCTGGGGGGGCGGGGGGTTGCTGAGCTCAGACCAAAGCACCGGGGCCAGGGGAGTGGCCAGGCTGCGGGTGCCCTTCCTGGAGCCTGCTGGGGTTACGGCCTCAGCACAGGACTCCCCTTTTCCTTCGGGCCTTCCTGGGGTGCTTGCTCCATCCTGCAGATGCACCCGCCTCAGGCAGCGCAGGGCGAGCTCTGGCCTGGTTTAGGGAAGCCAGGGCAGCATCAGGCGGCTTGCTCCTGCCCCTTCCCCGGCCCGTTGGTTCTCGTGAAACCCTCTGCAGGGCTCCCTGGAGGGAACCCGCCTTTGCCGGCTGTGTCCCACACCACGGCAGGGAGATGAGGCCCGACACTCAGCGTGGGGCAAAGATGTTATTGCAACAGGGAGGGCAAAAGCTTCACAGTCCCAAAACGCTGGAACAGAGTCAAAAAAAAAAAAAAAAAAAAAAAAAGAAAGAAAAAGGTGCTCAAAAGGAGCACGAGGCAATGCGGACACCCCAGGTGAGCACCGGCCTCAGTGAACCCCAACCTTGACGTACCGGTGGTGGGAGATGGGGCAGGTGCCAGGGCAGGAGCAGTGACCTACGTGCAGTGGTACAATGGGACCCTCACCCTCCATTACAAGGTGGGGGGACGGGGTTGTGAGACACAAAGAAAGGGGCTGAATAACGCTGAGGCTGCAGTGGGGGAACATGCAGGGCAGGGGCCGTTGGGATTCAGCTCCGCTGCATTCAAGTGGTACCAGCAGAAGGCTCGAGTCACGGCAGATGCTGAAGGGTGGGGTCGGTCCCTGCCCCCCCTCCCCCCCAGCTCCTCAACATTTCTGAGATTGTGGGCGCATTCACAGGGCACCAACAGGCGTAATACTGACGGGAGGAAGAGGTGGCTGCATGAGGTCTGGCACTAACCCAATGTCCCAAGGCCCTTTGCTGGCTTTTGCCTGGCCATCACCAGACCCCATGGGTGCCTTACATCAATGGTTACCGCATCATCCTTTACGCTTTGATTTTTCACAAGTAGGATTTTTTTTCTTGCTTTAACTGCTTGGTTTTGTCTTGTTTCTTTGTTTTGTTTTTTTTTTAAGAGTCTGGCAAAAAAAAAAATCCCCAGGAAGATGCTGAGACTCAGCATACTTTTACCATTGAGGCCCAAGACCTCTTCCCCGGAGAGGGTGGAGCTCAGGCCCAGGCTGGGCGCCACGGTGGGCGAGGAGCTGTTCTGGGAGCGGGCGGCCCGCTGCCATCACATGATGCCGTTGGTGAGGTACTGGAAGCCATCATAGAGCTTGGTGGTGATGGAGCGCATGCTGCCATCCACCATCTGCTCCACGAGCAGCTGCAGCTGCTCCTCCGTCATGTTCATGTGGAAACGCTCCTTCAGGTTGCGGATGGTGCTCGAGCCGTGGAAGCAGGGGAGCTGTGAACCTGCAAGGCAGGAGGAGCAGGGTTGGCAACGGGGCACTGGGCTCCCGGAAGGGTTCTGGGGCCTCGATCGGGGCTCTCTCCCTTGTCGCTAGCTCTGAGGCAGGTTTGTGGCACAGGCGTTGCCTCACCACTCTCGGCCAGTGGCCAGGGTTTGCCGTGACCCGCTGATGCAGAGCACTGGGATATTTACAGCTTGTTCCTGCACTGCAGCAATGGCATCTCCCTTCCCTTAGGTGTGTGTCAGGCTCCCCGAGGCACACTGATGCTTGGCCCTTAACACAGGCACATTTCTGCCCCCTTCCTGCTCCTCAGCGCAGCCCAGGTATCCTCACACCTTGTGCAGTTCCAGCAAGGTCCAGGAGCTCTCGGTGCAGCCCACTGGCCCCAGCAGGGCTGCCCAGAGCCTCCTGAGATATGAGACCTCCTGCTGACCTCTCCCAGCCCTGCCAGCTTTCCTCCAGGCACCAGGGGTCACCAAGACCTATTGGGGCGATGCTCTGTTCAGCCCGCACCCAGAGCAGCACAGCTCACGTGCCCCCCCCCACACCCAGCTCTAGGGCCCCCAGATCGCCGTACCTTGCTGCATTATCTCCACAATCTGCACGACTTTATCCATGTGCTTCCGGGCAGCGATGAGACCCTGCAGCATCAGCATCTTGTAGTAGTTGAACATGTCCCCGTCTGGCCCACCCATCACCTGGAAGGCAGAGGCAGGGTGGGTGGAGGGCAGTGGACAGAGAACTGCCAGGAAAATGGCATGCCTTGAGCCAAAGGATTGCCAACAGGAGGGGCACAATGAGATCTGTGTAACTTCTATGAGTGAACCCACACTGCAAAGAGAGCACCTTGAGCTGTTATCTTGAGATGATTAAATCTTGGAGCTGGGTCCCAAGAGCAACTCAGCTGAGGCTCAGGAGTGGGCCAAGAACCACCACTGGTATCAACCCAGCCCTTTGTCCCCACTGCTAAGGTTTGACTGCACCACCCCAACGCTGTGCGAGCACCCTTCGCCACCACGTCCCCGCTCACTCACATCCACAAATTCAGTGGTGAGTTTGAAGGCAGACGTCTCAAAGCCAAGATTCCTGGGGGAACTGGAAAGGATGAACCCAAAATCAATGTGGATGATGTGTCCATCTGCATCCAGCAAGATGTTGCCATTGTGCCTGAGCAGGAGAAGGGAAAGCCTCTATTAAACCCCAAGTGTGCACATTGCCCCCGCCTGCCTCCTCCCAGGATTTTCCTGCTGCACGCAGGGACAACAGGAAGAATCCCAGCAGAACACACAGCTCAGTGTCAGCAATACTGCGACCATTCCTGTGCTGGGGTGTGGAGACTCACCTGTCCTTGACCTGCAGCAGGTAACACACCAGGCAGTAACCAGCACAGCTCTGCACAAAATTCCTCTGGGCCGTCAGGAAGGATTCGGTGTTGTAATTGCCGTGTTCCTGCAGGAAATAATCCAGCAGTGACAGCAAGGATTGCTTCTTGATTTGGTGAATGGAAACAGCATTCACAACTGGCTCAATCATGCCGCTGTCGGCAGAGATGACGAGGATTTTGTATGGCTTGATCCAGAGGGGAACACGCTCCTGCTCCCAGATGGACTGCAGAGAAAGCAAGGAAAGCTCAGTGCCCAGGGCCTGAGGGAGGCCCCATGCGGCCGTGGCCCCCAGCAGCCCCGTCCCATCTCACCTGCAGCTGCTTGAGGACCTGGAAGGCGAGCAGCTCCTGCCGCAGGTCGTCCCCGCACTTCACGATGACGGAAAGGAGGCGCCAGGAGGGGAGATGGCCGTAGGGGGACCCTTCCCTGATCCTCCTGTGGAGAAGGGGCAAGGGTGAGAATGTGAGGAAAGGAAGAGAAGCAGCCTGCAGGTTTCCCATCAGGGATCTGGGGGCAAGGAAAACCTCTGGAAAGGTAGCAGCTCGCTTGGGACTGCAGCAGAATGAGCTCCATGGCCCAGGACTGCAACAACTGCACACTGAGCCTTGACCAAACTACGGGGCAAACTTCGCCTGCACCACAAGACATCTTGGAGAAGTGCAGAAGGGAATGTACTCTCCTTGAATCCCACCACCCTCCATCAGAACAACATCGATAACCCCTCCCAGATCTGTAGAGCACAATGCTCTCCCTCTTGCTCGAGAAATTTGAGGGTTGGACACACTGCTCTGAGGCCAGGAACAGAAATGAGTTTATTTTGGGATGGGACAAATTGCTAGGCCATAGAAGAAGCCTATAAATGCCTGGTAAAGCCCCTCAAAGCCTAGTCTAAGAACTGCAAATCTGCCATGGCTTTTCTCCCTTCTCCAGCACAGCCACTGCTCCCTGCTCTCCACCTTCCCATTCACCATGTCCTGAGCCAAGGGCCTCACACTGAGTTATTTACAGGGCAAATCTCAGAGCCATATTCTTGTGTTTGCAGGGCACACTAAATCCTTGCAATGCCATGAGCAGCCCCGTGCACGCTGCCCCCTGGCCCTACCTGACTTTCTCCTGCCAGGGCTCCTTCAGGGCGACCGCGGACGGGTCCTCGGGGTCCCTCTTGAAGGCCGTGGGGGTGTGCGCCAGCTGCTCTGAGAGTCGTCGCCTGCAGGACAGAGCCGGTAAGCAGCAAAACCCCCGTGCTCGGGGTGCACGGTTTGATGGGAAGTACCCTCCCCACGGACACCCAGAGCCTCTCTGATTCAAAGCACCTAACAAAGCTCACGGGTTCAACCTGGCTTGGAGCAAAATGCAAACCAGGGCCACGTCCAGGCCCTTGCCAGTGGGAAAGGAGCTGGGACCTGAGCACAGCCGCAGAGGCTGAATTAGGGGAGCAAAGAGTGAGATCCGTTTGGCAAGAGCTACAGGCGGGGGTATCATTGAGGTACAGCAGGAGTCTCCCAGCAGCTCTTCAAGCAATCGTGGGAGGATTATACCGGCCCAAAGCCTCTACGTACGGCTCTCACACCCTGCTACCACCGCCTAGGAGCCCACACAGACCCTCCTTAAGCTCTGCAGATTAATTTTCTCCGGGAGTATACCAGATAGATTTTGCACCCCCTCCTTTTTTTCCCACTTGAACTAAGACCAGCCTCCTAACCCCCCCCCCAGTAAAACAACCTGGGTGCTCTCAGCACGCCAGCCTCACCTGATATCTCCAGCAGCTATGAACACGGGCTCCCTGCTCTCCTGGCTGGTGATGCTGTCCACAGAGAACTGGGAAATGTTGTCACAGCTGTTGGTGTGAATCTCTGGCAGCTGGGAGGGGAAAAATGCGAGAGGTGCAATGAAGCAGCATTGTCTCAACTCATCTGCCACCACAAGGGGCTGCCCCTTCCCGGCAGGAGCTGGCCTTGATCGCCGCCTTCAAGGGCCTGCGGTGCTGCTCTGTGGGACCCCAGCAGCATCTCAGTCTCAAGCAGAAAAACATGCCACGAGACAAACCCTGCCCGGCACGCCCGGCCTCACCTCTACTTGCAGCTCCACGATATCGTCCACGGACCAAGCCTCGTCGTCGTTGTCATAGTTGGGGACGGTGGTGAAGCTGCTGGTCCGCTGCTCGTGCGTGATCCCACACTCCGGGAGGTTCTCGGCTGAGCGCGTGCTCCGGATGCGGTTCTCGGGGATCCGGGCAGGCACATTCGCTGTGTCGAAATTGTCACATTCAAGTACTTCAACGTAGATTAGATAAGGAGCCTGGGGAAAGCAAAACCCACCGTTACTGGGGTGTGGGCTCTGAAGGGGCCAGGAGGCTAAAGGATGCAGCACAATGTTCTCTGGCTGTGCAGGGTGCACGCAAACGTAAAACAAAAGGGGTGTGCTGAGCACAAACACCCGCCAAGAGCTCTTCTCCCACGTTGACCGTGCTCACCTTGTCCTTGGAGTTGAGCACGACTGCCTGCGTGTGGGGCACCCGCACTACGTGATGGTCGAAGCCAGCCGTCGGGAGCCAGGCACGTGCTGGCAGCTTGTGGTTCAGCAGCGATAGCTCCGAGATGAGCCGCTGGGTCTTCTGCTCTTTGGTCGGCAAGGTGGCCAGGCGCTTCCCGATGGCTATCAGGGATTTGATGAATTCTCTCTCGGGAGCAAGTCTGACAGGCTGAAAAGTTGTAGGGGAGGAGGGCAGGGGGGAGAGTGTTATAAAGGTCAGTAGGACACCGGTAATCTTTTTTTTATCAGGCTCTGCAATCTAAAAGCACCGGGATGACCTCTGGAGAGCAACGAAGGCTCTTCCCGTCCCACCCTGCCTGCTCTCAGATGATGCTCCCGTGGCCGGAGGGACGGGCTCAGCATCCGGATGCAGAGCAGGGCAGGATCCAAGTGCTTCCCCCTCCCGCTGGGCATCCGGAGATCCCCTCCCGGCCCCCGGAGCTGCTCAGCATCCCCAGCGCTGCCCCGCGGCTCCGGTGACCCCGCAGCCAGCAGAGGGAGCGCACCGCAGCCACGGCCCGACTCTGTGCTGGCTTCAGTCTGTCTTCACCCCAAAGCCTCCATCGCTTCTCAATCCAACCGTTTTGCAAAGACCAAACTGCAGCTTTAGCAGCCCCTCTGGTCCTCGAGCCTCCCCGTACCCTGCAGGTGAAGGCGGGCACTCTGCTCCGCTTTTCACAGCTGAGCTTTCAAATCAGAACAATGAATGATTGTGGCTGATTTTGCCATTAAGGATGCAGAATTAAACTTGCAAAGTGTTCACTGCACAAATCATGCTGGAAATGCACATGCAAAAAGCTATGGAGCGTGAGAAAAGGAAGCAAAGAAAAACATCGGAGAGCTGTGAAAGGTTACACAGCAAAATAAAGAAATGGTAAAAGAGGGGCAGGAGGATCACTCCAGTCGTTCCCTTTTGGGAAGGGGCAGGTGCAAATTGGTTTGTCTGTAGTCCACGTCAAAAATCCTTCCAGACTCAGGGGTGAACGCTGCCCCTTCCTCCCAAGTGCTCTGCTCTCCCTCCTGCCTTGCTCGCACGTGCAGCAGAGGTGCCCTCGCCTGGTGGCCCAACGCTTCCTCGGCCTCTGGGGCCATTTTTCTCGGTTGCACTTTGCCCGGTTTCTGCACAGGGCAGAGGGGTGTTCTGTAGGTGCTCAGCTCCTTCCAGCACCGCTTTCCTTCCTCTCCCATCGCAGGCCGAGGGGCGCGGAGCAGCTGCTCCGGGAAGGAAGCGCCGTGCTCTGGGCACGGAGGTTTTCGTGTGTGACCCGTACTTGACCGGCGGCCCCTGAACGCAGCCAGGTTTCCACGCGCTGCTCATCTCAGCAGAGTAATTCAATGAGAGTCGCTGTGGCAGGAGTTTGGGATTGTGCCCAGTGGGACAGGCAGTAATTCAAGGTGCCCGCATGCAGCAGCAGCCCAAGAGCAAAGTCCGTCCTGGTCCAGGGCAGTATTGATCTCTGCATCAGCAGCAGCGATCAATCGGCTTCCACAGCACGCAGAGCGAATCCCCGCTTCTCCAGGATCCCCAGGCACTCGTGAAGCACGCGGTTCTGCCATCTTCTCCCCGTCGTGCTGCGGGAGGGGAGCAGTCCTGACCCTGGGAGCACCTCGTCCGTATCCATCACGTTCTGCACCTCTGATGGTCGTGTTCAGGCCTTGGCTCCTACAGCCAGAAAGACGTGGCCAGAAAACGGCCTCCCCAGCCCATCCAGCCCCAAACGCACCCCACCAAACTCTGCTCCAGTCTTTTGTGCTATAGGGGCTGAGCAGAGAAAGCTTTGCACTGTTTCGCATCCTGTTACGGAGAGTTGGTGGTGGTGGGAAATGGCATCAGCTGAACCCGGGGCATCCCTGATGTACCCTGGATGCACGTACCCTGGCTGTCCGAAAGAGCTGAAGAAAGCCAGGCTGTGGCTGCGCCAGACTGGTAACAACAACATGCTCTTGCAGCCGAGCGAACGGGGAGGAAGGGAGATGGTTTTCCCTAATCCGACTACTCAAAGGACCGGGCTGTCACTCCGAGCCAATGTAAATATTAATTTTCTTCTGTTTACTTTTACTTCAGCAAAACATTTCACTGGCAGAGTTCAAAAAAGAAAAAAAAATCCCTTCTCTTCAATTAGGTAGGGCTCTTGTTGATGTTTTGCTAAGACACAAGCCACGAGAGATGCCGCAGGAGGAAGAACCACGGGGCCCTGCTCCTGCACGGGCCCAGACCTCTTCCTGCGAGCAGCAGCGACGGCTCAGGCCGAGGCGACGACGTCCAGCACCGGGCGAAAGCTTCGTGGCGGTGCCAGAAGTGTCAGGATGCAGGGACGGGGCCGTCCCACCACTGCCTGAGCTCCAGGGTGGCTCTGCCCACGTTAGCTTCGAGCACCTCATGAAGCCGGGGGTTAATCGGCTGCCGTCTGCCCACGACGGCCAAAGCGTCTTCTGCGGTTCCGCTGCTTTCACCCCTGCGGCCCCAGCGCCGCGTGGCGGGGACCAGCCCCCGAGCCGCACGGGCTGTGCCTGGCTTCCATCCCGCCCTCCCACCTCTCCTCCTCCCAAAGCAGCTCCATCGTCGTCTCAGAGCTTTATCCAGCAAAGCCCTGGCTGTTCCCTCCTTCTGCCTGCTCCACGGCAGTGGCAGCGCGGTGCGCAGCAGAGCTGCTGCCCCGGCCCTCAAGCTGGATGTCTGCCCGAAGATTTCGGCATCCGCGCTGGTAACGGCTACCTGCCTTTACCTGACACTCAGGTGCCTGCAGCAGGTTTATACATTTGCTATAAACGCTTGCAAAGAACCCTGACCGCTGCAATCATGGTCTGCCATGCTCAAGCACCTGCTAAACGACCAGGGTCGGCAAATCCTGGAAGGAAAAGTGCTCCAGACAAGGGAGAGGGGTGCTCGCTACCACCCTGCTCACGGGGGTCCTGTGCTGCGGGTTGGAGGCGCCACCACCCCAGGCCCCACAAAGTGAAGGGAACGATGTGATGGGAACAGCTGCCGCTGCACGGGGAGCCAGCGAGGCCGCTCCAGCGGGGTGCAGGAGCATGGAGCCCACGAGCGCGCTGCAGCACTCAGCCACCCAAGAACAGCCACGGGGGGGATTCGGCCCCACAGACTACAAGGAGCAGGGAAATGCAAAAGGCAACCCTGCCCCAAGCGGGGCACGCACTGGGAATCAGCCCCAGGCATCCTGCACCTCCCACCCCCCCAGCCTCTTACTGTCCTTTGCACCTCAAACAGCGGAGTCGGAGGAGATGGAAAAATGTAACGGGGGAGCCTACGGCAGAGGGGGGTTTGGGACAGGGCCTCGCGTCCGTCCACAGCTGCAGATTTTCTGCTTGCACTTGCTCGCGGCGCGCCCCTTGCAGTGCTCGTGCTTCTGTTCCGGAGGACTTGGGAGGAAGGGGAGCCCGGCACACATCCCGCAGCTGACTGCAGAGGCTGCAAAGGCTGGAGTTCACCACGCAGAGCCTTTCGGGGGGGTGCGGATGTGCGCGGCCTTGCTGCCTGGGGCAATGCTTTTGATCATGGACTACATGCCTGAGGTGTGGAAGCCCACTAGAAATCCCAAACGGAGAACACACGCACTGGGAGGAGAATGACACAAATGAGAAAGATGCTGTTGATTCAAAACCAAAAAGAGGTTCGATTCAAAAGAACGTTCTGCTAGGGAAACACGGGGGTTTGATTGAAACACCGGAGTGCAACGAGAAAGAAAGGAAAAATGATTGGTGGAAAAAGCAAATTAAATCCCATCTGGCAGAGAACTTTTAAGTAAAATTCAAGGAAACAGCATTTCCTCTTTCATCTGCTAACGACGTGATGCAAAGGTCAGCGAATGCTCCGGCAGAACTGGGCAGCATCAGCCCGGCTGCTCCCCTGCCTCCACGGCTCATTTCCAGCACGAGGGCTTTTCTCTCTCCCTCGCGGCCTTTTTTAAGCGATGAGCAACCGGGTCAAACTCCCAAGCCCCTGGAGGCTTTCTGGTTTGTTTTAGCCAAACCGGTCCAAGGAAATTTGCCCAAAGCTCCGCTTCAGCCGGCGTTTCCCTGCCGAGCAGGGAAAGTTCCCATGTGAGCAGCGCCCTGGCGAGCGCTGCTGCCCGCGCACGGGGCAGAGCCGGAGCGCATGCACGGGCACTGGCAGAGAGAAGGCTTGCTTTTCCCCAAACCAGGCTCAAGCAGTGCAAAAAAAAAATCGTACGTTACGGGACGGCTTGGTGTCAGCGCTGCTCGTGGTGCACGGCCAGGCGCCGGGGTTTAGTATTTTCATGAGACAGAGGAAATGCTGCTGTAACACGGAAGCCAGGCAGCCCAGGCGCAGGAACAAAACGGGCCACTTACGGAACAGAATGATTTATCAAGGCTTTCCGTACTCGAGGAGAGCTCCTGGGAAATGGATGGAAGGGATTTTGGTGGCAGGTTTTGGGTGGCGGTGGTGTTTTTTTCAAAAGAGAGAGGAAGGAGGGAGAGGGGGGGAGAAAAAGCAAGAGTTTAGCTCCAGGTTCATAACCATCCCCTTTCACTTGTTTGTTTGTTCTTCCCCGTGGCAGCATCTCTACCTCGACTCCTGGCTAGGGAGAGGCTCCTCGGAGCCTCAGCCACGAGCCCGGCATGCGACAGATGCTCCCGGAGCAGCGTGACGTCCAGCAGCGCTCCGCGGCCCTGGTGCCCCACACGGAGCGGGGCTGTTGGTATGCACTTCTGCTAGATGTCCAGAAACTACAGCTTTTCCCCATTTTCATCCTTTACTTTGCTACGTGCAGCGGGCTTGCAGCTCTTCTGAGCTGGCTTCCTCAGATGGGGCTGGCCCAAAGGCGGCACGCTGATGGTGCCGGCCCTCGCTTTGCCCCAGGACTCAGCAAACACACCCATTGCTCTCCTCTGGGCTCCAGTTTAGCCTCAGCAGATAAAATCAACCCCACGCCCTCTTCCCTGCAGCCTGACCAAGCTGCCGAACAAACTGCCCTAACCCCACCGGCTTCCATCAGCTGTCCCCATGCAGCCCAGCCAACTCCCGCTCCGAGCAGCCGCAGCCACTTTGTGGTGTTTTAAAATAAAGGTAAATAGCTGTTTCAGCAATGCCTGGCCTTGTTTTCATCTGCCCCCATAACAGAGCCCAAGAAATCGCCTGAGCATTGCTCAGTGGAGGCCAAAGGCCAAACCCGTGAGCTCTGCAATGCCCTGCTGCAAACCCGTAAATCCATTATTTTCTTGCAAAAGGAAATAATAACGGTGCTTCACCCCCTTGAGACTGGTGTCTAATTGGTTTTTAAAGTTCCCTTCCCAAAAAGAAACAAACATGTCTGTTTTTAGCATGTTAATTACAGGGATATGCCAATTCCATCAGGCTTAATCTTACCATAACCAATAATAGCATTTAAATTAATAGCTTCCCCGTGACCACATAAAAAAACGCGGGGCAACCTAACAGCGCTGAGAATGGGCAAAGCTGATCGAGGGAAAAAATAAAAAATAAAGGATTTGCTTGCAAGCCGAGTGAAAACCATATAGGTAGAAATATCAACAGGGGAAATTTTGGTGGCCAGTGCATGGGAGCTGAGCAGGCTCCCCCTGAGCTGAGCCAGGCCACGCAGCGCACGGCAGAGCACGCCGGGTCCTGCTCCGGTGATGCACCTGAAAGCCTCGCGCACCAGAGCACCCCACGGGGAGCACCCACGCTGCGCCCAGTTCCTTCTCTTCAGCAGCTTCGTGCCAGGCGCCTGCGATGCAGCCAGGCCCTAGATCCCACAGAAATCTTTAGAAGGCTCCCCAAAACCTCTGCCAGCTCTGGAAATCCCCGCCCCGATGCCAGGCTGCAAGCCTCCATGTGGGAACCACGCAGCTCAGCCAAGCCCGTCATTAAAGCCAAGCCCTGTGATGAATTCAAGAGGTGGCACTACATTAACACTTCCAATTTAAGGGACTGCCTTCAGACAACGTGGCCGTTATCCCTTTGAGCGGCTGGTGAGCTCCCACAGGCCCCCCACCCACACCTCCACGCCACCAGGACGTGTGGGAGCGGAGCTGGCCCCGAGGGACGACGGGGAGCTGCGACTGCTTGCTGCGCCGCGGTGACACGCTGGAGCCAGGGCTCCAAAGGTTGCTGCTCTGGGACGGATTTCTGCCGTCAGGGCTGGGCGTGCCGGCCGCTGGCACCGGGGCCGTGCCGCACACCGGGCACGCTGCACCCAGCTGCACCCCGCTGCCACACGGCAGCTCACGCCACCCAACAGCCCTGAGCCAGCGCCAGCCCTGGGGACGGATCCTGCCCAGGGCACAGGTGGTTCTCGAGGGAGGCTGCAAGACCAGAGCAGAGCCCAGGGAGGTTTCTGCGAGGGTGGGTGCCAGCAGCGGGTGCCATGCAAGCACAGCGGGCATGACGTGTGTCATCCAACATGCCACCGTCACTTGTCGGTGAGAAGGGACAGGAGAGGGGCAGCCAGAGGCAATTTGGGCACTGCTCCTGGATATTATTGCTCACATGTGAGCGGCAAAACCTGCTGGCAGCAGGAGAGCCCGGATCTGGAGAAGAGGAATAACCAGCTCCAAGTGGGAATTAAGCACATCGCTTCTCTTCTCAGCGCCGAAGCCCCTGGCACAACCTCAGCAGCTCTGGACGTGTTTGGAGCCAGCTCCTCCTCACCTGCTCATGCTTCCAGCAACGTCATTTCATGGGCATGGCAGCTTCGCTTCCCCTGACTCCAACAGACACAAACCTGGGGCAGAGGCTGGCCTAAACCCGCTCTCTTCCCCTGGAGAACAAGGCTGCAGGAAAGCCCACGGCAGCCCCAGGGGCTCATCCACCCACTGTGCCCCAGCACGCAGCTGGGCTCGCCCTCTCCTGGAGGCTTTCCAACCAAGGGAAGATGCTTTGGGGCCTCCATTCCATGTCTGATGGTGCCTCCAAAGAGGTCAGGCAGTTTTAGAGCAGCCAGTCCGAAAACTTCAGTAGAACAGCGCAGCACGCCTCTATGCGAGCAAAACCAGTGAGGTTTGGTTTCTTCTGGAGGCATCCCACATCCCCAAAGCTTTCCTCCCCCCGGCCGCAGCTCCGAGCGCCGTGGGCCACCCCGACCCCTCGTGGGTCCCCGCACCGGCTGCTGCAGCGCTGGGAGGCAGCAAGCTCACCACTGCCCACATGGGGCACAAACCATCACGGAGCAGCCCTTTTGGCAAAAGGGAAGAAACTCAGCACGTTCCTGGCTTCTCCTCCCTGCAGCGTTCAGTGGATGCTTCAAGTTGCTGGTGGCAGAGAGAAGGGTCTCACGAGCCCCGTTCCCGCGGGGGAGTGGGCTGGAAGGTGGAGGCACACCACGCTGCCAGCAGCACGCTGCCTCTCCCCGCAAGCCCGACATACGGAGGAGCCGTGTGCCGAGTGCCGGCAAGCTTCCAGGTTTGTCACCTAGGAAACAAGAAGCCTTGAGCATTTGATATTTTGGGCTGGCCCACCCAAATTCGATGTGTGGAGTGTTACTTCCAGTCGGTCGTGGCACTCAGGAGCTCCCACACCCGTTCGTGAACCCTGCTCCTCTCCTGGAGGCTTTGCACTGGGGTTTTGAGGCACTAAGGCTGAGGTTCTTGGTGCTTCCCAAGACTTCAGGACTTTGAGCACAAGTTTCTAGCCAGTAGATACACAGCAGCAGACCGATAAAAATAACTTCAGCACTCCGTGTAAAGCGTCCGAAAGTGAGCTCAGCACTCCATGCCCTGCAGGGATGCTTTCACTTCCCCAAATCCCCCGCAGAAGGGCTTACACTGTTCATAAAACCCAACGACAAACCTTTTGGTTACTGTGGATGGCAGTGTTTTGTGTCTTTAAAACAAACAAACAAAAAAGAAACAAACAAACCAAGGCAGCTCTTGAGATCCACACCTCTCAGCGATGCTGTGCATTACAGGGAAGAGTTGTCAGCTGTGAGACCCCAAACCAGGATGCCCAGGGCGCTGCTGGAGCCGCTGCTGCCCCATGGCCAAGGGGAGGCAGCAGGAAGCCTCCCAAGCCCCAAGGGACAGGAGAGAGGCCAAGCCCCCGAGCCCTGACCAGGCTGTGAGACTGGGACACGCCTGGCAGCGCTGCCCTTGGAGCACGTGGCCACTGCAGCACCCATTCTCCAGCCCGTTCTTGTCGCTGTAGGGCAGCGGGGGAGAAACGAGCTCTACCAGACCAGGCGCTTTCACCGGCATCGCCGAGGGTGCAGCTCCAGAGGTGAAAGGCCAAATCCTCCACACCCTGCCTGGTAGAGCCAGAGTGAGAAGTTAGGAGGCCAAAGACTTGTGTAGATTGTGATGGGAGGAGCGAGGGAAAAGCTTTCAACCTCTAAAAACAAAAAAAAAAAGTAGCTTTCCAATTCAGAAGTTGCTCGCAAGCACGCAGGCTCTGATACGTGAAGCTGTGCAGAAATGCAGACGTAAACAGCTCTGCATACGAACCCTGGCTGCTCAAAATCCTGCTGATGTGGCTGCTAAAAAAAAAAAAACACAAACAGCACTGCCCCCAGACCGTGGGCAGCACTCGCATCGCGGGGAAGCTCTGCTCGCGTCGCGGCACTGCAGAAGCTGCCGTCGCAGCGCTCCCTCCCTCAGCCAACCCAGATTCTTACCCGATTATTCAATTAGCAGCTTTCTAATTACAGGTTTTTTTCACTTGACTAGTGGAACCGGTTGAGCCGAACATTTCTGTTCGCACGGCGTGCCCTGCCTCCAGGCACCGGAGCATCCTCCGGGTCGTCCAGGCGCAGGACCTCAGCTGCGAACCCGGGTGCATCCACAACCCCAGGACAAAGCACCACGGTGCCAACTCCTCCGGCCACAGCCAGGGGCTGAGCCACAACGTGCCGGGGGAGATGGGGAGCCGAGGCTTGGTGCCCCGCATGAGGCTGGCGGTGCAGAGCCGGCCAGAACTCGGCCAGGCTGCGGAGGGAAGCTCGTGCCCAGCTTTGGCTCCAACTCGGAGGGGAGCCGCAGGGTTTCAGCCCTGAAAGGCGTTTTCCAAAAGCGACAGCGCTACGAGAAACGCTAAGAGGTGGTGGATGCGGAGCGCGGCGCTGTGGGGTCCCTGCCCGGCGATGCGAGCCCAGGCTCTCGGAGACCTCGCTGGCGAAGCGAGCCCCAGCCCTCGTGTGCCTGCCTCTGGGCTGAGAGCGGGGCTGGCGTGTGGGTGAGCGCCGCTGCTGCTGCTGCTCAGCACCTACCTGCAGGAGGAACTGGTGCAAACGCATTTGCATGCTGCAGAGGAAGCCTGATCTGTTTACACAACAAATCCCCCCACGCCAGCACTGGGAGAACTCTGCAGCAAACCCTGCAAGGCGCAAAGGTGCATGGAAGAGGTTTCATTAAAAAAAAAAAAAAAAAAAAAGAAAACAGCAACAACAAAAAACCAGCAACAAAGAAACAAAACCAGCCAGGCTCAGGCTTTGAACTCCCGGGGACCCTTCGAGACACCCCCCAGCCAGTCTTGGTGCCATGAGTTGATTTTTCCTCCTCCCATTGGGATCTCGACCCCTGTCTCAATGTCTCGGACACCGACGGCAGGGACACAGCAGCAGCCAGGAGGCAGAAGAACCCCCAGATGAGCAGAGACGAGCTTTTACTGCTGCAAAACCTCAAGTTCAAGAGAGGCTGGGGAAGAAGCTGGTCCTAGCGCGACCCAACCCATGCATCTGATGGTCTCTTGGACCAAGGGAAAACCACTTGTAGCTCCCAGTAGCCCAGAAGGCGTTGCAGGTTTCCACTACGGGCAGTAACACCAAGCACTTAAACAACACAGCTCCAGGAAGCTGGGTCGGGACATTCAGAGGCCAGGAAAGCTCTTACGGCACCTCGAGTATCCTCATTGCTGCGCAACGTTTAAACAGTTTGCGTGGCCTCTAGATCAAAATACGTTTCAAACATTGCCAAGAGAAACTATTCTCAGCGTTCCTTTCATCTATAATTTATGTAAAGCTTCGGTTTCCATTATTCGAGCAGCTGCAGCCAGCGTGAGCATGAGACCTCCGCACGTCCTGCTTTCCATCAGCCAGTTGTTTTCAACCGTGCAGGCGAAAGGGAAAGACGCGGCAGGTCCAGTTCCCTGTCCCCAAACGCCACGTGCCCTGTGGCCGGCTGGGCTTTGGCCCGGGAGCAGCAGCGGCACGGGGAGCAAGGCAGGGTGCTTTTAGCTTGTAACCGGCCAAAGCATTTCCAGCCTGGCTGACCGACGCTTTGCAGCTCTGCAGCCTCCTTCACATCCATTTCCCAACGTGCCATCCCAAAGTTCCGTGCAGGCAGGAAAGCACGAGGCCCCTTCAACGATTTACAGGACAGCGTGGAGCAGAGGGAATCTTAGGCGAGGCAGAAAAGCCAAGAAATCTTCCCCCGTTACGAAAACCATCACGAGATCCCTGCGTCTAGACGGAGCGGCGGGGAAGTCAGCTGGCAAGGTCTCAACATGAGGCGGGGATGACCCAAGGAAGCAGCTGCATGGAGCAGGGTCTGGGTGCCCAGGAAAGGGTGCCACGAGCCTGCTCCGAGCCAGCTGAACCGCCCCAGCCGGCGGCGCGAGGCAGGGCAAGGGGAAAGGTGCTGCTTTGCTCCGTGCACCGGCTCAGCTCCCCATCCTCCTCTCCCACCCCATGCCCAGGCCTGGCATCTCCCACCCCGTCGGGTCGATGCTCGTGCTGAGCCCTGCAACAACAAGGTGGCAAAAAAAAAAATAATCCTGACTGTTCTTCCAGCTTGATTCCCTCCAGCCCCGCATCCCGAGGATGCTGCTTACCCTCCTGCTCCAAAAATCCCTCTGTCAGCAGATGCACGACGTGAATAATCCGCATCCTCTTTGGGAGAAGCCCTGCTCAAGCAAGGGTTTGAGCTCAGCACGTTGGTACGGAAGCTCCCGCACGCGCCAGTACAGCAGCTCAGCACCAAAGCCAAAGCAAAGTTGCGTGGATAACTTCAGAACGCTGAACAGTGAGCGCTGCAAGGCCCACGAGAGCGGTTCAGGTTTGGAAGACGCGCAACACAGGCACACCCGAGTTAAATCCCTGTTTGCTTTGGCACTGAACTGCATCAGCCCCCAGCCCTGGAAACTGGCAGGGTCCCCTCTACCCTGCGCAGCCCCTCCAGCCTCCCACTGCCTTGGAGCAGTGATAAAACAGCAGAACTCAAAAGCCAAGCTCACGGTGGATCAACGGCCGTAGGCGAGCACCGTGGCCTGTTTATCCCTGGGGCCCCGGGGTGGGAGCAGCTGCTGCAGCACCCCAGCCGCGGGCAGGAGCGTCCCCGCACGCCCTGGGCACCAGCAGCAGCTCCCAGCCCTCAGATGCCCAGCACCCTTCCTGCAAACAAGGCCTGATCCAAACAGGTTGGGACAGGGAGGAAATCAGATTTCCAGCAGTGATCGGATGGCTTTAGATTGCAAAACAGACACCGACTTCAGTTGCCCAAGTGGGGTGGGAATTCAGCGGCGTAGGAAGCAGCTCAGCCCTGCTAACCCAGCTCTTTGCTTTATCTGCATCTCGCATCCCCCCTTTCCCTCACACCACGAGAATTCCCCCTTCAGAGCCTCAGCTTCCTCGAGCGAAACCAGAGGAGCGGCACTCCCACGCTCGCAAAGTGCCTCCGAGCCTCCAGATGAAAGCCACGTCTCCTTGAACCTGGCTTTCTATGGAAATGAAATTTCAGAGAAACTCTGCCTGAGCGTCCCTCCCTGGTGAACCCCGCGGGGACCGCTCGACATGGCAGGGACGAGCGTGGCAAGCTGTGGGGCCGGGGAGGGGAACGGCTCAGGATGGGGGGGGCTGCAGGGAGCATTTGAGCCCCCAGCCCCGATGCCAGCCTGTGCCAACACACACTGGACACCAGAGCAAAGCCTCCGACAGCACCGGAGCCGGGCCGACGGCTCTCCTCCGCATGAATTTTAAGGCCAGCTCGCTTACAGACAGCGGCATCAAAGCTTCCTTCACAGCTACCAGGACAGCAATCCTGCAGCAGCGGAGCCACGAGATGAGAACCAACCCCCCAGCACACCCCTGCAGGCATCCCCTCCCAGGCCGTGTTTCGGAGAGCCCCCCCATTACCTCTTCCTCGCTCTCGACTTTGGGATTGCTGGCTGTGCGCTTCAGATTGCTGCTCAGGCTGATGGTAACCGTGGCATCCGACTTGGACCTCTGGTGAGTCCTTTTGGAAGGAGACAGCCCCATGTCGGGTGCTGGGCTCAGGGACGGCAGCTCCCTCTTCTTGTGAGCTGGCTTCAACTCGTCCGAGAGGATGAGTTTCCGCAGCTTGGTCCCACGGGAGTGTCGCTGGGTGGAGATGTGCATGTCCGAGGAGTAGGCGCCCAGCAGCAGGGCGCACTGCAGGGAGAAGTTGATGCTCTGCCGGCAGCGGTGCACGATGTAGGGCTTGATCGCATCCCCCACATCCTCGTCCATGTGAATGTACATATTGAGCAGCTGTGGCAGGTAGAAGTCCACCTCCTCGTTCCTAAAGCAGAACAACCTATTCCCAATGTAAGCCTGCACACCAGGTTCCTTTGAATTGTACAAGTATGAAATGGCCATGGAGATATCAAACAGTTTGGACTCAAAGAGCCGGAGGAGCCACGACTGCTTGGCAGAATTATTCTTCTGCCGCTTGCGGGCGGTTTTCACCGTGTTGGCCGTGGTCTCATCCTCCTCCTGGATCTTAGAGGCTGTGCTGGGCAGATCGTCCAAGCACCTGATTTCACAGCCCTCCACGATGTCTCCGTTGGGCAAATCCACAGCAGTCCGCGGGGCGTGCTCCGCCTCGCTTCCATCTGCTGCTTTTGTCAAGCTGTCCGAGGAAACGCTGTGCATCAGCTTAACTTTCTCCAGGACCTCCTCGCAGGCTTTCTTTGCCACCTCGGGGTCGATAACCGCCAGCTCCCCGACACCCTCCGTGATGACGCTGAGGGACGTCCCGCCGTTCCCCTGCGGCGCGGAGCTGGGCGCCGGGTCTGCGACAGAGTCTCCCATAGCAGTGGTGGGTCTGCACGCTTCAGAGCTGAAAAAGAAAACACGACAAAAAGGAGTCAGGGGCGCAGTCTGTGTGGGACAGAGCTTCTAGGCTGAAGGTGGGAAAGCAGGAATCCAGTCTGGGACGCACAGAGAGGCGGGCTTTGGGGCAAATCTTTTCAAAAAGGCTTTGTCTAGACAGGATGGACCCAGGTGGCCAAGCCAACGTGGGAACGCCAAGGTGGTGGCTTGGGTTTTAATGGTCTTCTCGGTACCCCTGCCACCCAGGCCTCAAAGAGCTGCAAACATCCATCAGCCACTACAACAAATTCCCCTGTTACCATGACAATAAAAAAACTGAGCAAGCCAAAAAGAGGGGAAAAAAAAAATAACCAGGTTGCTTTATGCCAGGAAAGGAACGCCGCGATGCCGCTTGGCCACCTGTGGGATTAGAGGGTCCCCGGCTGGGTGCACCCAGCGGCTCCTCTGCTTGCTGCAGGGTTTATCCCACATTTACCTCCCCTCCGGGACCGATGCCGATAGCATCGATAGGGGTGCTCCAAAGGCGAAATTCCCCGACCGTCCCGGCCTGTGCTCTGCGCGGAGCCAGGACACACAGCTCTGGAGCAAGATCCAAGATTTTGTCGTGGCCCTGTTTTCAAAGTCCAGGCACTAATGCCAGGATTACGTATCCTTGCCAATGATTAGCGCTTAATTGCATTTTAAAAATAAGATAAACGCGGGACAGAACACGCTTCCTGGTTTCCCATCTCGATAAGAAGAGCAGCCGTGCACCTCTATGGGTAGCCAGCAAGAATAAAGGAGGCCAGCGCCAAGTAAAATCGCTCTCTAAAAATAAAATAAGGCACCCTATTCACTCCAACATCATTACTGCGGCTCTGACTGCTTCCCTTTATTGCTCACACGATCCAACAAGACAGCTCGTGATCAGCAGAAGGGCACAATGCCTTTTACAAATGTTAAGCGCTGCAAGCAGATTGCCAATTCCCTCCTGCTTTTCATGTCCAGCACGGTGGAAAAAACGACTGTCTTTGGAAAAGAAGTTCACCGAACAATTTTCTGCCTCTGTTCGCCCCGCAGCCCCCAGCCCCGATTTTGCCACAGAAACTGTGCCAGCAGGTTCTTGCAGCAAGGCATTTCCCTGCTCGTTTAATGACCTATTTGGCCTATTTGTGCAGGCGATTACAGGTTCATCCGCCGGCCTGCAGCATAAACCCTCGAGGACAAGCGCTCGGAGGCCGGTGCTCACGGCATCACACCTGCGCGTGGCACGGCGGGGGGACCACGAGCTGCGAGCCACGGGGACGATCCAGGGCCGAAGCAGCCAACGGGGGCACTTCAACAGCTGCCTGGCGCCCAGATCTGTCTCCTCGGCTTTAACGCCTATTTTTCCCCAAAGGGCAGCGGGGAGGATTCGCCCTCCGCAGCAAATGCCGGCTCCCCTCCTGCCGCCATCCCGGGGTTGCGGCACTTGGTTATTCCTGGTACAATTACTGCTGGGACCACCGGGAGCGGTGGATGCCACTTTATGCCGCGCCACCTCCCTGGCAGGCTAATTAGGGCAGCAGTGTGCCGGGACGAGCGGCCAAGGCTGCTATCTGGGTCGGCGCGGGCGCCGTGGCGAGTGAAAACCCCACCAGCACACCCAGGTGCACGCGCCGGCTTCCAGAGACCGGCTTCCTCCTCTTGTTTTAGAAGCACTTACGCCCTAACGAGGGAGTGAAAGAGCCTGACCAAAGTTCAGCACTTTGAATTAATATGAATAACATCTTTCACTCGGCCCGCACAGCAGTACTGCACAACATTTTCCTCTGTGCTTGCCATTCCCTTTGGTCCAAATCCCACATGCTTCAAATATTTGCGGTCATTAGATCCTTAAGACCCTGCGAGCACAAGGAAGTTGTTTTTCCTTCTCAGTGAGTCCAGCGTTGCCCCCCGAGAGCCCACACAATGCAATTTTTAAATTACCACTGCACCAGCAAAGAGGAGAGCCTTCAGCACGACCCAGGCAGGGTTTGCAGAGTAACACGGCGTGACACCGGGCACAAGGAAGGAAAGGGCCACAGGAGAGCAGGAGCAGTCCTGGGACCCTTCCCATCGAGGCACGTGGGATGGCCAGTGCTGACCAAGAGAAGCACAAACCCAGCGCTGGCGTCCGTCGAGCCACAACAGCACCTTCCTTCCTTCCCTGCTGGGCTGCTCCCACCCACAGCACCCTCGTGGGGCTGTCAGCATCCCGGACCGCCCGACTGATGCAGGCAAACACTTCCGCATCCTTCTTGTGAGGCTGTTACTATGCCATCAGATCCCTCTGCCCATCAATGGCCCGTTTGAAACCCGATGCAAAAGGTAAAGAGAGCTCCCAGCTCAGGAAGCCTCGGGCCAGGTCCAGATCCTCCCGGCAAGGCCTGGGCAAAGCGCTTCACCTCCTGCAATTCCATTTCCAGCGAGGCAGTGGCCAATTGCTCCTCCATCTCGCCAGTTTTGCCCCTTTCTCTGTCCTTCTTGTTCCGCCCCCCCCCAGCAGGATGTAAACCTGTTCTGCGGTGAAGGTTCAGCAAAGCACCCGGTGTTTTGCCAGCCTTTTCGTAGACCCGCTCCAGGTGTTCATCAGCCGCAGAACCGCGGGAGCCGATGGAGCGCCACAAAACACTGGGGAAGAGGCACCCCTGCCCTCCCTCCTGCCGACCGCGGAGGGACCTGAGGGGCACAGGAGGCCACGTCCCAACCCCCAGGAGAAAGAACATCTACGTTCTCGTTATTTCCATAATCTGGAGGCCTCAGACAGGCAGAAGCCCTAGGACTCTGCCACACTGGTTGTACAGAGGACAGCACGTGCTGGAGTTCTGGATATTACACCTCCATGGAACAGGCTGGGTCTGACTTGGCATCTAGACCAGGTTCACACAATTTCTCTCAATGCTTTCTAGGCACCTGTGCTTCAAAATGCAGTGGCTGCAAGCACTGACTTTCCCACGGCCAGCCCTAAGTCCCAAATTCTTCTTCCACGTTGATCCGGAACGCAAGGCTCGCTCCGACGCCGCCCCGCAGTGCTTTGCGCTGACGAAGGGACAGCCCGGCAGAGATTTGTAACTGCTGAGTGGGTTAAACTTGGATTAAGGAACTACGCAAGATAAATCCACCCACGGGCCTGCAGGGTTACCTCTGCACCATGGGCACGGCTTTGAAACCAGCACGCCACGTTTTTGTTTTGCTCTTCAGCCCCCCCAGCACTCGCACACCCGGCTCCTCCAGTGACGTCCTGGCAGCGGGGCCGTTTGGAGCCGGCCCAGGACACATCCCCGCTCCCAAATTCCCAGCGAGGGACTTCCCTCCCTGCCTCCTGCATTTTTCTGCGAGTCGCATCACAACTTGCCAAACATATCGCAACGTGCTATTTACCTCCCTCCGCAGCTCCGCGTGACTCCCCGCTTCCAAATCGCCGGTCTCAACGGGGCCACAAATCCCATCGGCTACACACAATGAAGCAATACAGGCTGGAAAACAGGCTGAGCTGAATTCATGTGGCTCATCCTCCACCCACAGCCATAACGGGCCAAGTTTCTCTCTGGTGGAACTGCACCGAAGCCGGTGATTAAACACGAAATAAAGGGAAGCCCCTACTAGCACAGAAACTAGATGAAGCAGCGGCACGTCGGTGAAGCGATTCAAGCGCACAGCTCCTTCAAGAAGCAACAAAAGCAAAGGGAGATCTGGAACGGAGCTGGGGCTTTACAGGAAAGAAAAGTCTCCCTCCTGCCTGACTTGAATAAGAAATATTAGCCCTGGCAAACAACCAGAAGTGCAGGATGAAGCCTCGCTAAGACATCTGGTCCCTATTACACTGCGTTACTTTTTGTTTTGCTCAGCACTAATGGCCTTCTACATCTCGCTCTGCCTCGGGGAAGGCCACGAGTTAGGATGGAGGCACGGAGCGTACCAGAGCAGTGCCGTGCGCCGAAGGTTTCCAGTCCCCTCTGCTACGCCAATGGAAGCGAGCCACAGCTCAGGGCGCCCCTCCGATTCCCTGCAAGCGCAGCAGCTCACCGCGCCTCTCCAGCAGGCTCAAGGGCTGGGGAAACTGAGGCACGAGGGGGCTGCCAGTGACGCGGCTCACCCCGGGCAGATCGGCAGCATGCTACGAGCTGCGCTGAAGTGAGGGCGAGTAATTCTCGCTGGGGGAGGCTGCTTCCTCTTTCAAGCCCAAAATCCCCTTCCAAGAGCCTCAGCGCCGGCACAGCCGGATCGCCGCCCATGTTTCACACTCGGCTGAACCAGATTCAGCCCATGCACAGCACACGTGCCTCAGTCTGCTATAAAAACAGTGAAATACCAGGCTCCAGACATCCTGAGGACAGACTGCCTGTAGAGCCACCCCGCCGCATGGCAGCGCTGCTTTGGGGCTTTTTCCCCAACAAAAAGCAGCTTCCCTCCTAGAGGATGCACACCACGGAGCCCTGGCACACCTGCCCAGCAGCTTTCTTAATAAAAGTAGAGGTTGCAAGCCATGCTCTAGTGGAAGAAACAGCAGCAGCCCAAGCAACTGCACAGGGACAGCCTGAGCTCGCTGACGGCACTCCGCGGCTCCTAAAATCCCTGAAATCAGGGGGACCGCCGTGACGGCATGGCACTGCTGGGCGCCTCTGCAGGATGGCAGCGGGCGGCAGTGCCCTGCTCCTGCTCGGCCTCGCCTCCCAGCCCAGCCTCGCGGGACTCAACTCACACCAATGGTGGTCGGCCAGCCCTGAGCTCCGGAACAGCCGTATCACCAGGGCTTGCACAGAGCAAATGGGGGACTCGCTCCTGGATTTGGAGTGAAGTCAGCAGCACGACAAGAAGCGCAGCAGAAGGAGGAGCTGCACACAGCGCTACAGGATGGCTTCTAACAGCTCCTTGGCTCCTGCACGGAGAGATGCCACGAGCTCCCTGCACAAATGTCCATCCATGGCAAAGGATTCATACTTCTGGCTTTGCGGCATCTTTCCTAAGAATTCGTCCCGCCTTCCCGACTGCAAAGCAATGCTCTTCGCAGCCCCAGTGGGAACCTGCCGGCCCCACGAGTCCACTGCAAGCTCTTCCTTCGCTCCTTCCTCCTCCACAGATCACGAAGCCCCCCGGGAAGGGGTTAAATCCAGCGACTTACCTACAATCCAACTTCTGCGCTTGCCTCTCACCTCTGAACTGCCTCAGCCCTTCAGAAGCAGGGCCCTCGCCACGACAAGGCACCACCCTCACAAGGGAGATAATGGGAGCCCCTGCACCCCACTGCGGCCGCTCGCAGGAGACCCGTGTCCGGCCTCCGGTCCTCGTGCTCCCCGCGGTCCCCGGGGCGCAGCACGCCCAACGCCGGGAGCGAGCCGAGCCCTTTGGCGAGCGGCAGACACCGCACGGCCACCGGGTGAAGTTTCCTTGTCCCGGCCACCACGGGCTGCTCCGTGCCCGAGCGCTCCCCCACGCTCACGGGTGGGAATTCGCCGCCTGAACCCCACGGCGCCGTCGCTACCCGCGGTCACGTCCGGGTCTTCGTCTGAGGCCCGGCCCGAAGCGCTGCGGGGGG
>CM021721.1:102734-126139 GCA_011074415.1 Stictonetta naevosa | reverse complement strand
GGAATCTGGTGTGGACTGGTACTGCACACTGAATGCACTGGGAGAAGTCCTTTTGATATAAACATTTTTATTTGTCTTATATATGAGTTGGCTGCAAAAAAACCGTAAATGAATCTGTAACCTTGAATTAAAAATAAATAAGAGAAAACCAGAAAATATTGTTAACAAGGAATAGGTAAGCTGCACTATGCCCTCCTGTGGCCATCTAGAAGATTACTTGCTTTAACTCCCAACAAAGTCATGCTGGTACTCACAGGCAGTTTGGAAGTACCACGAGCTCCAGGAGCCTAGGTCACACTCGCTGGTTTCTTCACATTCTTACCTGTTTCCCAAGAGATGATGATTTCAACAAACAACATCAAATAGTGTATGCAGACCCAGAGTTTTATGTGTGTGTGAGTAATGATGGGTTTTAGCCAGTGGGTAAATCTTCTACAATAGTATTGAATGAACATTTGAGTATCTCTTTTACTCCAGTTGTACAGAATGGAAGAGAGCTCTGCTTGCAATAACGGGAACAAAGGTGACTTCAGCAAAAATAAACTCCTCACCAAAGAATTTCTAGACAAATGTCATTGCTACTTTCTGAAATGATGTTACATTTAATGTTCTCTGAAACAGAAAAGGATGAAATGCTAAAGAGAAAAAAAGAGTGAAGCTCCATCTGACTTGAAGAACAATTTTATTGCTGATTTTTTATAATATCACATACACAGATGTTAAAATATAACCCAGCTCTGGAAACACATGGCTTAGATTAGATATGCACGATTTTTATGCTGTGTCTGTTGTATAACACTGATCGATTTATGAGTAAATTAAGCTTTGCAGGGAAAGGATACTTGTGCTCTGGAACAAGCCCATGAAATGTACTGTTCTTAACAGCTTCACCACCACCACCTGGCAAACAATCCTTAAAAGATCAATGCACTTGGCCTCAAAACTTACAGTCAATAGTGATTACATAGGACTTAAGGCAAAGATTAGAGAAATAAATGAGATGTATATCATGTTTCAGAAAGATTCGCTTGGCTGCCTCAGAGAAGAAGATGGAGCTTCTGTGGCTCACCCTAATGGAATTCTAAATTTAGACAGAGGACAAAGTCCTGGCTGAACTGATTCACCTGTATAAAATCAGAAGTGGGGGGGGGGAGAGAGAGGAAGAAAAAAAAAAAAAAAAACAAACAAACATGAAGAAAAAAAAAAAAAAAAAAACGAACAGCTCCATACAACAATTAAATCCAGATATCTGAGGTACTGTCTCCCCCAGGATAACGAATCTCATGAGCTAGAACAGGCCCATCGGGTTCCTTCCCAAAATCCACTAGGAAGTTTTTGTTCACTTTCAATCCACCTCTTTCAGTATCCACATCAATCTGCAGCATAACAGAGCCTTCCCTGAAAAAGGGACAAGAAAACAGACATTGGGAAAAGGACTCATATTTGCTAGGCAGGATTTGTCTTTGTTTAATATAGAAAGGAAATTAAATTCCAGATCCAAACTAGGCCTCAACATGTCTAAAAAGTGAGTTACACTGCCTCAGTGAAATCTGCAACCTCATATTAGCAATTAATGAGTGAAATAGTTCATTCATAGCAGTGAATGAGTGAATAGTTGCTAATTAACAAGGAAAAGGCAAGCTGCACTATGCACCTGGCAGATCATCTTATCCACTCTAGATTTCTGAAAAATATAGCCATGCTGATGTGCTTAAAGGCAGTTTGGAAGTAATACAGAAGGCTAGGCCATGTTTACTGGTTTCTTCCTATTCTTATTTACTAGTGCATACAGACCCAGAGTTTTGTGTGTCTATTAAGGAGGGGGATGGATTCTGGCTTGTGAGTGAAACATCCAGATTGGAGATCTGTGTATAAAAAGTTACTGTATTCAGTCTCCTTGCCTGGGAACCTTGCTGTGTAGATCAGCTAGTATATACACACTATTATTTAAATAACAGTAGTAAAATCTTGAACATGGGCTTGTATAGTCATCCCTTTCACCGAAGTGTACTTACTTGACAAGATCTGGGTAGAACTGCTTGTCCCATCCACTGTAGAGAGAGCTGGTGACATACAATCTCTTCCCATCCAAACTAAGCTGAATCATCTGAGGTCCACCTGGTACTCTCTTCCCCTAAAATTACAATAGAGAACAAGGCACTCAAGACAAGCTATCACAGAGGTTGAGCAAAAGAAATGCAACAGCAAGGAGAAACAAAACAACGTGACAGGCCTGCTACTTAGAGGACCATCCAGCATTCTGAAATCCTTGACACTGGAGTAACAAATCTTCCTGTTTTGGAGAGAGAGCAGTTTTTATTGGGAGCCTTATTTCTTATTAACAGGTAGCCTCAAAGCCAACTCAGATGAGTCCTACTTACTTCACAGAACTAGTAATGTAAGAAAGTAAGGGCTGAATTGATCATGATGCTGTGCTTAGATGGAAGCATCAAAAATCAAGCAAGAGATGGGTGGCATAACACAGCTGCAAATAAGAATGTGTCTATACAGCAGCTAGGTTACAAACTGTACCATGAATAAAAGGAGTATGTGGAACTTCCTCAAACCGTCTTCAGTAGACAACAGATCTAGTCATGAGTATATTCAGATCTTGCACATCCCATAACACTTTGCATACATAGCTGCCTCGGCAGTGATGATATTAATGCACAGTAATCATGGACAGAGACAGTTAATATTCTTTCATTTTTCTATCACACTGACTAGTTTTATAAAATTCTTTATCTGAAAACTTATACTCACACATACAAGGGATGATGAGGAATACTACATGACCTGGTTTACTGTTTCAGTTGTTGAATGCTTATCAGAAGGAATGATGGCGGTGTGATGTATATGCATTGAATTAGCTTTAAATTAGCTAGCTAACAACAGCATGGAAGATGTAATTACACAGGCTTCGTTACAGTCAAACAACTTGTACAATTCCATTGAGGACCCAGAACACTTACCAGGATTTACTAGCTCCAGCCCATGCTGAAATGTGATACCTGTAACCCAGGCTGTAAGCCAAGATATAAACTCGCTCAGATATTGCTTTATATGTTGTACCTTTGACTGCAGTGTAGGGATATTTCAAAACAGATTATAATTAGCAGGGCACTGACAAATTACAACATGCACATCAGGAAAACCTACTTTGATCACAAATGGCTCTGGCTGACACTGCAGCTCCTTGTCTTCCACTACAGTTACAGGTCCACCTTTTATGATACTGCCTCCCAGAAACACCTGTAACCAAGGGAGGGTGTGAGAACAGGTGCTGGATATCAAAGGAACATGAAAGCAGTATAGTGATAATTCTCAAGCAAGGGTAAATTGCCATTTCCTCCTTTTAAAAAGGAGGAAATAAGATTGTACTGCCCTTGTACGTGACAGCTTTTCTGATGCTGGCTTACCTGACCCACCAGCCTGGGTTTGCGAGTGTTGGAGATATCATACTGACGGATGTCTCCGTGCAGCCAGTTGCTGAAATACAGGAACCTGTCATCCAGTGAGATGAGGATATCAGTAATAAGACCTTCAAGAAAATATGCAGTAGCAGTCACAAAATGGGCAGGACCAGAAACAAACAAAACTACAAGCCTATGGTCTTTCAAAACTCCAATCTTATTAGCCTAAGAAAAATATGTTAAGAAATGGGCTGAACAAACACAATCATCCTTGGAAACTCTGTGCTTACTCAAATGGAGGTTTAGACCCTACCAGCATTTCCAGGACCATTCTATAGTTCTGCTGTGGAACTACTGTGAGTTCACATACAAGACCCAAACTCTAAGTATTTTTCTATAGAAACTAACCTCAATCATTGAGCAATGTGAGAGCAGAGGCCTGACAAGATCTCCCACTTGGTGGCTCATAAACAAAGCTAAATTGGTTACACGGGAAGTGTTATACAAAGAATCCAAGCAGAAATTTAGTATTTTACAAGGAAAGTGTTTGACATTTAAAGATTTTCCAAAAAGCTACACTGCAGAAGGGAACTCAAGAGGAGAACGCCCCATTTCTTCTCCAAACAGGTTCATACTAACCAGGCATGTCAGGGAGGAGCCATCCTTGCACCTTCTTGCTGGGTACTTCAATCACCTTCTCTGCTGCCCAGTTTCCTTTCTGCAAAAGGCACAGGAGAAAACACAGCATTATTAGTGCCTTGATGTTAGCCAAGAGGCTTGCATGACAGAGGGGGGAAAAGCAAACAGTACTATTTATTTAACAGGTCCTGGTAGAGGTGATACACACACTGCAATGAAGTGTTACCAAGGGGTGAGGATGGTAAGTAAACCACCACTGAGAATGAACTGTTAGTGATTATACAATGAAACAATATCTCAGACTGCTCCAACAGCAGCAGACTGCTAATGTCCTATAGACTGTCATCCTATCTCCTCCAGATTGCCCTCCAAAATGACAATAGTTCTGCTCCCCTGTTCATGACACCATCAATTGGATAATTGGATAATTGGATAATCCTGGCTCTAACTTCAGGTCTTCCCTATGCTCCCAAATAGTGGCTGAGCAGTAGGCAGCACAGGCTGTTGCTGGTGACAAGTCACACATCAGCTGCAGAGATACTCAAAAAGTCTGCCAACTGCAACTGCTCAGCCATGAAGGACCTGTATGGTAACCTCATGAAATCCATGGTATTGCTTTTATCCTCGCCATCATTAGACGGTTTTCTCTCTGACACAATGGTATTGCTTGGCTAGAATTGGACTGGAATTAGGAGCTCTACCTCTTTTCAATCAGATTCTACTATTTCCTATGTGACTGGTGGAATTCTGAAGCAGCTAGGTTTTCCATGGCTTCTTCCATTGCTTACCTCCGTCTTGTAAAACCGATGTACTGTACTATTCAGAGCACATCCAACAAACCCTTCTGCAGCATCCGGATTGTGGAGGAATCGGATTTCCAAAGGTATGGAGTCCTTCCCTAAGTCAATTTTCTGAATGTAAGTACGAGAGTTCCAGTCCCACACATTAATATGACGGCCATAATGCCCTAAGGGATCGATTAAAAACAAAAATAAGCACATAAGAGATTATTTTAACTTTAATGAACAACCACTTTTACTTTTGAGAGTTTAAACACATGATCCCTCACCTTTCTCTACATCAGCTGGGTTAAACCCATCTACCAAGACTTTTGGGGTTCCCCACTCAGTGCTCATCAGGACATTATGCCGTGGCTGATACCAGAAGTCATAACCAAGCGGGGGGACCTTCTCCCCTTTCTCCCAGTTCCCTTTCACTTCAAAGGTCTCTCCATCGAGCAAAATAAAGCCACCTGATACAAAATGGAAGAAGACTGTCTTAAGATACACAGATTCAAAGTGTTAAAAAAGATAAATAATATATTAATACTTAAATATCTATTTGCTAAGCACTCTGTAAATGTGACCTTATGCTTAAAGAAAATATTGTGATTAAATAACAAAGGGGATTAATACCTTTTCCATTGCCAGAAGGATCTCCCAAACAGCTGATTAAGATGTCACCACTTCCCAGACAGTGCGAGGTGTGAGGATTAGCCACATTACCCTTCCAGAACAGCTCCACTGGCTCCACAATCTAAAATGAGTATACATATAGTCAGACCTTCACTAAGATTACAGAATACCAATTTTACCAGTAGGAGCAGAAGTTTCAAAGAGTGGGAATGGTGTGTGCCTCAGGGCAGCAGTTTCTTTTGCTACTTTGCTTTTTGAGTACTTGCCACCTCCTGCTTTCTACTCTACCCAATAATACACTACCATCCATGACATTATAGATATATTTATTCTTCTCAAAAACATAAACAGCAACAGTCTAATTCATGCATCACTGGGACACTTGCATCTGAATTTGTTTTAATTAGTATTAGTGGCAGAAACATCACTGTGCAATTTTCAGACGTCAGCTCTCATTTGGAGTTCAGAGGAAAAAAAATCTTTGAGACTTGCCAGAGACACAGTTTGAAACAAAATCCACTGAAAAGACCTTTGGGATGTTTTATTCCCCTGTACTAAGTTTAAGTCTGGCAATGTTCTAAAGATCTCAAAATTGTAGGACTATGAATGAGAGCATTTGCAGGATCACTTAAAATTTTCCTTCATTACACATTATGACCTGTCTTCAAAAGTTGTTTGATCAGTACACTAAATTTGTCTCTGGCACTTTGTACTGAAGTTTTACCCATTGGTGTAGGATTCACCCAACTTAACTCTATCCCAGCTGAAGCCAGGACACAAGTATCGACTCTGACAGTGTACATATTTACATCAAAGCTAGTCCTCTATGCTTATTGCATAATCAATAAAGAGATATATACACTTTCAGGACGTAATTCCTTTTACTAATACAGTTGTCTAAACTAGGTTAGACAAATCTGACTCCTGCAATGTGTATTTTTCCACTGTCTGAGAAGGGAATATAAACAGATGTGTACAAAGTAAAAAGTCTGTATCCAAACCAAACCTAAGCCAAATGAATTCTATTGAAGTGGAAGCTTTTTTTAAAAAAAAAAAATAAATGTTTTGTTTCAAAGAACAAGAGATAACAAAAAAATGTTATTTTCTCCATATTAAATAATTTATTAGGTTTTTCTTTTTAAAAATCTACATATTGTAAGTTTAGGAACAAGGATTATAAATCAAGGAGGAGGTGTCCTTTATGGAGAAAATCTGGTTTTGCTCAGTTAAAATCCCATCAAATTTGAAATCATTAGGATCCCTGAAAAACATATGCTCAGTTGAATGTGTTGACTGTGTCAGATATGAATTTGCCTTGTGATCTGCTAGTCAAAAACGATATTACAGTGTGCTAACACATTGACTGAAATTTGTATTGCAGAGGCAGAATGAATTCTAAAACTTCCTAACTTCTGAGTGTCTGACATTGTATATACTTGTACTTGCAAGATTTTTGTGATATTTTATCAATAAACTGTAGGAGTCTCAGAACTCCCACAAGTTCCTAATATTTGGCAAAAGCATCTAAATCTATTCTGACTTCTGTTCTAATTTTAAGTTGGAATCCATAAAATTGCCATCTCTTGTTAAAAAAAAAAAAAAAGACATTTTGAAATAACCTAAATATACCTTATGGATTCTAGGAGCCTTTGAGTCTGTTCCCACATCCACCACATAAATGCGAGACGAGATCAGACTTGGTAGAATGAGACGATTTCTTCTCTTTGTAGCATCCCCAAAGCAGCTGCTACAGGCATTCCACCCTGAATGATGGAGCTCATCTTTAAGATTGGGCATGGGCAGGCGATGGATGACCTACAAAGTCAGAGACATACTTAAGATTCAGTCTAGGATAGTTTTTCCCCTAGGCAAAGAAATGGGTCTTTATGTCAAAGCATAAATTAATAAAGAGCAGAAGAAAACTGCTATTTGTTATTCAGGAAGCAGATTCAGTGTGAGATATGCAGAGCTGAAACAGTAAAGTGGGAGAAGAAAGTTGGACATCACAATTGCATAGCATTTGTTAAATATTGTATGCTATTAAATTCAACCAAATCTTTTAAAGGTTCCAGCTAATTAAGGTAACGTGGAATAATAATATGGAAAAACAAACCAAAAAAAAAAATCTTTATATGCTGCAAGTTCTAGATTTTACAAGATTTACTTGATTACAGCTGGGGCTGACTGTTGCAAACTGACTTGTTAATTTGCACTCTTGCTTCTGATTTTTACCTTTCCCCTGTATAACTAAGAAATGTTGAAGATAACAGCTAAGTTTTGTCAAATGTTCAGGATACTTGTTTCCTCCACTCCTCTACAATAAAAACCTAAGCAGTAGTTATAAAAAAGAACAAATTATGAAAATCTACATTGTCAAACTAGATTCACTGCTCCTTCAAGATATGGAGATCAGAGTCCAAAATATCTTCGGTAATTTAAGTCATATGAGCACTGAATGTTTAAATACAGTTTAGAGCATACTATTTGCAACAACAAACTAATCAGTCTTAACAATAATTGGGATCTGTTAGTGTTGGTAGATGGCTACTTACATCTTTCCATTCACAAAGTAAATGGATTAGATTTCTATTGCATAATGTATACAATTTCCCAGGGTATCAGGGATACTACACTATAAACTCTCCACACTACTGGCATACCCCAAGGAAATAAGACCTTCTAGAGTTTAATACTTACGCTCAGTATAAATCAGCAACAGTGCTACAAAGAGGACTATTGGAACACTTAGCACAAAAATGCTCTAAACATGTCATGAAACTAACAAGGTAAATGTTATTTTGACTAACCTAGTAAGAAAAACAGCAGAGGATTTGATTGATTCTCAATACAAATACCTATCTGAAAATTATGAAAAAAGAGAAACAAAACATGAAGTCAGTTACAGAGCAAAGAAGGAAAGCTCATGACTGTAAGGGTCACAAATCATATAAGAAGTAAGACTAGAAGCAGTGAATGCAAGCCCAAAAATTAATCACCCTAAAAAAATGGAGCACTAGAGCCGTTCTACACATGGGTACCTGACAGTAGTGGGGAGATTTGGGGTCAACATCCACAGTGGCCAGGTAGTCAGGCTTCTCTATCCCAGTGTTTCTGTAGATGCAGGGCAGGTACAAGATCTCCTCCCGGGGACCTTTCAAGGCAGAAGTCTTGTTTAATGTGTTGGAACTCGTGGTAACAGAGCTTGCATGCTTTGTGCAGCTGTGTCCAAAATAAAATCAAATCTCTTCTGATATTTGAAGTCTACTTGGCCTTGCTAATTAGCCGCTCTGGAAGGCATTTAACTAACCTTCACTGAATTTGAAATCAATTCCTTTACTGATGGCCTGGATTTAAGAAAAGATGTTACACTACTTGCCTTTCATGGCATCCAGAGGAGTTGCATATCCTGGGCCACATGCTCCACATTTTGCTGATTATAGGAAAACAAAGAAGAATTTTAAGTCTCTAAATTATTTTAAAATTTATCTATAAAATAATATTGGCTTTGCATTCAAATACTGATGTATCTTAGATTGATTTTTACATTACCAAACACTTGTAAGTCTCACTGACTCCAGTTAGTGGTGAGGTTACTTGAGTTTCTGAAAATATACTGAATATGACAGTCCACACTCAAAAATGATGGCAAATTTCGGCCTTCATTTCAAAGAGTCCAACCTCACTATTTTAAACCACATTCATATATGACAACGGTCTATGGATTTAAAGAAAATTGCGTTAAATGTTTTAGAGATAACCGCTGAATTATCTGTGATTCTCCTGTGATTGTCGGGAGCTGTCTTGGGCAGAGTGACCACGAAATAGTGGAGTTCTCTATTCTTGGCGAGGCCAGGAAGGGGACCAGTAAAACCGCTGTATTGGACTTTCGGAGGGCTGACTTTGTGCTGCTGAGGACACTGGTTGGTAGAGTCCCTTGGGAGGCGGTTCTGAAGGGCAGAGGAGTCCAGGAAGGCTGGGCGCTCTTCAAGAGTGAAATCTTAATGGCGCAGGAACGGTCTGTCCCCACGTGCCCAAAGACGAGCTGGCGGGGAAGAAGACCAGCCTGGCTGAACAGAGAATTGTGGCTTGAGCTTAGGAGAAAAAAGAGGGTTTATAATCTTTGGAAAAGTGGGCAGGCCACTAGGGAGGACTATAAGGATGTTGCGAGGCTGTGAAGGGACAAAATTAGAAAAGCCAAAGCTCATCTGGAGCTCAATCTGGCTACTGCCGTTAAAGATAACAAAAAATGTTTTTATAAATACATCAACACAAAAAGGAGGACTAAGGAGAATCTCCATCCTTTACTGGATGCGGGGGGAAACTTGGTTACAAGAGATGAGGAAAAGGTGGAGGTGCTTAATGCCTTCTTCGCCTCAGTCTTTAGCGGCAATACCGGTTGTTCTCTGGATACCCAGTACCCTGAACTGGTGGAAGGGGATGGGGAGCAGGATGTGGCCCTCACTATCCACGAAGAAATGGTTGGTGACCTGGTACGGCACTTGGATGTGCACAAGTCGAAGGGGCTGGATGGGATCCACCCGAGGGTACTGAGAGAACTGGCAGAGGTGCTGGCCAAGCCGCTTACCATCATTTATCAACAGTCCTGGCTATCAGGGGAGATCCCAGTTGACTGGCGGCTAGCAAACGTGACGCCCATCTACAAGAAGGGCCGGAGGACTGACCCGGGAAACTACAGGCCTGTCAGTTTGACCTCAGTGCCAGGGAAGCTCATGGAGCAGATTATCACACAGAGTCATCACGCAGCACTTGCAGGGCAAGCAGGCGATCAGGCCCAGTCAGCATGGGTTTATGAAAGGCAGGTCCTGCTTGACGAACCTCATCTCCTTCTATGACAAAGTGACACGCTGGGTGGATGAGGGAAAGGCTGTGGATGTGGTCTACCTTGACTTCAGCAAGGCTTTTGACACCGTTTCCCACAGCATTCTCCTCAAGAAACTGGCTGCTCTTGGCTTGGACTGGCGCACGCTTCGTTGGGTTACAAACTGGCTGGATAGCTGGGCCCAAAGAGTCGTGGTAAATGGAGTCAAATCCAGTTGGAGGCCAGTCACTAGTGGCGTTCCCCAGGGCTCGGTGCTGGGGCCGGTCCTCTTCAATATCTTCATCAATGATCTGGATGAGGGCATTGAGTGCACCCTCAGTAAGTTTGCAGATGACACCATTTTAGGTGCATGTGTCGATCTGCTCGAGGGTAGGAAGGCTCTGCAGGAGGATCTGGATAGGCTGCACCGATGGGCTGAGGTCAACTGCATGAAGTTCAACAAGGCCAAGTGCCGGGTCCTCCACCTGGGGCGCAATAACCCCAAGCAGAGCTACAGGCTGGGAGATGAGTGGTTGGAGAGCTGCCAGGCAGAGAAGGACCTGGGAGTATTGGTTGATAGTTGGCTGAATATGAGCCAGCAGTGTGCTCAGGTGGCCAAGAAGGCCAGCGGCATCCTGGCTTATATAAGAAACAGTGTGACCAGCAGGGCTAGGGAGGTGATCGTCCCCCTGTACTCGGCTCTGGTGAGGCCGCACCTCGAATACTGTGTTCAGTTTTGGGCCCCTCGCTACAAGAAGGACATGGAGGTGCTTGAGCGAGTCCAGAGAAGGGCGACGAAGCTGGTGAGGGGTCTGGAGAACAAGTCTTACGAGGAGCGGCTGAGGGAGCTGGGATTGTTCAGCCTGGAGAAAAGGAGGCTCAGGGGTGACCTTATCGCTCTCTACAGGTACCTCAAAGGAGGCTGTAGTGAGGTGGGGGTTGGTCTGTTCTCCCACGTGCCTGGTGACAGGACGAGGGGGAATGGGCTTAAGTTGCGCCAGGGGAGTTTTAGGTTGGATCTTAGGAAGAACTTCTTTACCGAAAGGGTTGTTAGACATTGGAACGGGCTGCCCAGGGAAGTGGTGGAGTCACCATCCCTGGAGGTCTTTAAAAGACGTTTAGATGTAGAGCTTAGGGATATGGTTTAGTGGGGACTGTTAGTGTTAGGTCAGAGGTTGGACTCAATGATCTTGAGGTCTCTTCCAACCTAGAAATTCTGTGTGTCTGTGTCTGTGTAAATTCTGTGAATCACTGCCAGATGAGTAAGTAGCCAGATTGCCCAGTTTGAACAACCCATTTTATTGTTATTGGAAAGCCTCCAGTCTTCTTCTGCAAATAAATGCTGAAGAAGTGGTGATTTTTAAGGATTTACAACCTGGGTAAGAGGTGATACCACAGGTGACCAGAAAGGAGAAGAGAAAGGGGAATTACGAACCACTACACATTTTCTTTATTAGAAACTCAGGTCCCCACCTCTGTTCCTTGAACTGGCAATTCCATATTTACCATTTCTAGCACAGCATCTACAGCATGAATCAGCAGAAGGAAGACAGCTTAGTGGGGAAACCATAACATTAGGTAGCTAGAGAGAGAATCAAAATGTCCTCTGGAGAACCCCACAAAAGCAGACAAAAGGACTGAGTCTGATGGAAAGCTGGGCTCTGTGTCAGGAGGGAAGAACACAACATTTTATAGAAGCTGAGCGCATAAGACTGAGACACAATGCTCCTCTTTTCTGAAAGTCAAAAACAATGATAGACCCTCAAAACTTCAATGGGGAATGGGACTGCAGCAGTTGTCACAGATTCTCTATCTGGAAAGTGATGCATTCACTGCCAAAAATACAGGACTCCTGTGTTAGGGTCATTCGGAATTAAGAGCTTGATCTTCAAGAAGCATAAAGCCCTGCTCGCTGCTTACATGTAACATTTCCTAACTGTTTCAGCTTATTTCTAACTTTCTTATTTCCCTTTGTACACGCTTGGATCCATATCAACATCTAAGTAAATTAATATTGAAACAGCCTCATACACAGCAATTTCTATTCAAACACAGTCACCAGAACATATATGCTGAGGACTATATCAATAGACTGTTAGATAGAATTAAGAAAATACTACCCTGAAGTATTCTCAGGTTATTCCCCCTCTGCTCTCCTGAGACCCCACCTGGAGCCCTGAAGTGTCAGTGATAAAAATAAGCCAACTAGCTAATTGTTTGCCATTCTCTGATACCACCGCATTTAAATACAGAAGTTTATAGCATTTTTTTTGTCCTGAATGCTGCAGGCCTAAGATTCCAGATCCAGAGGTAGCGACAGCTCCATTGCCCATTTAGTTATGGAGCCTTTCTTTAGAGGCAAAATGCTTCAAGCAATCCACTCATTGCATTTGGAGGCTCATAACTTTAAAAACAAGATCTTCTCAAAAAGAGCTATTTAGTACTTTAGGTTTAATTTCACATTCTTTGTAAAACATTTTTAACTGAAAACACAAAATAGAAAGTTTGCTTTGTTCCACGTATGTCTAAGTTTTACAAAACACCATAATTTAAACTTTATTCCAATTTTCTCAATCACCTAAATTAGCAGGAACTCAGTATGCATTAGACCACAGTTTAATTAGCATTGCAAATGCAGCGTTCTGCAGATTACTTTGAGAAAAAGATTTGTGCAAAATTGTTTTCCAGAGAAAACATACAGCAAGATGAGGAACATTTCCTCTTACATTTGTTTGTTTCTCCTTTCCCTCTGATCTTGTTCAAACACTCTTTTATTTGAAACCATTGTATCTAACTGCCTCAAGATATCTGAGGATGATGCAAGTCTTTCTGTTATATGATGCCAAGCTCATTTGTGAGTACAAAATAAGGTTTTTGTCATGAGACTGATTTGTACCATCTTGTAGCAACATGCTATTTACAGTGCAGTGTTAATATCCACGGTGAAACAAATTAATATAAATCATTACATTCCAGAGCCCCCATCAGTCTGGCAGCTGGCCAAGTGTTTTGAACACCAGGAAGTGGGACGCCGTTATCACATACATGTGGTTTGCAGGCTCCAGCTACGACAAAAACATTTCTCCCCCCCCCCCCATCTTACACCTTTGCAGACAAATTCTCTTATGGATAGCTCCTCATTCACAAAGCCCACCTTCCTCATCTTCCTAAATAAAACATTTCTCCACCACCAATTGCTCATGTCAATTTAATAGGAAGAACACACACATTTAACTTTGTTTCATTGTACAATTTTCCTTTTTTTTTTTTTTTCCCCCCCACAAATGGAGGTACGAGTCCACTTTCTCCTTATTCCTATGCAGTTTTTTGTGTATATACACCAAGAGCTGATAAAAATGTCATTGTTCTTTTTTTACTGTTGTTTACAGCAATTCTCACTTCTGGAGAGCAAAGAGAACTGAGAAATCCAATGTAGTTTCCTTTTGCTCTGTATTTTTTCATCTCTTTCTACCTGTCCTGTTTGTCTTGCTGGAGGACAAGTGAACCAGTAAACACAACAAAACTCGGATCCTTCATGGACCACCACCACGAATCCATAAGCCACTCTAGAAAACTCTGTGCTAATTAACCACAAAGACTGGGGATATTTTGCTACACTTCAAACAACTAAAAGGCCAATCTGTTTATACTCACGTAATCAGTGTGTTAAAGTTCCTAGGTGACGTGCAAAGCCTCTGAGGAAGCCACAGCACAGGTGCACTATACTGGGATTAACCTGGAGTTACCAGTAGTCTTGTATAATGATGTTTATAGATTTACAAGAGGTAATAGTGTTGTAAAAAATATCCTACTCGATAAAGCACAGTTTCATAGTAAGTTGGACAACTATTTACACCAGAAAGAAGTACTTTCTTTCACAGTTTGGGTTTAACAGCTTGAAATAAAGGAAGAGAACATCAAAGACTTTGCCTTTTTATTCATATTATTTTATGGCAGTAGAGTTCTTCAGCCCACTTAAGACAAACTGTAAAGGTGCCTATGTGTAAGAGGGAGTTTAGGAGAAACATGGCAATAGATTAGGCACCTCTGTTGAGAGCTTAAAGTTAGGTAGAATAAATCTAGGCCAAACTGCGCTTTTCACAGAGCCTGAGGAAATAGAAACTTCATTCAACCTCAGTCTGTGCCTTGATTAAATGCTGACATTAAAAAACAAAGGTAGGCAAATCTGGTTCATGGTATGACTGTGCCAGGTTACACTGCTGAAATAAACACCCAAGTGGTAAAAAAAGAAACGAGTTTATCAGCTATATTATATGCATGCCAAGAAACAGGCCTTACAGAACAACTGGGGCAAAAAAAGCACATTCTTTCTAGAATCCGAATCTTTTTCCAAGTAACAAATTACGCAAGGAGGCTTTAATGATCTGTTAAATTTTTGAAGAACAGTCTAAGACTTCATCTTATACACTGCCAAATGTATACTTTTCCAAACCTTGTAACCAATTAATCACCATCAGGCTACTTTAAGCTTCAGGGTACAGCATTTAACTTACTCTTTATACACTGCCTGGTTACTTCTAACAGACTGCCTCTGCCATTTAGACAAAACCGTCATTATCACGGATTGCAAATTGAAACTTGCAGTTTTTAGGAACTGAAGTAAAACAAACACAGTTTACTTTGTGCTATTAGTACTTACAAAAGCACAAAAAGATAAGCATTCACCACAGGCAGATAACCCAAACCAGTCTCTTTTGCTGAGTCAGAAGCATTGTTTTTGTCTGTGCAGTTACGGGTGTTTTTCTAAGTTCTGCAACTTTTTTTTTTTTTTTTTTTTTTTTAAGTCACAAGGTAACAGTGTCCGCTTTGTAAATTATACAATAATATATTCACATGCAAAGTAATTTTTCTACTTCAGTGCCCTTCATTTCCTGGCACCCAGAAATAAAAGTAAAAATGATATAACCAGAAAGGGAAGTTCAGGTCCTCAGTTTACCATTTTCCTGAAAGGGGCACTCACATCCACATTCAACTACGGCAGTAAATCCAAATACTTATTTCAGTTTCTAAATGCTGAGGCACTAGGACACACATTTAATGACTGCATAAAGAGTAGCCACTGATAGTATTACAGCTATTTATTTAAAACCACTGGAGCTTTCAGTAGCTTAAAGAAGTAAACCCTTTAATAGAGGAAATGCACGCCCGTGCTGTGCCTCTCCTTACCAGTCCACCCCACTAACAAACATGCTCACAAACTTCACGCGGTGCAGAACTGCAGAAAAAAGCAGCAGACCCCCCTGCGGATCCTGGGGGGTCTCTTACCCATGCTGGACCAGGCGATCCCAAGTGCTGGGTGTGCTCAGCAGGAAGTGCAGCCGCCTGGACGGGATTTCTGCGAAGCAGAAGCTGCTCCTGGAAGGCAATAAATGCAAGCATGACTGGGTGGGCAGGACGAGAGAGAAGCTGCCCAGGGGAGGACCCGGTGCGGCAGAACATGGAGGTGAGGGACAGAAACCCAGCACCTACCTCCTGGGAAGCAGAGGAGGAAGCTTTCGGAGCCCACTTCCCGACGTAGCAGAGCTGCACCTGGAGTTGCAGCTGGCTCTGGTTGACTTTCCACTTGCTCCTCTTTATATTCTAGATGTATTTATCTGCGTGTTTTGTGCCCAAGTAGCTGCCCCTACACGTAGAAAGCCTGTATGCTTTCTAACAGGAAAGGGGGAAACAGTTGTGCTCCAAAGCTCGTGGCTGTGGGCAGCGTTTCAAGTTCTCCAGGAGGAGACGCATGTGAGACCAGATCGCAGCTCTGAACCGCGTCCAGCTTGGCACGCAGCAGCTGTGTTTTTAACACTTCATGGCCCTTCGGTCTCTGAAACAACGCAACAACAAAAAGGGACCTGGCCTGCTGAAAACTTCACAGCATCCCTTCTCAAAGCAGCTTCTTTCAAGACTGACAGCTGCCCTGAGCACGTGAAAATCTCGGTTTCACTCGTTAGCCCATTCTGCTAACTGCCCCTACTGAGAAGCAGTCTATTGTTTTCCTGTTCTTTTAAAAGTCAGTATTTTTTTTCCATGCAAAACTACCTGTCATTTTCCAAAAACATTTTCAGGAGAGGACACAATACCTTACTGCCGTACGTTATCCCCCATCCAGGTTCTTCTCTGCCTTTTACATAAGCCACCAGCAACAGCTGAAAACCTGCATGCTGCTGAGATGTTAAAATCATTTTTGCAATTCCTCCATCAAATCAAGAGAGCTGACAATCTATAACTAAACATTTATTTAGATTTATTTACTGTACTGAGCTTTTTATTTTTTTTTCCCTCAACAGGAATTAGACAAGTGCAGTCTGTTAACTTGTTTACCACTTCAGACTGCTAGCTAAATATTTTGTGCAAACACATTCCAGTCTAACGTTGCTCAAAAATACTTGTTTCTACTTTTTGTTTTCAATACCCCACTGCTGGAGTTAGGTATTTGAACTGTGTGATGGGCCATCCAAATCAGGTCTCTCTCATCACATCTGATGGGCTGACCTCTGCTAACTGCTTCAAAACAAAACAATTTTTTGAAAAAAGAATATATATATATAATTGTCCACAAATCATTAGCATTTGTCAGATTGTTCATTTTTTTATTAAGAGTTCCTATCACTCGTTTGGGGTTTTTCCTCCTCACATACAGATATATCTGTCCACCAGTTACTTCCCTTAACTTTTCATTTTAAAACATTATTTTACTACACATAAGCTTGATTCATTTTTTTAAGCCACCATTAAAAATGTAAGTCTATGATACAATTACTTATTTCATAAAATAAAATTATCATTACATTATTATCTCATCGACCCAAGAGACTCTGCTCTCAGGGGATGCCATGAAATACTAACTGAAGAGCTACCTCAAGGAACCAGCATTTGGAAGCTCTGGTCCTTTGACCAGACCTGGATTTTCAGACCAGTGTGCTCCTGAAGAATCCCTCTGAAGCCAAAGGGACTCCAAGCACTAACAGGAGTTCGTGAAAACCACTTCAATTACAAAATCTATTACCTGAATTTTAGGTGGAATGGGTGGGAATTTGGTCATTCTCAGCAACGATCTACTTCTGCTGCTGTCAAAACCACCAGGAGTTTTAGCTCTCGAGGTCACCAGGAGAGTAAGAGCAGCATCACACATCTTTTAAAGCCTCGCGTAAGGAGTGAAAATGTCAGAAGATCAGAGGAAGCACATAATGCAACAAAGAAATGTGCAAGCTGCTCAGGCAATTTCTTAGTTTACTTATGTTTAAATTATCTGACCCAAAAAGTAACACATTATTGTTCAGGATGAAAACCACATTATATTAAATCAGTAGTACTCTTAGCTCACATCTCAGGCCACTGAGGATGAAGTGGGATCTGCAGCACACCTTGGGATGTGTCTACGACACACACAGAAGTAGAGAAAGGCCAAGAAGACTTTGAACACATATGGAGCCTTTGGAACAGCACTCAGAGGCAGCCTGAAGCAGGGAAGTTGTAGAAGAGGCACTTGAGATTAGAAGAACTGCATGCCAGAGGGAGCAGTCAGGAACAGCGTGGTGAAAATGCTACAAACAGCTCATGAGATAAAACCCATTAAGTGAAATAACACTGTATTATAAACCGACCCACAGTGGTAGCCACAAACACTTTCGACTCTTCCTTCCCAGCCCATTACAACGCAGCGCCTCTCTGCAGCTTCTGTACAGCCCTTACTACTTCCATACCCACAGCTCAGCCTCTGCAGCGCTTCTGGCAAACGCACGCATCATTTTTCCATCCTACATCAATCCACAAATGAAACTCATTGAAGTGTCATAACTGAGGTTCGCAGACATACTTTTACCAAGGCACAACACTCGATCAACACATCTGCATGCCGTGTCTCGAGAGGTGGTTGCAGCACATCATCACATGTCTAGCAGCACAGAAAGAACGTGTGGGGCCAAGCACACTTGTTTCTGGCCCCTACCTTGTAATGCCGTCCAAACTCCGACTGATGCTTGAGATAAATTCTGATGTGGTTCAAAACAATCGGACTAGATGGGTTATCCGTTCTGTTGTTTCACTCACCAAAGATTCCCCTGAAGCCTTTCTCCTCTACTCCACGTACCACTCATTGGGTGCTGCACGTGCCAGAGAACTTGCTCTCTCCATAACCATGGAAGGCCTTGAAGCATGGCACTATAATATAAATGTTCCAACTTTTCATTACATTACAGTTTATGAACAATATGGAATAAGAGCAGTTATTAGGAACGGGATTCCAGATGCTTTTATATTCAGAATTCATTTTGCAAGATTTTGTATAGTTCATCCTAAGTTGATATAGGACAGACCTCATGTTTTGATGTACTGTTTTTCAAATGTTTGATTTATAATTCTTCCAATAAAATCTGAAAATTCTTTATTTTCAATCTTTAGACTCTATACTGGATCTACCAACAATTATGCCATTTCTTTCAATTATAAGTAGAAAGAAAATAAACTGTAAGTTCTCTAGTTTAACGGATGTCCCACCTATTAGGCATGCATGGTATACAGAATATTGAGACTTTCATCTTTTATTGAGGGTCCTAGTATAAAGCATTAAAAATAATGAATTATGATTATTAGGCATTATAAACTGGACCAAGCATATATACAAAAAAAAAAAAAAATCATACAAGAAGATTTGGAAATAGCTACAGTCTGAGCTAGAAATAGAACCGAATAGAACAGAATAGTTCTGTTGGCAGGGACTTCAAGGATCATCCGGTCCAACTGCCTGACCACTTCAGGGCTAACCAGAAGTTAAAGATTATCGAGGGTATTGTCCAAATGCCCCTTGAACACTGCTGAGCATGGGGCATCAACTGCCTTGCTAGGAAGCCTGTCCCGGTTTTCGTCCATCTTCACCGTAAAGCAGTTTTTCCTAAGGTTTAGTCTGAACCTCCCCTGGCGCAGCTGTGTGCTGTTCCCTTGCGTGATTCTTTTCTTCACTGCACTGGACAAGATTCAGATTGCTCAACCCCTCTGTCTACCTTATTACTGATGACTTTTTGAACTCAGTAATGTGTTTACAGAATTAAGCAACCAGAAGTTATGTGTTTTGTTTGTGCAGTATGTCCCGCAATCATACAAAGTACAAAAGCTCTTCAGGAGTAGAGCCAGGACCTTTACATTGCATTCATAGTTTCATTCTAGTCATATAATTTTTAATACAAACAACATCTTTTGACCCCCCTCTCTAAAACAAGAATATGAGAGCAAAAACATTAAGTGTCATTGCCACAGTTCAGCAACTAAGAGTTCCCTGTGGTGCATTTGGCTTGGTTGACAGCTGAATGCCAGGGTTTCATCCACTTAATATTTATGAAAACACTGTGTCAATTTAAATGAATCTTTACAAAACAGGCAAAATCTTGCAAAGCTCAGGCAAAACTGTCATAGAGAATGCTGCTCAAGTGAGGACTATTGCATTTCGATGAGCAATGTTATTTCTTTCTCTTCTCGATTGTGTAGAGTATTAAAGAAAAGAACAAAAGGAAAGAAATACAGACAAATACAACATAAAAAAAAAATCCGAAACAAAAAGCTCAGCAAAGCAGAGCAACCCACCGGAGACAGTTTCATTCGCTTCTAAAGAGGTTGAGAAAGAAGAAAAACACACATGGCAAACAACAGCCAGATCGTTCAATGGACAGCTGGCAAAACCTACAGAGATGAATGCAGAGTAAGACCCAGTACAGAATTACAATATTAAGAGAGTGTTGTGTTTGCAAAGTCATACATTCTTTAATAAATGCTGCCTTTCCATCATCTATCCACCCGGTTATATCCTCATGAAAGGCCATCAGGTTGGTCAAGCACGACTTCCCCTTGCTGAAGCCGTGTTGACTGCCCCTAATGACCCTTTTATCCTTGATATGCCTGGAGACAACGCCAAGGATAAGTTGTTATAATTAGCCTGGAAGGTAGAAATGTCTAATAAATGTTTATTTATTGGAATATGTGTTCCCACCTTTACCTGAATTCAGAAGAAGGCTGAAAAGCATTAGTGTAAATTTGGCTTAAAACAGCATGGAAGTAGGCCTCCAGGCAGTAACTGAAGACAAATTGGCAAAGCGATCATCTGCAGCACAAATGCTGACAGCCTTCCTCAGACTTCATTCACATTTGCAAACCCCATCATCGTTCTTTGTTATATAAAATACCGCATCTATATGGCAATTCCTCTGGCAACCAGAGTCAAAATAAATATCTACACATGTAGTAATAAATGATGCTTCTGACAACTTTCTGGTTTTGTCACAAAGCTTACAATAAAGATTTCCGTTAAACCCCACAGACACACTGTTTGAAGGAGTCACAACTTCTAGAAAGCAACATTCTAAGCCTCATGCTTTTGGAGAGCTCATGGTTTGAGTATGAACCGAATGAAAGCTTGGAAATGAAAAGTTGAGACTGGTACAAAACTCCACATATTTATTACTGTTAAATAATTTCATCATGTTTAAAGAAATTGCATAATCTTGGAGAGACTGATCTTTTACTTCAAGGTTGGTAATAATGAAACAACAACAACCAGATGTTTAGAGAAACTGCAAAGGGAAATCTCAGCTGGGACTCGAGAAGACAAACAAACCCAATGATTAAAAAGACAGACATTTTTATAACCACAACAGCTTCCTGCAGAGAAATATCTTGATCCTGGGCCAAATCCCAGAGTCCTGTAGGCTACAGGCCTCTAACTCTATTTTTATTAAGCCCTCTCGAGTAGGTTCCCTCTGCAGTGGGAGGTTATTTGCCTAAGTAATTAGCTTTCCTTTTTGTGGAAAATACTGCCATTCTTTCAGAACTAGTAATATCAGTTGCCAGTAAAAAATTGCTGTGTCTTAGCAGCTTCTAACGAAAGGAACATCACTTATTTGTACCTTTGCTGCTCAGTCAGGTTCTCTCAGGAATAGAGACCTGTATTAGGTGGAGAGCTGGACCGGAACACACTTTAGTTAACCTACTTGATAGATTTGAGTATTTGGTGCCTTTTAAAAAGAAACATTTAGGTTCAATCTAACTCACTAATTACCCTTGTTATACAAATATGCATTCAAAGAACAGCTTGTAGCTGTCCTACATCTTTGTGGCGAAAGGGGTTTGAAACTTCAGTAAGAACTCTAAGGAAATCCTTTGTTCATGGGCTCTACGCCAAGAACTCACCAACAGGGATGTGATTTAAAACAGCTGCATTCTCCTCATCATTAATTTCATTTGAATTTGGTATCTGCAGTACATACTACATAAAGATAAAACCACCCTGGTGAATTTTTGTGTGTTTATCTTTGTTTTTTAACTTTGCTTTTTACTTCAGGCACTGCATTTACAAGGAACAAAGAAAGTTTGGGATTAATAGACAATATTTTTTCTAGGGGTAGATACAATTGTTAGTCATCAGTCAGTAATACAGAAATTTATTGGTAAGTCCTTCCTGCTACAGACATCTGAATTCCTTTTGTAAACTTCTAACTTTTCCCATCACTTGCAGTGCCAGTGTGAGTGCCTGTTTTCCTTGCCATTTAAGGAAAAAATCATTTTTACTCATAGCTTCTGTTTCCAGACGATGTTTTTTAAAAAAATCAAGTGAAACTTGCTAGTGTTACCTTAAATAATTAAATAAAAATGCCTCTAAGGCAGAGGCTGTGAAGCACAATCAGGAATACAAACACGTAGCTAGTGATAATGTTGTTCTTTATTAGTATCAGCAGCATAACCACAGAAGAAAATGCAGCCCTTTGTATTGCACATGTATATGATTTATAGGTGACAGACCGACAGTTAAGTGAAAACACTTCCCTCCAGTAGGAGGTGGAGTAGTCTGGTGCATTGTGCAAACTAGGAAGAATGACTGGTAACTCACGAAGACCATCAGAAGAAAATTAATGTGCTTGTTTAATGAACTGCAGAATAATAAATCACATTTTAGCATCACATGGGTATCACAGCAAGGGGGTCCATTTGGGAAGCATGCTACTTATCAAAATCGTACGAGTGTTTTCAAGAACAAATAAAATAACATTTCAAAGTAGGTTGCAGATATGTTAGCAGCTATGAAGTGTATACTTATACAAGTGTCAAATATGTTAACTGTTAGTAAAAATATGTATTATCAGTTTTCACCATGCTATCTATCTTCAGAGTTTGGTCTGTACTGTACGCAGCTAGAAGCCATGTGGTCCATCGTTACTAAATTATTCACAATAATAACCATATTATTAAAGATATAAACCTTTTGAATTTATGCTAGGGAGAAATGTAGGCACTGATTAGATCTGTCAGCTTGACAGCACAGGAAACTTTGATGGCACAGATCCAGCAACATACTTAAGCAAACGTACAATTTTAAGCATTTAGATAGTTGCTTTGATTACATTTGGCCTGTTTACATACATGAAGTTCGATACTGGCATTAGCATCCGATCAAGCATAGCTTCACCGCTCAGTGGACAGCTCCCGAGGTTGCTTAGTGCCTGGTCCACCTCCCCTGTTCTGACCTCAAGGAACCTGTGGGGAAGTTTATGGCAGTTTAATCCCAGCCCTCCAGGAGCCGTCCCTGGGGGGGTGACATTTGTGTCCACTTTTGCTGTAATTATGAGTCTCGCAGAAGGGAAATGATTTCTCTCTGTTTTATCAGGAAGGTCTCCAGGAACTCCTGTGAGTCTCCTCCAGCACTGGATGCACTTTCTGGTGGTTTGGGGCACAAGGACCGCGTTTACTGGCCACGCTGCAGGTCCGAGTCCCAGCACCGCTGCGTTCGGATGACGGGCTGGGTCCCGTAACCCCCCTGAACCTCAGCCCTACCGGGCACAAGCGACCCCTGACAGCAGCGCCGAGAGCCGAGATAACGCCGAGACAACGCCGAGACCCCCCCCCGCAGCCTCCACGGCCCGGCTGCCGCTGCCCCGCAGGCGCTGCCGGTGACCGCCGGGGACCGCAGCGGACGGAGGCAGCCCCGCAGGGGACCGCGGGCGAGGCCCCGGGAGGCCGCCCTGAGGTGAGGGGAGTCGGGGCGGGGCCGCGGGGCCTCGAGGCCGCGCCTGGGCCTCGCGCACGGCCGGGGGGGCGCAGCCCCGGGCCGCTCCCGCCCCCCCCGGCCCC
>CM021721.1:61588-102334 GCA_011074415.1 Stictonetta naevosa | reverse complement strand
GGGGGGGGAGCGGCGCGGCCGCGGCCCTCGCGCCGACCTCGGCAGGGCCCGGCGAGGAGGAGGCGTCTCCGGCCTCCGCGTGACGTCACCGCGCGGCACGCCAATCCGCGCGGCGCCTCGCGGCCCAGGAGGAAATGACGTCACCGTCTCCCTCCGCCCGCCAGGTCCCCTTTTTGTGTGTGCGCGCGGAGCGCCGTGTGTCCGTCCGCCCGCCGGGTGCCCGCCCGCCGTGCGGGCTCTGTTCCCTCTCGTGACGAGCCGGGGGGGGGGGGAGCGGGGGGGAGGGGGGCGCGAGGCGCGGAGCCGCCCCCTGCGCGCGCACGGCGAGAGGCCGGGGCCAGCGGCAGCGCCGCCCGCTCCCGCTCCTCCTCCTCCTCCTCCTCCTCCTCCTCCTCCTCCTCCTCCCCCTCCCCCCCCTCAGCATCGCGCCCCGGGCCCGCCGCCCATGCCACCTGCCCTCCGCTGCCGCTTCCCGGACCGGGCCAGCGGCGCAGCGCGGGGGGGCCGCGGGCCGCTCTAGGAGCGAGGCGGCGGCGGCAGAGCGCGGAGCGGGCGCGGAAGGTGAGGAGCGGAGCGGCGGCGGCGGCCCGTTATGTGAGGGGGGGGCGGCGGTGAGCGGGGGCGGCGGGCGGCCGCTGGAACCGGCTGGAACCGCCCGGGGCTGGGGGAGAGGGGAGGGGAGCGGGGGGCGGCGGCCGGGCCAACCCGCGCCGTACACAAAGCGGCCTCGCGACGGGAGCGCGGCGGCGGGAGGAGGAGGAGGAGGAGGTGGGAAGAGGGGGGGGGGAGGGCTCGGGCCGCCGAGGCGGGGGCCGGGGAGGAGCCGCCGCGGGTCCCGGAGCGCGGCGCCGCCGCCGCTGCTCGGCCGGGGGCAGGCGGAGGGATCCGCGCACACCCCCTCGCGGGGGGGGGGGGGAGGGCGGTGAAGCGGTACCGGCGGCTCCCTCCGCCCGCCGCCCCCTCCCCCGGCGCTCCCCCCGCCGCCACACGCCGGTCCCCGTCCCCCGGGGGAGGGGGGGCCCGGCCTCGGCCTCCCCCCGGCCCGGCCTCCCCCGGCCCGGCGGGCGCTGGGTGGGCGCCATGTTGGGCACGGGGATTATTTTTCTCTCCCTTTCTCAACAGCCACAATAAACTGAGGACGGGGCCGGCGGCGCTGCCCCGGGGGAGCGGCCTCGGCGCCCTCCCGAGGGGCCCTTACCGGCCCCGGTGGGCCCTGCCCGCCCCACGGGGGCTGAGGGCCCCCCCACTCCGTGTCCCCTCACCCACCCCCGGCAGCCCGACCCCGCGGGTTGCTGTGGTGCTGGGGACGCCCGGGCTGGTGACAGGAGCGGTGTCACTGCTGCCGGGGGCCTGCGTCCCCCTGTCCCCAGCGGAACGGGCTCGTCCCGAGCGCATCCTGGTACACGGAGGTGGACACGGTGCTTTGCCCCCGCTCGTGGGCCTGCTCCAGACGGTTCCTGGCCAGCCCCGTCCCCTTCAGCGACTTGATGCCGGGGTTGTGGTGAGCGGCGAGCCCCTGGCCTGCCCGCCCCGTCGCTGGCACCGCCGCGGTGCTGCCCAGCACGCCGGCAGCCGGCTCCCCGCAGGAAGGGTCGGGTCTGCAGCAGGACTTCATGCAGAGCACCCCTGGCCAGAGGTACTGAAAGGTGTTGGGGTCGGAAGGAGCTAGGCGCTGCTTTGCCCAGCCCTTGCTGTGGTCCTGCTCCTAGGTACCTGGGGAACCCAGGCATCCCGGCTCCCCGTGTCTTCCCCTGCTCTGTGATGTGACGCGGAGATGAGGGAGAGGCACGGATCCTGCTGCCCAACACCCTTGCAGAAAACACGCCACAGATGACAACACACACAGCTTTATTTTTATTAACTTGGCAGCAGTTGCAGCTGTCATCAAGGCATACCAAATGGGGCACGAGCGAGTGAGCGGAAGAGGGGGTAGAGGATGGGGGAATCTGTTGCTTCTTTTAGGAAACTCTGTGAGGATATACAAATCCTGTGTCTTCCCTACCCTGGATCTCGCTGTATACCGTCTGATAGCCTGAGGTTGCTGCAGATGTCAAGTTTCACCCTTGAATGTGAAGCCTAGCTTGCTGCACTCACATAGTTATTTTTCCTTCTGGTTGTACACTTAGTAGCGTAAGGAAGACCGTAGTTCTGTGGGGCTGCCCACACAGAGAGCTCTCATTCCCTGTTGCCACTTCAAGCTCTGTCCTGGCGTGGGGTTTGCACATGTTGCTTACAGTCCTCTTGTGTTTGTGGGTAGATACAGTTACCTTGTTTGTGTGCAGGATCCCACAGCTGCTTAGATACTGTCAGAGAACCCCCAACTGTCTCCGCTCAAGTGGACCTGCTTCCACAGCGCAGCGAGCAGAGCACTCCGTGTCTCCTCCCAAAAGAGAAGTTTGCAGGAAAGCTGCAGACCTGCTCTTGGGTCCTCAAAGGCCAGGCCTGCAGCTTGAAGGTAGTCATTGAGCCGGTCTGCAGAGACAAATAGCAGAAAGCAGTTTGTGTTCATCGCTCTGCAGTTCAAACTTTAAGGTAGATAACAATTGTTAAAATTGAGTGTGTAATAATAGGTTTTAATTAGTAGGCATCGTGCACATCAAAGCCTTTAATAAAATGGAGGACTGAAAATGATAGCATTCATAGAAAACTTAATGTGCCTCTTGAAATCCTTTCAGTACCCAGCAAAGCCAAGTCAACCACATCAGTCAACAGAAAGTAAATTCACCTTGGTCTGAAGGATGTGGCTGTTGAACTCTGGCACTCAACTCGCACAGCTCCTTTCACCTGCTCTCTCCTGTCAGAGGTGTTGCTCACGATGAATAGCCGTATAAACAGGAATGAAAACATCATCCAATATTTTCATCACTTAGATTGTATCAGTTTAAAGCTGTGCCAGTTATTTGTTACAAGCCACTGAAGAGCATTACCTTTTTTTCAGGGAAGGGATTGCAGCATGTCTTGACAGCAGAAACCTTTATCATAAGATTCATTTGCATTTAATGTAACTTCATCAGGTTTCTTGGTTCTTAAGAAGTTACGATATGTTCCTTGCCACTGAGTACGCGTTATTAAAAGTGAGTTTGAAAAACAAGCAACAAGAAAGGAACTCCGAGACTGCATGTTCACGGAGGTTAGACAAAATGGAGAGAAGTGAGCATTCGGAAGGAGAACTTGAACAAGAGAAGTCTGATTTGTATATTAATTCTTGCCTTGGAGTGTGTCAAATCATCTCAAGCTTATTTGTGGGTCTCTTAAAGACAGATCCTCAATTTTATATTTTAGATTTTCTTCTCTGGACCGTCAGGGTAGAGGTGATTTTATAGCAAGTGGTGAAGAAAATTTAAGTGTCAATTAATTCTTAATATGTATTTTTCATGTCAGTGTTTTCCCTTAGGAAACTCCTTAGGGAGTCGGGGGAGAGGATTGATAGCATTAAAACCATGCCACAATTAAATCTCCATTAGTAAACGTAGACGGGCGTAAAAACCGACAAACCTTTGGCAAGAAGGATGAACCAAGTTCATACATTTGGTGCTAGAATGTAATGTTCTGGGGCACTGTTTGCGCGTCGCCTCCCTGCCTTTTGTTACAGGCTGGAAGTGCTGCGTTTCCTGCGGTTCGGTGGTGCCGGTGGGGTGCAGTTTGCCCTGGGGGTACGCCTGCTCCCCAGGCCACGATGCTGCTAAGGCTCGTGCTTTGTTCTCTGGCTCCTTTGTGCCAGCTCTGCCCCAAACTGCTGCGTTGCCACACGCAGCACCACTGGGTAAGGTGGGGGCTTTGGGGGGTGCCTACAAGAGTCACCTTGGTGCTAAAATTGAAGTTAGCACGGAGTTGTATGCTTCTGGGAGGTGCGAGACCCATCTTTGAAGTTGGTGAGGTATCTCCTCATTGTTTCCTCAACTTTCTTTGTTGACAAATAGTCAGCTGTGAGTGTGGGTTCCTCACTGGAGTCAGTGGAAACTTTTTTTCTTCTAAAAAGTAGTAGTTTGGTAATGTTAGCGTGCTGCTGGTTGGATTGATCGTCACTGCGTATTCGGTTGCGTTTACGTTGTCAATTCCCGTGAATTTATATTCCTTTTTTGAAGATACATTTGTGAGTAGAGCTGTAGCATTTGTGCAGGATTGGCAGTATCCTTTAGGGTTAGTGTGGCTGTTACTAGAACGACTGAACGTGCTACCCGTTCTGCGATGGAATACGAGCGTATTTGAATCGTGAGGTTGCTGAATTTGTTCCCACCTAGAGAAAGGCAGCGCGCCCCGCTGAGGTCTGCCCCAGGTAGGAGCTGGGGTTCCCTGCTCCCCAAATCTGCGTTTGATCTGAACAAATCCTTCCCTCCGCTCTCCCAGCGGGGAAGCAGGTGGCTGTGCTGGTACATCTGTAGGTAACATCGTGCTGGAGGTGGACGTTGGGAAACGGGGCAGTAGCCTCTGTCCCTCTGGGAGGCTGGTCCCTGTCCCTCCTGGTGGTTCTGCCTTTAACCAAAATTCCTCCTTTTGCTTTACCAAGTTACCTGCGTATCGGAGTGCGTGTTTATTTCTGACCTGCTAGTGTGCCCTTAAGACTGATTGTGTTGCAGATGATTTCACCCAGTAGGCAGAAATTGGGCCACCAGCAGTGCCCTGACAAGTACTGATTTATTTATACTTTTTTTTTTTTTAATTAAAAGCCTCAGAAAGTGAAGCTTATGTAGCAAGAATAGCGCATCCCATCATGCGAATTTTGAAGAACGCTGTGAACGAGCCATTAATTTGAAGTCCTTTTTAAAAGAAGTGTGTGTATATACAGCATATGTATGTCATAACTTGTTTGCTTTGAGTCAAATAATATCAAGCTGTGAATGAAGCTGTAAATATATAACCACACATCTTTTAGAGATCACTTCAATGAGACACAGCTGCCTTATTCTGCAGCTGTCATGTAAAACCTGCTATCCACAGGTGCTTTAGATAATAGAAAACATTTGGGCCCTGGTTCTCTCCACTTACGTTGCTGTAAGTCAGTGAATTTACGAGTCAAACCCTACGGAATGGAAGCTGAGTCCTTTGTTTGCCACCTCACTTAGGTGGAGAAACTAGATTAAGTATTTATTTTGTTTATTTATGGGTTTTGGAAGCTTGAAAATGCCAGTGGTGTTTTAAACCAGAATACAGTGTTTTGTATTTTCTACCTGTTCAGTCATTTTGTCTTGAGAATACAACAGCAGCCCCTAGGGATCCCACCTGATAGCTTTCTAACTATATTAAAGTGGTTCGTTGATAAATAAATGCAAGTGGATCTTAGACCTGATTCCAGATTTTGGTTGAAATGACGAGGGAGTTGGGTAGCTTTTTTGGCAGTGAAGCACAGGAGAAAGGAAAAGGATTTCTCATGACAGGATAATCTGCTTGGCTGTATGGGAATAAAAATTCTTTATTGTTGGGTTTCCCTTGGTAATGGTAATCACTTTGATCAGAAAGTGTAATCAGGTGGCCAGCCTTTTAATGCAAGACTTGAATGGCTGGTGGCTTCCCCCGCTATATCGCAACAATGAGCGTGGACCACATCAGCTGACAAAAAATAAAGGGTTTGTATCTTGCAGTCATGCCGGTTATTTGTGTAGAGCTAATATATGTTGGCTCTTCCCCTGAAGGTCTTCTCCCATTTTCCAACTAAAAGGGAGAGAAAACACCTTTCAGTCTTCAGGGCTCTATTTCTTGCAGCGTGTCTAGAACACTTTGTAATTTTTTTCTCATTTTTTTTGGCATCCGTATTTTCAACCGAGCATCTGCCAACTATGTGCTGAAAAGCTAAATGTAGAGTATTTATCATTGGGCTTAATCATTTTATTGAGCAAAGGCTTCTTACATACAGAAATATTCAAGATCAAAGCTTTGAAAAACAAAGCTGTTACATTATAGAAGAGAGGAGACATTTTCTTAGTTCGGTTGATATGAACAGATGAAATACTATGCGCATAATGTAAGTTAGTGTCAAAAGAAGCTTGTAACTACAGTCTCTTTAGCATTTTGTCTTTGCATCTTCTGAATAATTATGAGGTGTTGAATAATATATTTTTACAATCTGTGCAAAGACTTCCTCTGGAGTTTTAGCCTTCCTGGGTAGGCATATGTGCACGCTTTAATTAATAGATCAGGTTATTTATCCCGGCTATTTATAGGCTGCCCATCACTATAGTATTAAGGCAGTGCTGCTTGTCTGGCGTGGAGTAATATGATTCCAGACAAACAGCACTGTTGTGAGCGTCACCCGTTTTGCCAGCTAAGAGAAGCTTTGTCCTAGAAGCTTCACGGAGAATTTTTTTCTAGATGTTTCTGTGAAGCACAAATACTGAAAATCATAAATACGTAGTTATTGATCGGTTGTGGTGGGCACCCATTTGAGATCTTTGTATGCATCTCCTAGGAGATCTTGCTTGTTTTGATAAGATTTTGTAATTAAAAAAAAAAAGTTTGTGTTAGCAGGCAAAGAAAATAAGATTTAAAACTCTTTCATTCCTGCTTTCCCCTGCTAAGCCGATTTCCAGCATAAACCTCTATTTCAGAGCTTTATTTCTAGGAGTCTGTTTTCGTATAATTTGTCATCCAAGAAATGATTTTCACTTTTTTTTTCTTAAACCAGAGGATGTTTGGGGGTTTGTTCAATGAAGTGAACGAGGGCTGGGCATCTCTTTATTTCGGACTAAGCCACTCATTCTTGTAGAAGCTTTGACAAGTCACTTTGTTTCACTGAACTCTGCTTTCCACCCTTAAAATGTGGTTAATGCAGTTTTCTGTCCACTGCAGTTTTTACGTAAATGAAGAAGCTCGCAGGGTCTTTGAAGCATGCAGGTACTGGGTGCTGTGGAGAATGTGAGCTTTCTTAAGCTTCATGTAACGTATTCGGTTAATTGCATATTGGGATTGTTACAGGAAGTTTTGTTTTTTCTTAATTAATTTGATTTGACAAGAGATGAGATTTTTTTATAAGCAGCTATGACTATTCTTTTATTCTCGTGGATCACAAGAAATTTACAAAGTAGGCTAATTTCAGGCATATGTTTCAGTGAAAAGTTGTGCTCTATGCAGTATTTATAAGCAGCAATTTGAATACGTTAAGTTGGGGTAATTCGGTGTATGTGCTATATTTATTAATAATGTTCTGTGTATTCAGCAAGATGAAAACAATTAACTGTTTGGAGAATTGTTTCCTCTAGCAAATGCCTTGGTGACACCAAGTGCTGAAATGTGCTCGCTGTTTTGTAGTCATGCAGAAACATCCAGTAACACTCATGCAGTTCAGGAATTACACGATGCTGTGGGAATACAGACCTGGAAGCGCCCCCAGGAAGACACCAAACCCACCTTGCCTCCTCGATGCTATATCCACCATTTTTCACCAATCTGTTCTTAGGGATCCGGAGCTGGAGATGCTGTTACCTCCTGGACAGCCTGTTGCAGGGCTTTACCTGCATTCCTGGAAGCTTTCTTGGTGTCCAACTTGGAATCTTCTGTTCTTCACGTTGAGCCCCTTGTGCCTTGGTTCTGTCACGGATGTGGAGAGCACATCTCTTCCTTCTGCTTTGCGCTAGCCTGTCACATCCATGAAGAAGATTTGCACTTCGTTAGCTCTTCTGTAGGTTAAACCACCCCAGGTCCTTCCATCTTTCCTTGAAGACCACGTTTCCTGGGCCTGATTGTTTCTGTAGCTCTCTGGCTGGTTCACATCTGTCTCGGCATTGCCTGTAGTTAGGACGTGCAGTGCTCAGCCTCGCCGTTTGGCACAGAGCTGTTCACTTCCCTTCGCCTGCTTGGCAAGCCTGAGCCGTCACTGGATTTCCCTCAGCTCCAAATGCCTGCCAGGGCCAGGAAGGTGTGATAAGGGTGAGGTGAAAACGGCCACGGAGATGTGCTTGTGCCCTGGAGGGAGCATCAGAGCGGGGAAGGCGTATATGGAAGGAGCCGGGTCGCTTGAAGTTCTCGAGGAACAGCGCATTTTAGGTTAAAAGTTGGCTGAAAAGGACTTGGAGTGGTGAGAAGAGAGACTCTCTCTTGTTCTACCTGGGCTCAAAGAAACATGGTTCTTTATATCTCCCTTGATGTATATTTGTAGTGACAGAGATACAGAGAAGTAGGTACTTCTCTACAAAGGTTGTTTCCTGACAGCTGAACGAGCCTGCAAACACCTTCAACTTGTGCAGTCTCTTTAGGTATTCCCTGTCATCCCCAGGAAAGAGTAGGAAAGGTGATTTCAGTACAAGTAAGTTATTTGTAAGTTGGGTTGGACTTTGGGGGCTTGTTGCCTTCTTTTGTAGGCCTTCATAAAGGAAGGGCAAATTGAGTTTCATAGAGATCCCAAGTGAAATTATACAGAAATGTTTTATTTACTGTATTATGTAAGAGTCTCCCCAAAAATACACAAAATTGTGAGGCATGGGGATAGCTGTATTGAACATGTTCCCACACTGCCAGTTGGAAATACAGCCATAAAGCAGCTCAGTTAAAAGAGCTGCTGCTTTGTGTCTGTGTAGAAGTAATGGCCGTACCACGCGTTCACAGCTGTATGAGTAATAAGATGAATTATCTTTGCTGTTTTATTGACATGAAGAGCGAGGAAGAGGAGATCAGCTATTGAACGTGAGTGGTGTGATGGGTTTCCTTTGAATACAGTTCTTTTTATTATTCTTAAAACAAATATTAATGTGCTTCAGAATTATAAGTGGTGAGAATTATGTATTAGGATAACCAGGCGTAGAACTAAAATGAGCATTTCCTAGTGAAACACCATCATACGACTACAGCATAACAATATGAGCTCTACAAATCCTTTGTAGGCAAGTAGAGCACAGAAAAATGGCAGTCTGAGGTTGTGTGTATTACAGGGAAAGCAGGGAACTGCGTATGCTGCTTCGGAAGAAGTACTAGCAGTGTGAATTTGGCAAACGGGAACAAGTGCTTACGATTCTTGTGTGGCTCAGACCTACCTGCTTTAGGCAGTTGCTTCAGATTTTGGTGAAATTTTGTTTTGATTTAATTTTGTATTGCGGGAAATTTGTGATGCTTGTGGCTTTGTTTTGCAGCTATTATATAGCACAACACAAGAAAATCAAAGATTGCACTTGCACAGAGTGGCTGCACAGTCTTACCAGCCACTCCTGTAAATCCCAGCTCTAGATTGATTTACAAACCGACATTTATAACAGGTTCAGTGGTTATGGGGGGGATAAGGTGGACGTAGCGTAATTATATGAGACTTAAATGTAATTGTTCTATGATGACTTAATCCAGTTTATATTTCGGGACTGTTTCTATCCTAGGTCTTCAGCAGTGAGTTAATAAATGTTGTTTTGTGTTGAAGCCTTCTGGTCAGCACTCTTCTGTGGCTATTTGAAAACACAGATTGTCTGCAAATGAGTTGGATTGTTTTCTTGCTTGTCCCTTATTATAGGCTGTTTATTTTGGCCAGTATGTCTCAGAACATTCCTCATCAGATTTGTATGGCTGTCAAATGGTAGCAGAGAAGACAAAATGCAATCATAACAGCTTCTTTTGCCACCAAAAACGTGATCAAGAAGAGCAGAATCCCTTCTAGAGGTGTTAATTCCCACTCCCTTGCAGCACAGAACTGCCACTTGTTCCGCGCTCTGTCCTTCCTAGTGGTTTATGGCAGGTGGAAGGAACTGATTATTTTTTTGCTCTAGCCCAGGTAGGAAAACGGGAAATCCATTTTTTGTGGTATCTTATTATTATAATCATTCGTTCCTTTAAAAATGCAGTTGAACTTCTGGATGTAGTTATATCCTAAATGTGTTATTAGGGAGAATTAGAACTTTGCATAAGCATTATTTGTAAGTGAAATTTAGAAACAGCCAAATCCTGAAACGGTACAAAATTAGGTCTGTAAGAAAGCTGCTTTAAGCTGCTTGGCTCAGTGGCTTGCAGGTTGTCAAAGTGTGATTGGAAATGGCTTTATTGATTAGATGTCAGTAGTATTCGAAAAGTCAGCTGTTTGGAGAACTCCGGTGGTAACTGTCCCTCTGAGAAGAGCTTCTGTAGGACACTTGAGATGACTGATCGTTGTGGATCTCCTTGTTTTTAATTCTGGCTGGCTGGTCTGAATGTTAAATAGAGATCTGGGCAATAAGCACATGCAGATTTACATTTCATTGAGGCCTAGATTAGATGCAGCCCCAGGAGAAAATACTTGACTTTTGCTTTAGGCAGATCCATAAAAACTTCTGTTCTGGGTGCCGTGGTGCCCAGAAAAGCAAACAAAATTGGAAGGTGTGTAAATAGTGGAGCAAAAGGTAACACTGAGAATTGCAATGTTACAACATCATTATATTAGCAGTGATACACCCCTCGGTTATCTAATTACCTTTGTTGCTGCTTCCCTATGTCTCAAAAGGCCGTAGCAGCAATAAAAGTGTTAGAGATGGGTGGCAAGAATGAGAGAGACAAAAAGCCTGGAGTTGTCATTGTCTTTCTCTAAATAAATATGTAAGAGTTACACCAAGTAATGAGTAGCGTGGAAAAGATGAACTGGGTACTTTATTCTAGAGATTTGTTTGAGTTGAAAGACAATAACTACGGGTCTAATTGCAGAAAATCCCTTTACTTTTTTTTTTTTTCCTCTCTCTGAACTGATTTATGATCGTGTGTCAGGTTCCGGGCTGGTACCAGGAGATAAGCAGGGGACGGGGCTGGAGCAGCACTCAGGAGTTTGGGTACGCACGGGTTTGATCAGAACAGGAGTCCGAGGTTGGCTGTGGACTGTTCACGTGTTTGTGTGCATGTTTCTTACTCATTGAAGCTAGGATATTCAGTCTCTCATTTGAATGTTGGCAGTAATCCTAGAATATTCAAAACCATGAACAGATCAAAAACTACGACTCTTCTTTCTGAGTTACTTATTTAAAGGTACTGAGTTCTAGGACAATGAATTGTGCTTCTGAAGCTGTTAACTTAGCTTTGTCGTGCAGGAGGAGAGGCAAAACCACTGCAATTTTAGTTAAAACCAAGGGTTTGTTAAACAAACTTCATTGATTTTCATGAAAAGAAAGCAAAATCTATTGAAGTACGACATGGAGTCATTTCTGTGACCTGAGAAATAAATAGGAACCTGGAAATGTGCAGCTTTTTTTTTTTTCTTTGGAATACTGGGAAATAAAAACATTAGTAATTCTGGCATTAGAGTTGTTCTTATAATGAAACTTTTGCTGCCTGAATGCAGCTACCCAATAAATGGCTTTCTTCTTTTCCCTTTGCAGGATGGCGGACACAGACCTTTTTATGGAATGTGAGGAGGAGGAGCTGGAGCCATGGCAGAAAATCAGTGATGTGATTGAAGATTCTGTTGTTGAGGATTATAACTCGGTTGATAAAACTGCTACGGGTAATTAACTATTTTAGTCTAGCATTATTCCAGTTATGGGTATTAAAGGGAAGTGGCAGTGATTGGTTACATCCTATCCAGTAAGTAATCTTATTTGATAGCTATAAAACCTGTTAATGAGTGATGTGACTATTTCAACATCTGTATTTGTGTGTAACACTTGAGTCTGGTGCGTGAAAAAAAGAACACTTAGCCTAGTAATGTGTGTGGGTGAAGTAGACTGGCATATTTAATAAATAAGCTTTTGTTTAGCCCTTTGAATTACTTTTTCTTGGTCTTTTGGCCAAGATCAAGCAAAGTGTCAGCCTGGTATCTGGAACAGAGATGAGGCTATGTCTTGTAGGGATAACTGAGTCTGGTGACTCAGCGTGTCTCGTGTTCCTGACCGCAGCGGTCTTAAACTCTGGTCTGGGTGGAATCATTCTTGGATTCCATACCATGGAAGCATTCTTGGTAGTCAGCGTTACCAACTTCTCAGTAGTCGCTATTCATGGTTTGTGGGTAATGCAGGGTGTTTGTGAAAGGGGGGCTTTGGAGAGCCAGTTGGTAACTGGAATTGATAACCGGAGGTGAGCAGAATGTGGCTGTCTCTGCTTAGGGGAGGGTTTGCTACTCCTGCTGACTGCTGTCACCTGCTTGCTCTTGGTCTTCCTACAAGGAAAGATCTAGAAGCAGCCTGCTATGATGAATAGTGTTCAGGGGTGCCAAGATACTTCTATGTTTGATGTTTGTAAGGAGAAAGTGATTCAGTCAGAGAGGGATTGGAATGGGCATAAAACTAACAGTGGTCTGAGTAAGTTGAATTTCTCTTGCTTGTGCTGTCTGATAGAAAATGCAGAGCTAAGGAAGCTAGAGGTGACTACAGGTTACTGTCCACAGCAAAAAAATTTTGTATTTTGTATTTCTTTTTGTTACAAACGGATTGCCTTGCTTCAATTCAGAAATAGCTTAAGCAGTCTCTGTGCATAACTTAATATACTGAAATATAAAGTGGGTTTAGGTCTCTTTGGGATTAAGGAGCTGTATAAATCTGCGTGTCAGACTCGCTTAAAAGTCATCACGTCATTTGTGGTAAAATTTGATCAGACATAAGTAATGAGAAGTGTATCCATTTCAATAACATGTAGAACCTTCTCTTGGAAGTGTCTTAAAAGTATCTTGCACTCCAAGTGTATTAGATGTCATCATGTAATACACAGGTGATGAATATTTCATAGCTTTGCTAATAAAAGTAAACTGAGACAGATGTGCTAAATCAATTACAATTAATAAAGGCTTGGTGATAGTGGTGTGCTTGTTAGATTGAGTTACAAAAAAAATGATCATGACTACTAAAATATATTGCTATTAGCAGATATTTTGTTTACTGGTGGAATACTTGGATACTCTTTTGACAACTTCAGATATGCCTCCGTAAGATCTACTATCCATATGATTCCCAGATCCAATTAATTGTACAGGAATCTGATTTCTGTAGGCTTTTGTCACATCTTGGATTTGAAAGGATTACACAGAATCACCACAGTCTTATGATTTTTTTTTCCTTTAGTTTCTGTTATCTCAAAAGTAAGAGTCATGATAAGCTCTTAGCTTAGGAAACTAATTCAGAACTCCAGCATCTGCCTTGAAAACGTAGCGGGAGAGGCTGGAAGAAGAAAGCAGGTTTTGTCTCCCTTCGCCAGTCCCTTGCTGCATGGTCTGGAGCCCAGTGTTCTCCCTGGCCTTGGGAGCGCTGGAGGTTCAGGAGGATCCTGTGTGCTGCTGTCCTGGTGCAGCTCAGGGGTGCGCAGCTCTTCTCCTAATGGCTCAGCTCCTTGCAGGCTTAGGAGCACCGTTTCCCTGAAAAGCTGCTGTTGTGTTTCCAGGCATTTATCCCTCTAGACAGTACTAGAAGAATGAAATCATCAGTGTAGCTACCTACAATCGTCTTCTGCTTATTATGTTATTCTGGACCACAACCAAAAATAGCAGTGGCTGTTGGGGGAATAAAACCTTTGTTTTTTCTGTGGGTTACAAACTTAGGCAGGTTGTTGCTCAGCATGACTCAGTCTATTGCTTTCCATCGTCTTCTTTCTTTCGTGCATCTCACAGCATCGTCTGCTGTCCCGTTACCAGTAGGCGCGACCCAAGGGGGGTCTCTGCTTGCCCTGTACCTGCCGCTGCTGAAGGGGCTGTGCTATCTGCCACGAGCTGGCTCTGCACATTAGGGAGTGTCATAGGGCTGGTGATGTTACCTAAGTAATGTCTGGCCAGAGAACTGTACTTTGATTTCTGGAAAAGTCTGAAAACCTCAGAGGTGCGGACTGGTCTGCTTCAGAAGAGAGGTGGGAGGGCAGTGATCTTTACAGCCTCAAGACAGGGCCGCTTTCCAAATGCGTGGAATTTCGGACTGGATGGTTTGGTCAGCTCTGGTAGGATTGTTGAAACTGTGTTCAGCATGATGGAGCCGAGTGGATCAGAGTGAGTGTGGTGGTGTTGGTTGTGTTTGGGGTTTGTTACCTGCTGCAGTGGAAGTGAACTCTGGGGGCGCTAGGAACGTGCTGTCGATTGGCTGCATGGCGATGCCCAGGAACACAGCACTTTGTCCTTAGCTTAGTGGTAGACTGTTAGGTGCTTTGGTTTGAATTCTGTATGGTAAGATACGGAAACATGCTTGGTTTTGGGTATTTCTGGGGCGCTTCGGTTGTTATGGTGCAACTAATTCTCCTCCTGATGACATGGATGCAACAGGGGGTAGCTTGGCCCATTAACTTTAGGACCAACACAAAATTCTTCAGCCTGAAACATGGCCTTTTCTTTCTGGAGTAATGTGTTCGTTGAGCTGCTGCTGTCTCAGATGGCACAACTTGGACTGGCAGGAATCCTTGTTGGCTTGCAAGGATTTTGAGTGGTGAAGTGCCCCAGGGGCATCTGTCACCTCTGCAGGTTTTGCTGGCCTGGTGACTGAGGGTCTGATCCCAGTTCGAGTTGAGACTGTGGAATGCTCGCAAAATGAGCCATGTCTGGAATCATCCCAGCTTTCAGCAATCTGTTTTTTACGCTCATGGCTGTCGTCTTGCATTTTGTTTTACATTAATTAAGAAGACTTAAAAGCTAGAGCTGAAAAAGATCCATTCAATCTAACCATTCTCCCAGTGTAAGGTTTTGTTGGGTTTTGTTTTGTTTTGTTTTGTTTTTCCCGTCTAGGATGAAATTCATTATGAGCCAGCCTGGAGACCTAAAATTTATCCTTTTTTTAATTCTCCTCCCCAAATTCTCCTGAGGGTTATTAACAGTGCCACACAAACCACCAGCTTGCCTTTGAACAAACAGAAGTGCACAGTGCGCTGGATAGGGATGACCCCATGTCCAAAAATCAAGAAATAATAATGGAGGTAGAAATATCTTTTAGCTATTTTTTCCATCTTCCTGAATTTCATCTTCAGATTTTTTTCCCTTTAGATTAGTTTTTAAATGTCTCAAATTACTGGGACATGAAAGGAAAAATTACTGAAAGCTAAATATATTTGAAGTGATGCTCGGCCTATTTTTTTCCTTAATTTCCTGCGATTGCTTTTAGCTATACCTGTATCCCACTCAAACCAGTTCTTTCTTACGTTATGTATACATGCACAGCTAGCTGGTATAACATATATGTCCGTCAGATGCCACTCTGTCCTGGTATGCAGAAAAGCACTGTTGTTGTTGACAAGAAAATGAGCACATCACCCTGACAGCCTAACTTCTTTTTAATAGTTCCACCATCAGATAATCGCAGGAATGTAAGCTTTATTTTTCTTCTCGTCACAAGAATCACAAAACACTTTTTGTCCTGAAAGTATAGAAACCGTACCAGGAAATACCACGCTTCCATCGATTGCAGCAAGTGCTTGAGGGCATCTGGTTAAGTTGTGTCAAGATGGGAGATCACAGAATCACAGATTTTAGGGATTGGAAGGGACCTTGAAAGATCATCTAGTCCAACCCCCCTGCCAGAGCAGGAGGTGAAGGATTTTAGTCTTGTGAACGTGAGGGCCTGTGGCGGTGTGACGGGAGGCCTGCAGGGCCTGCTCTGCGTGCTGCCCAGGGCCCCCCTCTCCCTTAGACCGTACGTGAGTTTGTGTAGCTTTTCTCTCTCTTGTTGGCCAAATTGCATGTGTTGGGCTCAGACAGCCTGCCACTGAGGCGTCCGTGTTGCGGCAGCTCATCTTGGCTTTGCTCCCTGTGTTCCCATGTTTGAAGGGGGAGTCCCGCGGCAGCACTCCGCTGTGGGCTTTCTGCAGGTGGATTCGGAAACCACAGGAGCCATCCAAAGGCACTTCTCCTCAGAGGGACGGAAGGCTCCATGGGTGCCTGGAGGTGTCTGTCAGTGCTCCGTTGGCTTGCAGGGAGTGCCCTGCTGGTCTCACCCCCCTTGGTGCCCACATCACCTGCCTTAAAGCCTAAACGATGTGTCTGTCTTAGTCCATTTTTCCCATCAGCACTGGCTGCTGCTGAAGGCCTTCCGTCCGAGACCAAAGTCGTCAAGGAACCGAGTCGCCCCAGGCTCGTTAGTCTACCCCTTGTAAGCCTGCGAGGGCCTCTGTTGATGCCTAATTGCTGAATTCCAGGTTTGGTGACACACTGATGCCAGTCCCATCCATTTATCCCTGATTTCGGTAGGGGTTGTGTTGCTGGTAGAGCCTTGGTTGCCTTGTGGCAACAGCCTGGTGCACAACACCTTTGCGGCCCCCGTCGCAGCAGTGGGGCTAGTCTCTGAGGGGCTCACTGGGGCCCCCAGGGAGAGGATGCTGCTGTCAAGTGCCCCTTGTCTCGGGGGGGTGTGAGCATCAGACAAGGGGGCTTCGTCAGCCTGACCTCTCCTGTAAACAGGCAAGGCCCATCTGGCAAGAGTGGCTTCTCCTGTAGAGGGGAGCACCTCTGCTGTGCTTAGTTGGGAGAGGGAATACAGAAACTCTGCTGTATGTCTACTTCTTCCTTCCTGGTAGTGTGCTGGAAGTCAAGGAGCGGTTCAAGAGGTGGTGTAGGAGGAGGCCTAGGACTCACAAGGATCGCTTGGTCCAGGACTAAATGGGCTGTTCAGGCATACCTCAGGAGGCTTACTTCATCAACTGGCATTTAGCTCTAAGTCACCCTCCTCAAAGAAGCAAATTAAGCCATTTCCAGCGAGCTACTTGGAGAGTCATACGCTTGAGAGGCAGGAGGAGAAGAGAGAAGAACGTAATTTGTTCTTTCCCAGCAGCTGATTTCTGCCATGGTCTCCTCATTCTCCCTAGATGAAGTAGTGAATCTATGCACATCTGTCTTGGCTGGTGAGTTTAAAGTGTTCCAGGACCTGTGGAAACCTTACAAATCTCCTTGGAAACATTCTAAGAGAAGCACTTCACGCTCTTGGACATGCTACTCCAGAAGGCTTGTCATTCTCACTAATGAAAGTCTACAAAAACCTGGGGAAAAAATTGGTCATTCAGCTGTGTCCATCCTGGCCACATTGAAAAGAACCTGCAGTTTCTGGTAAGGAATTGGAGTGTTTCTATATGCTTCTGCTATTGTTTTGTCTAGTAATTATAGCATTTCAGGAGAGAGCAGCGTGGCAGGAACCTGCCAAGTCAACACTGAGAGAAAAGAATCCATATCATTGGACTGACTTGACCAGAAGATTTTTGTCAGCTGGTCCCTGCTTTAAAATGGACTTAAACCCAAAGTCATCTTTTGTTTGTTAAACTAGTACAAGTCTTCCCAGATTATTTGTAAACTCCCAAGGAGTGCCAGAAGGAGTTGGAAACCTGACTGTCACGCTCTGCTTGAGATTGCACAGTGGCCTCTGTACTAACCACGAGGTCATCATAGCTTCTGTCGTCAGGATTTCTCATGGAAGTTAAGTGGCAATGAAAGACCTCTCATTTGCAGTCACAGACTCTCAGCATTTGGCAAGGTCTCCTCCACTCCTTGAAAGATTTGGGGATGACTCTGTGCTCCTTATCAACCCAGTAAGATCCTCCAGCCACTGAGGAGCAAATGATCCGCTGATGAGGGCTTGGGGCCCTCAGCAGGTACTGGGTGGGATGTAAATGTTCAGAACTTGATCGAACTATACACAGGTGGTGTTTTGTTTTGCTTTGCTTCCCTCCCCCCCCAACTTCCCTTAAGTGCTCTCTCTCTTCTCTTTGATAATCACCTTTTTATTTTCAGGAGTATTGTGAAGGGATTACAAAGATTGCAAATTCAGTCTGTTTGCCTCTAGTTTCCATTCACTCCTTACCATCCTTTTCCTTCTCAGAGACCTTTTAATAAAATGGCAAAGGCTAGAAGCACGTCATCTCTGTCAGTTGGGACTGGAGGCAACATGCTTGGAGTTCAGACAACAGTGGGTTCGTGCTTGTTGCTTTTGAACCTAAAGAAGAAAATGGTCCGAGATGGGCTGCCAGCCTGCACGGTCTGCCTCGGCTTGAAGTTGTGTTTGATGATGGATGCTTTTTTTTTTATGCTCTGGGAGTGGGAACTGATGTCTCTTTTCCAGCAGTTCCCCTGCTGTCTAAGGCACTTGAAAAAGTGAGGCAAGATGCAGTGTGTGGGCCAGGCAGTTGTGTGGCTTGGAACCGAACCTTCTGTAGTCTTCCATCACCCTACTGTTTCTGAGTAATAAAATCTTCGTGAAAACATTTGGATCATACACCCTGAGCTCTGCCAGTCAGGCAGCATCCAGACTGTCAGTGTAAAGCATCTTCCATTAAAAGAAGCTGTTTTGGCTGTGGGTCAGAACGTTTTGGCATGCAGCAGGTCTTTTCCTGGATTTGCACATTTACATAGGAAACATTTGCTGTTCGGGTACAGCAACCCTTTCCTTTAACATCAGCAGTTTCGGTAATGTTGGACCATTTTGTAACTCTGAAACAATCTGGATATTCTGTCGGTCTCGTAAGTGTTGAATCATGCCACACGTCTGCGCTGGGAAGATTCCTGTGAGGCTTCCTTTATCATTTCTCGCCCTGCTGAATTGGAAGCCCTTTGCCCTCAAGATGTGGGTTACAGCAGTAATGGGATTAAGGATTTTTTTTTTCTTTTTACCTCCCTGAGCCACATGCAACCTCATCTTTCTGGTCTCACGTATAAGAGGTGGTATGTGCTCCAAAAAAAAATAATAATTAGAAAAAGCATGGACATCCCAAAGAACTTGGGTTCCTGTAGGCTAAGTAACTCTTCTGGCCTGGCTGTTTTTGGCCATTGCACCAGTGTTAATTCTGCTTGCATGGGTAGTGCAGTGGGATCTCCAGTGTCTGTGTGTAGTCAGGATTCTGTTTTTCTCAATGCAGACCTCCCTGTACAGCATGAGTAATGACTGGAAGAAGACCCCTTAGGGACTTGTCAACAGCACTGCAGGAAATACTTCTTCATATGGGTCACGATGGCGTTTTGTTGGAGAATTCCTGCCTGTGCTTACCATTCAGTCTTAACTTGGTCCCCTTTGTTTGCGTATGTTACTAAGAAAGCCTTTACATGATTATATGCTATTTTTTCCCCTTCCTCATTCAGTGCATAGGTTCAGTGCAGCAATGGGTAGCTGTTCAAAGCTTACCTTCATTTGCTATATAGCAGCACCCCATGCCTTAAAAAATAAATAAAAAAACATACATTATTAAAATCTGGATGTGGTTCCTCATAAGAATTCCTGTGACATTCCTTTCTGCAGTTTGAGTTGACTAAACATGAATACATGAAAAAGCTTAGCTTTGCGAGGGAGAAGGGTATAGAGGAAGAAGGAATTGAAGTCCCAGTAAGTTTTCTGCTTGTTTTTTGAGTTGTTTGAAATAATCATGGCCTATTTTTTTTACTCCCTATGGTATTTAGAAAAGGTAACACATTTTATCTGTGCAGATCTCTTGTGTTGTGAGCTCCTGGCCTTCTTCAGACCAGCTCCATGTTACGTGTAGTAGTCATTGGGGAGATGAAGGTGTAGCGATGACCAGAGGGCAAACTAAATTTTTTGCTAATCTGCTTCATGGGGAGCACAAGGGATTTAAGACTCATTTTTGTTCCAAATGATTGTCAACAGCCTCAGGTACCTGCTCACCTCTGTTCTGTGGTCCCTTGCTCCCATTGTACTTCCTGTCATTCACACTGCAGCAGTCAGGCACGTGCAGGCATCACCTCTTCCTGCGTAGCTTCCATTAGTTCATTTCATCATCTGCTCTGTGCAATGAGACATCTCTCTTAAAAAAAAAAAAAAAAAAGGCATCCAGCCGTGAGTGAGTTTGTGTTGTCAGAAGGCGGAGGCAGCCTTCACAGTCCCTTCTTTGCTTGGTCCGCTGCTCAGGCTTGAACTAACAGTGACCACGTCCATCCTCTGGGAGATGGCTGCTGCAGGGAGGCAAGATCAGAAGCGTTCTTCTGGGTATCAGTGGTAGAGGTTTGTTTTGTGTTTGCTGAACAAGTGTTTTGGTGTCCACAGACCGTTTTGCTCCATCTTTCACCAGCACGTGTCTTCACCGCCTCCTTCTTCATCCTGTCTTATCTCCCTTTAATTCCTTTCCCCCTCTTGGGTGTCAGCAAGCATTGCCAGTAGATGGGAGATTCTTCTGATCATTGTTTTGGTGCAAGATTAGCCCCCAGTTTGCCAGAAGCAATTATGCAGTATTCCTGGGTTTGAATTTCCTCATTCTGTGCAAATACTGCAAGTCTGTTCCTGTTGGCAAGTAAGAGGTTGTGGCACTGAGAGCGCACGTGGAACAAACGGGGCCTTGGCTGAAGGAGGCGGCCAAGCACTGGTGAGCGTCTGCTGGGCCGGTGCAAACAGCAATGACCAGAAGCTGATTAACGTGACCACATGGGTTTCCCTGGGGTAGTCAGAGACCATGGGAGTCCCTTGAGCAACTGTGCAGACGTTCTGGAGCTTGTAAGGAATTTATTTTATTTTATTTTAAAGTGGCACCAGAGCAAGCATAGTTTGCTAGTTTGCTTCTCTTTAATGACTAAACGATTCTACTTGTTGCAGCTCACCATGAGAAATGACTGAGGCAGATACCCGTCATAGGAAACTTGACCCAAGCAGTTAGCAGTTCACAAAACTATGGGATACCTTTTTTTCAGCTGCAGGTAGTGGGAAGTGTTAGGTAACTAGCAGTGGACATGGGATGTTCTAAGTTGAGTGGTCAAAACTTCACAAAACAAGAAGCATCTCAGGACAGAATCGGATTGCAGAGGTATTAGGCAGCTATTTCTCTGAGCAGCATGTCTGTAGCAAAGTACACAAGGAAAATCCCTCGGGGAAATCCCTCGGGGTGTGATGGTTGTTAACACCAGTGTTAGAACTCCCTTACGGCTATGTCAGCACAATTGCAAGGAATCAAGTTACTGCTGCTTAGTGTGAAGTGCAGGTTACTGTCAGACCAGCAAATCCTAAATAAAATCCATTATTATAAAACACCATGAAGATGTTTTAAGCTGAGTAGCTTTACTTCCAAATGAAGTTGACCACCAGCACCTGCGCAGCCACAGGTCTCAGCTGACATGGCACTTTGCTAAGCTTCAGTAACTGGTTGTTTGCAATTACCTGAACATGCTCTCATACCAAAGGACTTCTGTGAAATTTTTCAAGTGTTGTGCAGTATCAAGTATGTTGAGTTTGGTGGATAAAATTACTGTCTCTTCCACATCTTAGGTTTCTTTTTTTTCAATCAGGACGCTGCTTGAATCAAGAGAGAAAGCACCTCAAACCATTGCATGACGTTCTTCAACGTATGCTGCGCGTTATGACTTCAGTGTGATCCAGATGTTTTCAGTATTTTTCTCATGGTGAAGCTTGTCTGGCACTTCATGAAGGTTCAGGGTTGTCATCCTCTCTGTGTCAGAGGATGCTGAAGATTACCTTAGGTTACTTCAGAATTCTTGTGTCCTGGTTCTGGTTAATTGGTGCTGATCCCTGACTGCCTGTGGTTGGTGACGCTGTTCAGAAACTTTGAGGGTATTGCTGTCTCTTTGGTAGATACCCTGCACCAGGGACTGTAGCGAGTGGTTCAGCATAAGTTTTCCCAGTATCTGCCAGCAGGTGAATTTTTACTTAATAGTTAATGAGAGTAGAAAAAATATTTTCTTTAGCTGCTGTGGCTGTGTTCAAAGGGCATGCAGAAGCCAGTATAATCAGTCTCTGAGATTGCTTAGAGCTAAGGGTTTTGAGTACCTGGTTCCTAGGCAGCTTGGAAAAATCCTCGCGTAGATATGAGTATTGAAACGATACATAGAAGGGTTGGTTAGTTTCATAAGTTTACTTTCAAGGCATGCTCTGGAAAACTCATTCAAATTCTGAAGGCTAAAATTGCCAGCTGAGTGTGTGAGAAGCATTTCTATTTGGCAAGTGTAACTTTTGCTGTATTTCTGTTTTCTTCCAGCTGGCAATCCTCTTGTTCAGCAAGGTGGACAGCCACTGATACTTACCCAGAACCCAGCCTCAGGTCTGGGCACAATGGTAACCCAGCCAGTATTACGACCTGTACAGATCATGCAGAATGCCAATCACGTCACGAATTCTCCAGTGACCAGCCAGCCGATCTTCATAACAACCCAGGTGAGTGCCCTTGCAGCCCCACTCCTTCACGCTGGCATCTCTGAGAAGGAAGACCTAGTGTACCTGTCCCTGGAAGATTGGCATAATCAGATGTCTGTTGCAGCTTGTCTTGTACACGTTGCTGGATGTGGGTTTGGGTTTTAATTGATGTAGCCTTAGCAATAGCCTTGTTTTAAAATATCTTGTGTGCTGTAGGTTGGTTTCTAGTCATTTCATAGTTGAATCTCATTTGAAAAATTTGTCCACATTCTGCTCTTCAGCAAGTCTTACAGAGCCAGCACAGGTCTGTTGGGACTTCATGCTGTTTTTCACTTGTAGCATACTCCTGACTTACTGGTAGGGCCTGACTCCCAGCTGTAGGTGGGTCTGTCCACTCTGCGTGGATTTGATCTTGCTAAGTACTTACTACTTTGTTTTATTTTCTTGGAAAATGTGCAGGTAATACTTACTGACTTCTTTGAGCATTGGCCTGGGGAAACACTCCTACGAAGTAAGGGTGCATGTTTGCCGGAGCTCCTGCTTTTTTTTAAAAAAAAAAAAAGTCTTAGTATGTTGCAGCTGTTGGTTATCATTAATGAAAAAAAATAATTAAGTTTTCAAACAACAAAACAGATCATTAGCCTATCTCAGGAAACTACCGCTGCTTCAAATATGGCCTTACAAATTGCTTAAGATCTGGGAGAAGTTTTCTGTAGGTGCTTAGGGAAGGAGAGGTTGAGAGTGGAGGCAGTATACCAGAACATTGTAGGAAGGTGGCCCTACTGTTGGATAAGGTGCTGGCTGAGAACAGCATAGCCTCATAGTTCAGTTGATCCTGTAGATGATAGTGATAATGTGGGTTTTTTTGTTTGGTTTTGTTGTTTTTTTTTTGAGGTGTTTTTAGAGTAGAAAACTCAGACTGAATGTACTTGATATATATTTGTTATGTTAATGATTACTGTTTGAATGCAGGGTTTCCCTGTGAGGAATGTGCGGCCTGTGCAAAACACAATGAATCAAGTTGGAATTGTCCTAAACGTACAGCAAGGTCAAACGGTTAGACCCATCACCCTAGTCCCAGGTAAGGACTGAAATATGTGAAAACCATATTAGTGTTGTCTGTCTTTACAGAGTACCAGGGATTTAAAAGAGTATATTTGAAATGCAGATCTAGAAGCTCTAGAGAAGGGGATTTTCCAGCTCTGTAGCAGATGAGATTTGTTTGCATTTGTGGCTCCAATTCAGCTAGTCGTTTCCAGCTTAGAGTAGGCCCTTTGATCATAGTAACAAACCAATGTGCAAGGTAGGGGACTTCCACCTGGAAGCATTGTCTGCCTCACAGAGCTACATATGATCTAACTTCCTCAAAAAGGCTCCTTGGTTGACTTCATTCCAAAATCCTGGCCTATAACCACCCCTCTTCCTTTCAGAATCTCCCCAAGCCATGATAGTGTTCCCCTACTGCCTGGAAATGAAGCCTCACCTTGAAGATGGTTTTTCTAACATTGCCTTCTGCTACCAGATCCTGTCACGTACCATCAGGAAGATTAAGAATCCATGTGTCACCATACACCTGCCTTATAACAAAGCAACCGTGCTTTGTGATGAGTCCTCTTTCAGTATCCCAATAATGGATCTGTAAAACCTCACGTCATAAAATAATTTGTAACTATAGGATCACCCTTGTCCTGTCACAAAAAGCCTTCCGTGAGCTTCCCCTGGCATAGAGACTAGTAAGAACCCCATGAAAGTCAGCAGGATTTATGCTTGTAAGCCTTTTATAGAATTCCACCTAAAAATTGTTATAAATCTAATTTTTCACTTTGTCTGTATCCAGGATCAATTTTAGTCTGCTTGGGAAGGAAAAATAAGGTGCTGAACTCTTAAAACGTCCCCTGAAATTCCTGGGAATTTGGGGAATTCAGCAGTGTTAGAAATTAGGTTGTAGCCTGGGCACGGAATGGAATTTGATTACTTGATCTACCTTGTTTGTTCATTTGTTTTTGAAGCCCCAGGTACCCAGTTTGTTAAACCAACAGTTGGCGTTCCTCAGGTGTTCTCTCAAATGGCCCAGGTGAGACCAGGTACAACCATGCCGGTCCGACCCACCACCAACACTTTCACTACGGTCATTCCGGCCACGCTTACCATCAGGAGCACAGTACCACAGTCCCAGGCACAACAGCAAAGTAAGTCCACTCCCAGCACCTCCACAACTCCTACTTCAACGCAGCCAACAACACTTGGACAGTTAACTGTGCAGCAGCCAGGGCAGTCCAGTCAAGCTACTAACCCCAAATTAGGTAAGACTTGCCATGGAAAAGCAAGGGGTCTGTAATTTGATCTTCAAACATATGGCTCAGCAGCTAAAATGCAGAAGTTGAGTCAGAACTCTTGGGTTCTATTTTTGCTTCCGTCACTGACTCACGCTTCATCTCTCTTACAACCTGGAAAACGATGATAATCCTACCATAGTGTCCAGTTTGGTTAGAGAACTAGGGTTTGTTTGTTTTGTAGTATGTTCTGAGACCACCAGTAAAAAGTCCCCCAAAGTGAAAAATACTATTTTTTTTTTAATCACTTAGTTTTTGAAAGATGAAGAGCACAAGCAGAAACTAACCACATTGCTTTTTTAAAAAAATGTTGGCTGAATTTGTGAGTGAAATGATAGCTCAGGAATAGTGACAAACAATTTAAAAAGAAAAAAAAATCTGCATGCAGCAAGTAGGGTTATTTTTAGCTTTAAGTGGCCATAATCACATACAGCTACATTTAGAAAAGAAACATAACTTTTGTGACCATCAGTATCCTGTTCAGTTCATTGTAGGGCACGGCTCATGTATTAGGGCGTAGTTTGGAAGGTTAGGGAGTTTTACTTTTCCAGTCTTGCCAACCTTTGCATTGCTGGATGGGAGAATTGATGGTTTGTTCTTCGCTGAAGATTAAAGGTAGAAGAGCATGAGACAAGGCATGCTAGGTCGGGACAGGTTTCAAACAGTACATCAGATCTTACTGATTTCTTATTAGTGTTCCTCTATTGTCCTTTCTCTTGGCAGTGAGTATTGCAAGTTTTGTGACTGTAAAGAGACCTGGAGTGACCGGCGAGAACAGCAACGAGGTTGCGAAGCTAGTGAATACTCTGAACACCATTCCTTCGTTAGGCCAGAGCCCTGGCCCGCTTGTGGTGTCCAACAGCAGCCCTGTGCATGGTTCCCAGAGATCTAGTGTTTCAGAGTCGTCGTCATCATCGTCATCGTTAAAAGGTATGATTTACATACGAGCTGTCTCACAAATGTGAGGGATTTAAACTGATGGATAGGAACAAACAAATGACTAAAGAAGGGAAGATTAGTTGAACTGTTTTTATATATTTTTAATTAGTCTAATTTTGAGACACTCATTATAGCTATTGGGGGGTATATTTCAGCATACAGATGGTCAGAAGTTTGCTTACTTTTTTTCTGCCTCTCCAGTCTTTTTAGTAGTTAAAAGTATAGCTCTTGAAACTGTATTATTACAGTACGTCAAAAAGATGACCTGAACCTAAAAAGTGTAAGGATTCTCATTATTTTTTTTTTGAGGTGTCTTTTTTCTTCTCCCATTACAGTCAGTTCATCTCCTATTCCTACATTTGATTTGCAAGATGGTGGCAGGAAGGTCTGCCCAAGATGCGATGCTCAATTTCGAGTCACTGAAGCTTTAAGAGGACATATGTGTGTAAGTAACCGTTCTGAGATGAGCAGTTAATTGATAATCGTTTATGACTGGAGTGCAAGGAATAAGAATATGGCTAGGAGAAAGTGAGAGGCAAAGGAGGGGACTTCCAGCATCCCTCACCACAAGTAGGCAGGGCCTCAATTTTATGTCCTGTTACAGCCAGGAGGTGCATTTGTTTTCCAGTTTTACTGACCAGTAAACAATCAGAAAACTGGGTGTTAAATGTGCATTATTTCTTCCTTAAGAGTTTCCTGGAGTGCCTTTGTCTCCTCTTAGTTGATGGTTATTTTTTGCCTGCTTACCTTTAATAGCATAAATAGTCCTTCCTAGATACTGTTTAATGCACAGCTTTTTTTTCCTTTTAGTACTGCTGCCCTGAAATGGTTGAATTCCTCAAGAAAAGAAAATCTCTAGATTCTGAACCAAACATTCAATCTGCAAAGCCTCCATCTCCAGAAAAAACTACAGCTGTTGCTTCACCGCCCTCTTCCACTCCTATCCCTGCGCTGTCCCCACCTGCTAAAGCTCCAGAGCCAAGTGAAAACGTAGTTGACTCATCCCAAAGTAAGCTTATTATGTTAGTAGATGATTTCTACTATGGCAGAGATGGTGGCAAAGTGAGTCAGCTACTGAACTTCCCCAAGGTTCCAACTTCCTTCAGGTGTCCGCACTGCACCAAGAGGCTAAAGAACAACATAAGGTAAGAGAAATACAAGGTGCCACAAAAACAGTCTGCAGTGTTCCAAATGCCTCAAACCTGCAGAAGTGTAAATGAATTGTGAGAATCAATCTCTTAAGCACTACAAGTTTCCCATACTGTGGATTAAATCCAAAGCTAAAGCAGTAGAGTGAGGCAGTTTGTCCACCATCACACAGTTGACTCAAGAAAAAAGTTGTAAGAAGATTGTGGTTAGAATAATCACATTTGTAGTCTTCACCAGAGAAATCTCATCTACTGATTACTAGTCTTACTAGATCATAGGAAATAATTCTTTATGAAGAACTACTCCTTCTACCTTTACTTGACACTTTTTCAACAGAGGGAGCTAATGAGAAAATATGGTTTTGAAATAGTGTATTCTTCTGAACAAGCCACTATATTGTTCTGTTGTGATAACTGGACTACTGATTTTTTTCTATAAGTTGCAATGTTTTGTCATGATCAGTAGAATACATGTTTGGTGTCAGAAATGGTCAAAAGCTAGTACTACACCCCACTGTGCTACAAGATCTGTTCTGTGACTTCTTCTAGAGTTACAGAATAGGAGGTTGCTGGATAGGAGATCTTGTTTTTGGTGGGAAGAGCAAGAAGGAAACAACACTGTTTTGGACCACAGTTTAGTTTTATTACTTAATCTTTTGTGCACTTAAAAGTAATGATAAAATGGGCTTTAAAAAAAAAAACTTCTGGTGTAGCATTCATAGTGTTGTCAGGATTACAGGTGCAAAATGTTTGGATTTCTGTTCATGCACTTCCTATTCACTTCCATAAGATTTATGAATCACATGAAGCACCACGTTGAACTGGATCAGCAAAATGGAGAAGTAGATGTCCACACCATCTGCCAGCACTGTTACAGGCAGTTCTCCACTCCATTTCAGCTACAGTGTCACTTAGAGAATGTCCACAGTCCCTATGAGTCAACAAGTAAGTCGATTTTGCTTTTGTTGTTTGTTTAGGTTTAAGAGGGTGTTTGTCTTGGATTAATAGCAAATCTATTGAGAAAGGATGTACCTGTTCTGCCTTGCCTCATGGAACACTTGTAGGCCAGCAGAAAAGTCCATCTAAATTACATTTTCAAAATTTATTTTCAAGATTGTTTTAAAGAATAAAGGACTTCAATAATAACTTCATGGCAGAATTTCATGTTATTGGTATGTTCACATCTGATTTGAAATAACGGGCAGTTTCCTCATCAGGATATTTTGCTACTTAATCTCTTAAACAAAATGATGGGTAGAACTTTTGCAGCCATCTGAAAACCTCTCAGAACATATTTTTATTGTCTATTCAGCTCAAAGCATTGAGAGCTAGTAATGACTTTTTAAGGGTCTGTTATCAAAGAAAATTGTTGTGACTTCTAGTGTATATTTTCACGTTGTTGTTGTTGTCGTCCCCCAGCTGTTAACGTGCTTTTTCTTTCTTTTGCAGCAAAGTGCAAGATTTGTGAATGGGCATTTGAGAGTGAACCAATGTTCCTACAGCACATGAAGGATACTCACAAGCCTGGGGAGATGCCCTATGTTTGTCAGGTATTAAAAATGGTTAAAGAGGTGGACTTCATAAATATGTACTGGTCAATATGAGGGAATCTGGCACTTACTGGCAAAGCGTGTGGCTCATAGTGGCCCAAAATAGACTTGGTCCATGGGACAGTGCTGTGGAGCCCATTGTGTTTTTTTCAGGTATGGTCTTAAAGAGAAGTCCTGTGGCTATTAGGGCAGCACAAGTATCTTGTTTGTCATCAGTTCCCAGCACTGTGAACTTGGATCAGCTTGATAGACATTTGTTTAGTCCCAATGGCATTCAGAGCCTAATATTTTTTTTCCTCCCAGGGCCTGCAGGCAAATTGCTGTGCCATAAAGAGGAGTTGTCACTCTGGAGGAGATGAGATGCTGCTGCTTGTGTGACACCTTTTCTTGTCACTCTGTTGTCATGAGATTTGTGCTTGCATCGATTCTGAACATGTCATCTCCACCCAGAGGTCCTAACACTGTCCCTCCGAAAAAGCAGAGAAGAAACTTCTAAAATATGTTATGTTAACACAGATTATGTTCCAAATTCTGCATTTTACATAGACCCTGAAAAAAGTATAACATATTCGAACTGCTTTGCATTAACTGTCTCTCCCATTTTTTCTCTTGGATCTGGATTTTGGATTGTTTCTCCTTTCTCTTCATATGAGTAGTTTCAATCTGTTTCTCCAAACTGCTTTGAGAATGCACTGCTTGATTTAGTATCTTAAAGTTGGAATAGCTAGCAACTTCTTTGGAACCTGGTTCCTAAATTCCATAGCTAAGTGTCTTTGGAGATCTGGATGTTGCCATTAAGATCTCCATATTGCAGTGATGGATGTGAGATAGTTGAGTAGAGCTACTGTGTCACCTCACTGATTGTTTCTGTCCACTCCTATAGGTCTGTCAATACCGTTCATCGCTCTATTCTGAAGTGGATAGCCATTTCCGAATGATCCATGAAGACACGCGGCACCTGCTCTGTCCTTACTGTCTTAAAGTCTTCAAGAATGGCAATGCTTTCCAACAGCATTTCATGAGGCATCAGGTACTATGTCTGTCTTTGTTTACAGCAGTTCATCTTCCACAGAGATTCATAGTAAGCATGTGATCAGTTGAGCATTTGCTTGGGGAGGAAAAAGAAAAGAAAGAAAATCTGGTTGAAAGAAGAGTTTCAGTAGATGCTAGTAGTATTCACTCCATAACAAATGCAATTTGCATGCTGTCATTCCAGACTTTTCATAGGGATTGTGGTGAAGAGAAGAGGCATTGTTCCCTTAGGAGTAGCACAGATTGATTTTACTTAATAGAAAAAAAAATGTTTTGCTGGACTGTGTTTAGACTTCATGAGATGATTAACCAACAGTAGGTTCTATGTTCATTTAGGTTTTATTTTTTTTTATCTTCAGGTAATAAATAAATAATGCTGTATGCACACAAATGAAAATAATTTTGGTAGCTAAGTATTCTTTTTCCACGTAGGTCGGCTATATCGACAACGTATTTTATAAAGGTGTAGCTAAAGCATATTTTCAGAATATAGAAATGCAGCACGCTTACCAAGTGCCTGAATTGATTTGCCCCAAGTGCTTCATTGATTTACAGGAAAGGCAAGGCAAGTTTTGAAGGAATGTTTCCCCCGTGTACTGCTCTGCTAGCATGCCTTACTTTGGCTTAGACAAGCTGGGTAAGACTTTTGTTACATGACACTTCCAGTTCTGGTGTCTGCGCAGAGCCTGATTTTAATTTAAAAAAAAAACGGGAGGGGGGGAATGTTGTGATGGAGACCTTTCAGATGCTACAGAAAGTGGGGCTGGCTGTGGTTTCAAGGAGGAAATAGTGTTGGTTTTCTTCTCTCTTTTTTTTTTTTAACGCAATGTTTTTTTGGTTGTGACTTCTGTTTCTCTAAAATGGAATGTATTTAATTTGCATTTGCTTTAGAAGAAGAGTGTTTATCATTGCAACAAATGTAGACTCCAATTCCTGTTTGCCAAGGATAAAATTGAACACAAGCTGCAGCATCACAAAACTTTCCGAAAGCCCAAACAATTAGAAGGATTGAAACCTGGAACCAAGGTAAGAAATACAGAGTAACAGCAGGCATCGATCCTGGTTTCTCAGGAAATATCCACAGCATCTTCATTGACATGTTTTTACTAAGTGATGTTTACTAAGTGATGTTTGCCTCATCTGCATCTAAATCATTTGCTGGGACAGAAAACACTTCTGGCCACGTTGTATGCATGCATTTGATCTGATACTTCATAGAAAATTCATAGTGAGAGAGAGGAGCTGAAAGTGGCCTGCCAGAGATTAAGCTCTCCTAACTAAGGCATCTACAAGTGAAGGTAGAACTAGTTGTCTTGGATGCCTTCTGTAGTCGTTAAGGAAAAACAGGCACTTCTGGGGCTCAAGTCGTGTGTCCTTGGTCTAGGCTGCTAGTGTCCTGGGTGGGACGGGTTGTGTCGTAGAGCACCTGTTTATTAAGAGTCGGAGGGACTACTTCAAACAGAAGAGTTTGAATTGGGATAGATCACTTTTGCCCTTGTGTTTTTAAGAGGTATGGCTCTGTTTTCTGCAGGTTACAATCAGGGCATCTAGAGGACAGCCACGGACAGTGCCAATATCTTCAAATGACATGCAGCAGGGCACAGGACAGGACACCACTCCTCTGTCATCGTCTACAGATCCCCAGCCCATCTTCCTGTACCCACCTGTCCAGAGGAACGTCCAGAAGAGAGCGGTCAAAAAAATGTCAGAACTTTTGGCTAAATTTCAAATTAAAAATATTTTAAAGGAAATATAGTCACTTCTGTTATGCCACAGTGATGAGGTAGTCTGACCCTGTCTTACCAGTTGCCAAGGAAATTTTATACTAGGAGAACCCAGCTTCCCACAAAACCAGGGTCAAATCGCGCTACGAAAGCCCTTAAGATGAAACCGTGAAATGTAGAATTATAGGCATTTTAATAGAGATAATGGGACTGTAAGGGCTATCTGCCTACGCTGTTTCCTGCCGCCTTGTCTTCAACTTTTTATTTTTATTTTATTTGTATTTGTTATCCACTTAAATCGTGTTTCCTGGCTACAGCAAGTGTGGAATGTTTAGGGTGCAAGATAAGACTAATTTGACTGCAGGCTCCTGGAAGTTTACATGTGTCGTTAACTTTGTCTCTCTGATTGTTATAACTCCAAGATACCTGTCCAGCCACTGATGGAAATATCCCTCTTATCTTCAGGAGCGTCCTGGGGAGGCAGACTTGCCTGGAGTGCAGCTTCGAAATCCCTGACTTCCCAAACCACTTTCCTACCTACGTTCACTGTTCGCAATGCCGTTACAGCACTTGCTGCTCCCGAGCTTATGCCAACCACATGATCAAGTATGCGTGACTCTTTGCTGTAGTAGCCATTCCTCCTGCCTGAATGTTGTAGCATCCCTATGACTGTCTGCTGCACTGTAAGAAAGGGGTATCATGAAATTGTAGTTCACTACAGTGGTCTGTAAGACATGTATTCTGTGTCAGCACGGACACAGGTGTTTGCTTTGAAAGGAGGTGGGAAAACGGAGTGCAAGAGATGAAAGATTCATTCCAAACTGAGTATTGTGGCTAGTGGCATGTGTACTGCATGCAGCTGCAGAGAACTGCCATTATTCAATGCTCTAGGATTTCTTGCAAAATTATTAGAGTGAAATTAAAAACATAATTTTAAAATATTTTTAAAAAATTTAAAAAAATAAGTCATGCCATGCTTTTACAAGCCTGCAGTCTGTACAGGACCATGGGTAGACTATAGATGGTAGAACAGTTGCTATAAAATCTGGGCATTTCTAAATGCTATTGAACAGTGTTTATTTATTCAGACACAGAATTTTCAATTCCTCGAACACAAGTCTGGCAGACAAAATGTTATTAAAACCAGAATTTAGTCTATCCTTGTAAATATTCTTTACTGTATATGGTTTTATAGCTCTTTAAATATCTGGAATAATTCTGACATTTAATAAACTCTGTTTTCTTACAGCAACCATGTTCCCCGGAAGAGTCCAAAATACTTGGCTTTGTTTAAAAACTATACTGCCTGGTAATGGAAAACTTGTCTTCTTATTTTAATCATCTGGGAATCTTATGTGCATTCATTTTCTGGTCTTCCAGTTCTGTCCTTTTCTTTCATGATCAGCTTCTTAAGAAGTGCTACTTAATGTTCACAAAAGTATATTGAAAATATATTGAACTGAAGGCAACTACTGTTGCCTGAAACTCCCGTTGCTTTCCAGTGTTTTAGGGAGGGGGCACTGCCTGTATGCACTGGTGTGTGACATTTTTTTTTCTAAGTGCTAGTGAGGGGATGAACCTATTTTCATGTCTAATACTGCTAAGCTCGCTCTCTTGGTTTCTTTTTGTTGTTGTTTTCCAGTGGTGTAAAGCTGTCCTGTTCCTCCTGTCTCTTTGTAACATCTGAGGGTGATGCAATGGCCAAACATCTGGTCTTCAATCCATCACATGAGTTTAGTAATATTATTTTCCGAGGTAAGAGTTGGAAAGGGAATAGAAAAGTTGAAATAACTAATGAAGGATATACTACATCAGTTCATGGAATCTGAATCAAATACAACCACATGTAGTAACTGGCTGAGCACTTACTGACTCTTGAGTTTTAGTAAAATGTGGTGTTGGGGACCTTCTGAATGTGTCTTAATTGTTATGGAGATTGAGAGTTAAGCTTCAAGTGAGTGCACTCTGCCTGGAGCTCAGCTGTGTAACGAGATTCTCAGGAGATCTTCCCAGGGAGAGACAATGCAGAGGGCTTCAGTCAGCCCCTCTGTTTCTCTGAGACATCATTGTACCTCCATGACACCACGGGGCTTTAAGCAGCTGCTGATACTGGGATATGAATAGGGCCTAAAGCTGTCGTTCCAGCTATTTGTTGTGAATTACCGAAATTTGCAAAACTTAAAGGCATTGCCTGCAGGGATCTGACCAAACTGGAACTTTCCTAACCAAACCCCTTGTGTTACTTCAAATGAATGTGGGGTTTTGCTGTTTGTCTTTAATGGCTGCTGGTGAGTGTTGCTCTGCACTGTTGAGCAGTTTTCACTTCCTGGGTTTGGATGTGGCTGTATTTAAGCACAAGTCCTCTTCGGGAGGGGGTGGTGGTTGAATGGAAGGGGAAATATTGGCTGTGCTTACAGCAGATTGGGATGCTGCAGGGATACTGAGCCTCATCTCTGCACCAGGATTTGTTTGCTTTCATTGATTTCTCCTTTGTTTGCAAAGTTACAAATCTGTTTTTTTGTTGTTGTTCTTTTTTTAACAGGGCCTTCTTGGATATCACATTCCAGGTAAACTGTTTGTAAACTATTATCTGCCATCATCTGTTTCAATTTGTGGGTTGCTTGTTTGCTTTCCCTCAGCAGTTTCATTTTCTTGGTTTTAAGAAAGTTCTGTGTTCTCTCCCTTCAAGGCACGTTCAGCCCCAGGACAAAAGCATGAAGAATACATGTTCTTCCTATTCCCCGAGTAAAGCTGCTACTGTGAAAACAAAGTGTATGTTACCTGCAAAAGATGACCTGGAGCCTGAGCTGGCACCAACAGCCTACAACAGGCCTCTGGTCTGCCAGGAAGAAGAGTGCTTAAATATTGATGCTCAAGAAGATGAGCAGCCAACAAAGGAGCCTGAACCTGCAAGCAAAAAGGAGCAGCTGTCAGTAAAGAAGCTGCGAGTCGTACTGTTTGCTTTGTGCTGCAACACTGAACAGGCAGCAGAGCACTTCCGAAATCCTCAGAGGCGGATCAAGCGCTGGCTGCGGAGGTTTCAGGCTTTCCAAGAAGAGAACTTGGCATCCCTGTCGGAGGGCAAGTACCTCAGCTTAGAGGCTGAGGAGAAGCTAGCGGAATGGGTCCTCACACAGAGAGAGCAGCAGCTGCCTGTAAATGAGGAGACTCTCTTCCAGAAAGCCACCAAGATTGGCCGATCCCTCGAAGGTGGCTTCAAGATCTCCTACGAGTGGGCCGTGAGGTTCATGCTGCGGCACAACCTCAGCACGCACACTCGGAGGGCAGTGGCTCACCCGCTCCCCAAAGACGTTGAGGACAACGCCAGTTGCTTCATCGAGTTTGTGCAGCGGCAAATCCACACTCAAGACCTGCCTCTCTCCATGATTGCGGCCATCGATGAAATCTCTCTCTTCCTCGATGTGGAGGTGCTGAGCAGCGACGACAGGAAGGAAAATGCTCTGCAGACAGTGGGAACTGGGGACCCCTGGTGCGACGTTGTTCTCACGATTCTCGCCGATGGAAGCGTTCTCCCAACACTGGTCTTCTACAGGGGCCACGTCCAGCAGCCTGCCAACGTGCCAGAATCGATCATGTTGGAAGCAAAGGAGAACGGATACAGTGACGACGAAGTCATGGAGTTGTGGGCGACCAGAGTGTGGCAGAAGCACACAGAGTGTCAGAACAGCAAGGGCATGCTTGTGCTGGATTGTCACCGAACGCACCTATCAGAAGAAGTACTTTCCTTGCTGAGTGCCTCCAGCACTCTGCCGGCTGTTGTCCCTGCTGGCTGCAGCTCCAAAATCCAACCTCTAGATGTTTGTATAAAAAGGACTGTGAAAAATTTCTTGCATAAAAAGTGGAAAGAGCAAGCCAAGGAGATGGCGGACTCCACGTGCGATTCGGACATTCTTCTCCAGCTGGTTTTATGCTGGCTGGCAGAGGCCCTGGAAGTCATTAGTGACTCTCCTGAACTTGTGCAGCAGTCCTTCCTGGTGGCCAGTGTGCTTCCAGGTCCGGACGGCACGGCCAACTCGCCCACACGCAATGCCGACATGCAGGAGGAGCTGATTGCCTCTCTGGAGGAGCAGCTGAAGCTGAACGGTGAGCAGCAGCCGCAGCAGCAGCAGGCGGTGACTGAGGTCCAGGATCGGACCCAGGCCGAGGAATCTGCCGACCCAGAAATCCTCCATCAGCTCTTTGAAGGGGAGAGTGAGACTGAATCATTTTATGGCTTTGAAGATGCTGATTTGGATCTGATGGAAATCTGAGCACTGATCTGCGAATCGTGATCCAGAAAGGGTTATTTTTTAAATAAATGTTGGATGAGACCATTACACTTCCCTGTGGATTTGTGGGTTTAGGAAATTTGTAGGCGATCACTCAGATAAATAGCCATTTATGCTGTTCATTTATAAGTTTTGTGCTTTTTTAAAAGAAAAATCACTGTGTTGGTATTTTCTGAAAATATATTGTGGGTGAATATTTTTGCGTTTTCTTTACCTCACTGTATCATAGTTTTCTGTTTTTATTGTGCAGAAATGTTTTGAATTATACATTGTCAATGTGACCATTTCTAAAGAAAGGAAAAAATATGTAGCTAATGAACCAGTATATAAACCTTTTTGGTTGTCTTAACACAGATTTTTTTTTTAACACTTGACCCAGAGATTTAGGTTTCTGTGGTAAATTTAGATATGAATGATTGCTTTAATGTGTGAACCTCCTGTAATTGGCCATTAAGATTTGGTTTGGGTTTGTTTTTTGTTTTGTTTTTCCTTTAAAGAAGACTAATTATTTTGCTTGTGAATTTGGACATGGGGTAAAAACACAAGCAAAAGAATTTTGCCTGTTCAATGCCAGCAATGGTTCTTGGGAGCCACGATACTTTGGACGGGGGCTGAAGTGAGACGTGCAGTTAGGGAGTCAGGTGCAGTGCTGCCACAAACCTGCGGGGTTTGAGCTGACTTTCTGACACTGTGATGGTTCCTTTCCTCCGGCCAGGAAACCATCCGACACCCACCTTGCTCCAAAGAGTTACTGACAGAGGGTACACGATGGAAGAGGAAAGTCAAGTCTGTCTTGATCTTCCTGTACAGTAGATGGGAGTTAAAGCTGTATGGACCATTAAGCGTTGACCTTTTAACTACTAGTAGTTGATAAACCTGCTTTAACCAGTGGCATCAGACACTACGTTCCTTAGAATTAGAAATCTGATTTAATGAAACAAACTGTGACGTGCACAAAAAGAAGACGTTTGTTTTTATTTTTCACTGCCAGCTTAAATTTTTCTACAATTTGCATGTTTGAGGGTTTTTTAATTGTATGTATTATGGTATAAACGGAAAGCATTTTGACATACAGAATTCAGAAGCACCTGCACCTTTCTGTTTCCATAGAGGTTTTGTGAACCTTCCCTATTACCTAAGGAAAGCAGGAAGCAGCATGTGCAGACCTGTAAATGGTTCATCTTTAAAATGTACATAAGTGGAACATTTAATAAAACCAGGGAAATGGATTTATAAACATGTGTTTTTATTATGAAGAGCTATTTAACTCTTGTGATATTGTAATGCTTAATGTAAAGTGCATAAAGAATTCTCTGAGGAGTGCAGGAGCACGAGGCTGGCACGTGAGCTGTACTTCAGAACTGGGGCCAGGTCGAGGACTGGATTCCCTCTCTGTTCTTTTGAAGGGGACACAGAGTTGGTTAGCATGTCCTGAGGATGCCCAGAGATGGGATAGTAATTAAATGTGTTTACATGTCATTAACACTTGAGGCAGAATTCTGCCTGATTTACATTTCTGCAGACCCTACTTGCCCTTTAACTATATAGTAGGTTAAACAGAACAACCTACTCTCCTGATTTTTTTTAAAAATAAAATTCTGAAAAATCTTCATTCAGTATTTTAGTAATGATTTTACTACATTTTATTCTTCTTTTGGGGGGGGATTACCCACGCTCTGAAGTGAGAGCTTAATGGTTCAAGTTGTTTATCTTTGGTAGTAGTAAATACCAGTCTTAAGTACATTAATGAATAATCACAAGACTAAGAAATACCAAATAATGGCGGAGTTGGGTAGCGGAAGCACATGGAACACCATTTTGTTACTATCCTCCTGTAGCACTGGCTGAAGGGGAAGCAGCAGGGGCTTTGCAGGAGGTACTGCAGCCCCGGCTGCACGCAGCCTGCTGTAGGATGATCAACTGCCTTTGATTTTCAGAGCCCTCCTATCTCTGATCTGCTGTCAGCAGGTAGAGCTGTAGGAATGTAGATGGATCTTAATTACTCTGACCATTAAGATTAGAGAAGACACTAAAGCAACTGAAGTCAACTCTCCTGTCATTTTTTCCCTCTGTGCTTTGAACTGAAGCCTTTAATAGGCACTGAATGCTTGAGAGTGCCTAGGGTAAGCAAAATGTGGGTGTCTGTGAAAATGTGTTAATAAAATGGCCTGGTACATTGCACCTTAGAGGTATTACCTTTCTATATCTTAAAACTGCCCCATGAGCTAAAGTGCTACAGGTGGGGTTGGAGGAGTTAACACAGCAGTCAAATGCGTGCTTGTAGTGGGATAGGAGAGCAGCATAGGAACCTCTGAAACTGAAATCTAAGTAAGTCTGGAAACGCTGCTGTACCCTTGTGGTTCCACCTTTTTGTTTAATGCATCACAATGCTGCTCAGCATGCTGGCAGAGCTGTAACTAGCTGGCTGCAGCATGCAGACTCTAGCCCCATGTGCTTGTACAGTAACGCCTGGTGCCTGGAAGACCAATTTCTTTCAAACTAAGCAGGAGGACATATCCCATTCCTTGACTCTTACTGGTGGCAAATACTTTTTTTTACAGAAGACATCTTTAAAAACATGTTTTCATTCTGTTCACAGGTGGCTTTTGTAAGTTGACTGAGGCTTTTTACCTGTCCGGTATTCTTGGATGTCTGAATTACAAGTGAGAGCAGGAGAAACATGGTATGTGCTGCACGTTAAGTCTAGGTTACTGAAATACCCCACAGGATTAAAGTGTGTTACATATTCGATTAGGGATGTCATAGTCCAGTAGATTTTTATTAGGGCAAATTGTAATGGGATAATTGGGCTCAGTACAATTACCTTGCAACTCAGAAAGCTTTCACAGAACTGAAGGGGGTGGAAGGGACCTCGAAAGATCATCGGGTCCAACCCCCCTTTAGCTTTACTAAAGCAGAAGTGGAAAAAGCATTGTCAGCTCTAACAGAGACGAGATTGTGGGTGCTAATTAGAGGTGGCTATGGAGTACTTTGACCCACACTCTCACACACACAGTCACTATCTGAAAAAGGGACTGCCAAGTCAGATACAGGAGGAAGAGGAGTGTATTTGGGTTTAATGGAGTACAGTACCTACGAGAACCCCATTGGAGCAAAAACCAAAACCACTTTTTTTTTTTTTCCTGGAGAAGGGCAAGAAAAAGGACTTGCAGCTTTCGGCAGCCTTCTCAAAACATGGCTGTGCTGTAGAATTCAGAACCTTGCACCTCTGAGTGCTTCCTGAAGTGCTGTGGCTTCTCACTTCCTGAAGTTTTCTTGGAGCATCCCACAAATTCTTAACCATAGCACAAAACACAGAGGCTTGTCTTAACAGGTTTATTTAATTTCCCAAAGAAATCAGATCAGAACTTCAAAAGCAGTAGCTGATTTACAGCATAGATGGAGGACGATAACATGGACACAGCAGCCTGAAGTAGCTCTTGAGGGGGGGTCATTCAAAACCACTGCAATAAGACATTTTTACAAGGTCAGGATATTACACAACATGGATGCAGTTAACAGCTGTGCTACCAAAATCAGAGCATTTTTACCTTTTATAAGGTGCCCTCTGGCTTTTGCTGGACTGACAACTTACAGATTAAGAGCTCAAAGTACATGTAGTCCTAAAAGCATTACCTGACAAGATTTGCTATGTCCCAGTTGGCTTCCAGGGTCAGGGGTCCTTCCACCTCCACTCCTTTCTCCGTTGCAATAGCAATTTCATACTAAGGAAGAAAAACATGGAAAGTTTTCAATAAAGCCTGACTCCCATACTTGAATTTGATTGGCTCTGTAAAAGCTCTAATCAGTAAGTGTCAGTAATAACAGCTGTTGTTTAAACAGATTTGCTTTATTGTGGCTTTGCATTTAGTAATGTTTTACTTTTTCCTTGGTGAGCATGTTGAGATAGTTCATGGTGGTAGGAGGTAGAAACTGTCACAAAGCTAAAAGATTCCAACCTCTGGATGCTGCTACTGTGGTGATGGGAGAAGCAGCACCAGATATAAAAAGCAGCAGCACCCAGGCTGGCCGGAGAGAAACAGCACTCAGGATAAAACCATTCTTGTGAGGCTGGAGATGAGGCGAGACTCACTTTGCAGAGCACGGGTTTGTTAACAGATTTCTTAATATGCCTCATCTCTGCTAACTCAAGCGTTACTGAGGTTTGCTGAGAATCAGAGACGGAACGACTGAAAATGCTACAGTGAGCTGGGGTGAAGACTGGCCTCTGGAACGTCAGCCTGAGGCACGCAGCAGCTCTCCAGCCAGGGCACACCAAAGTACCACACTTACTCTGTTGAATGATCGAGCGTCTCTGTAATACAAAATTTTCATACAACGCTCAATCAAGCTCCGGGCTTCCTCCTTTGTTAGAGTGGGTTTCTTCTCCAAGACTTCTCTCATCAGTGGCTGAAAGAAGTAATAAAAATCAGTATCTCAACAGCTCAGTCATGCAGCACCAAGTTTGCTTCAGCAGCTGAGTGCACACTCTGTTCCTGCTTAGAAATGCTCACCTGAGCTAGGAATGCTCCGTAACCCGTAGCAAGCGTAGGGGCTTCGTAGGCCACGCCAAGCATGTCCACGTAACCTAGGAAGCTGAAGGGACGGAGCGGTTAGTGCAGAACTCCTTGCATAGGCAGAGCTGCATCACTCTGGGGAGGGACTCGGCTTTTGAGCAGCTACATCCAGCTCAGAGCAGAAGCCAGCGAAGCAGATGCCCTCCTGCTAAGAAAGCAGGAGTCCTGCTGGAGATGCAGGCTCACGTAGCCCATAGGTCACTGGAGGACCACAAAAGCCAAACAAATCCTTTTTGACCCATGCAAGCAAGGGAGTAGGAGGGTACACCTGCCAGGAATTAAAGGAATGATGATTCAGCGGCTCGTATTTTATCAACAACGGTTTCTCACAAAGACAGTACCCAAGCAGAGTCTGATCAACTGAGCTGGAAGCAGAGAGCACCTCCTGGCCAAGGGATCCACCGTGTACTTCTCTTCCTGGAGAAGTCCTCAGCTGCAATCCCATTTAACAAGCAGGCAAGCAAGAACCGTGCTGGTGGGTTCCTGAAGCGTACACATAACGCCTCTGTCCTGTGCCATGAGGAACAGTCCCAGGGAAGGGCACTTGGTAACCATTACATGTTCTGTGTCACCACTCCTCACCTACCTCTCGCCATTGTAGTAGCCTCCGATGACAACAGTGTTCCACAGGGGATTTATCTTGGACCTCCGGTTGTACATGACTCTTGTCAGCCAGGAATGAATGGCTTTGGGGCTGTAGCTGTGACCGTCTCCCAGCAGCTCCTCATCAATTCTAATTCAGAGAGAAGTTTCACCCAACTAAGAAAAGCTGGAAACCACCTGGACATGAGCAGCAGCCCACCTCCAGCTATGCCATGGGCAGAGCAGGGGATACTCATGCAACACGGCAGTACGCAGCAGAGAACTTGGAAAGGACACTTGTACCAGGGGGACTGCAAGCTTAGTGAAAGAACAAGGAGGAGCTTGAGCTCAATTTTGTTCCTGCTCAGGGAACACATCTTAACACATCTCAGTGCTCTGAGAACTGGAAGGAGAACGGCGCGGCGTTACCCACAGCACGGTCAGGGCTCACCCCACCAGAGCCGAGCCCGTGAGAGGCGCAGCGCAGGCCGGGAGGACTTACACCATCTGGTCGATGATCTGGGCGAGATACTGGAAGTCGGCGTAGTCCCCGGAGGCCCCCAGCACGGTGCTGTTGTTCACCTTCAGCAGCCGGGAGATGTTGCGGAAGCGGGCGAGGGAGCCGTAGGAGCCCATCATGTCCGCAGCGAGCATCACGCCGCCGTCGAACTTCACGCCCAGC
>CM021721.1:29973-60351 GCA_011074415.1 Stictonetta naevosa | reverse complement strand
CCATAGGGGCCATAGGGGCCATAGGGGCCATAGGGGCCATAGGGGCCGCTGCCCTTACTGTGTGTTCAGCCTCATGGCAGAGCCTCTAGGGGCCGGGGCTATAGGGGTTGCCCTTCCCGGGCCGTGCCCTGCCCTATGGCAGTACCTGTAAGCGGATGGGGCCGTAGGGGCTGTCCTTCCCGGGCAGTGCCCTGCCCTGTGGCAGAACCTACAGGGGCTGGGCCCATAGGGCTTTCCTCTGGGGGGCAAGCCTTGCCTTGTAGGAGGTCCGACAGAGGCTGGCTCTGTAGTGGCCCTTGTCCTTGGGGGTGCTCTACCCGACAGCAGTCCCCATAAGGGGTTCTTTATTCTAGGGTATGGCATGCCATGTAGCAGATTCCATAGGGATGCTTCCCCAGCAAGGGGTCTGCGCTGTCTGAGGTCTGTCTTCTGTAGGCTCCCCTCACTAAGGGATCCTGCGTCACCCATAGGGGCTCTCTGTGGGGGCTGCCCCTTTCACCAGGGACCTGCGTTTCCCTGTGCCTCACCCCTACAGAGGTCGTATCTGCCGAGAACATCCCCTGGGTCCTGGCCCCACGCACCCGTCTATAGGGGCTGCTGGCGTGGGTGCCCTCCTCCAGCAGGGACCTGCTGTAATGCCCCCCATAGGCACTGCTCTATAGGGCACCCTTCCTGGGCTCTGTGTCCCTGTGAATCCCGTCCCCGTCCCTTCTGGTGCTGCTGCGGCTGCTCCCTCATTCGCTCCTCGTAAATATTTAGCGTCGTTTATGGCTCCTGCAGTCTCTGACCAGGGGAGGTGGCTGATAAGGGCCAAGTCCCAGCCTGGTTTTCGGGGCTGTGCCCAGCCCGGACGGGGACAGACGGAGCCGCTCTGCCATCCTGCTCTGAGCACTGCCAGGACCTCGGGTCTCTCCCTTCTGAACCGCGTTGGTATGGAGATAATCTCAGCCGAAGCCTTGAGCTGCAGAAGGACGAGTTACGTCCCGGAGCGGGGAAAATCGACACCTCCGGGACCTCGCAGCGTCACGCGCCGTTTTATTACACCGGGGCCAGCCCCGTGCTCCCCGCTGCCTGCAGAGTGGGTTCAAACCTTCCCCGGCCGTGGGGCGGCCGTAACGCGGCACCTGCTGAAACTTTAATGCGCCGCCCTACTTCGCCCAGCTCCCAGGGCGGTGTTTTCAGCCTCCTGTTTCAGTAAGGAAGAAAAGCGAAACCCGCACAGCGCTGGCTGCGGGGGGTTACCGCACGCAGGGCAGCGATGCTGGATCCCCGGAGCTGCCTCGGTGCCCACCTTGGTCCCCTGGGGCCTTGATGCCCACGGTCACCGGGGCTGGGTCTCGATGCCCACGGGTTCGTCCCTGCAGGCTGGGTGGCAGCTGCGATGGGCAGGGGTGCCCAGGTTGTGCTGCCCGTCCCCCTTTCCACCCCTCTGCAGTCTCTGTCCCCAGGATAACCCATCCTCTGTGCCCGCTGTCCCAGCCCTTTGTTTGGAGGGTGCTCACGGATCGCTCCGGGCGGTTTTGCTCCCCACCACCCCGACCAGTTGAGCTGGTTTGGGGCCGAGTTTCCATCTCCGTCCCAGTAGATAACGTCCCCATAGATAACGTGGCGCTTGTGACCGAATCCTCTCCCGCTGCGGCCCCTCGCAGCATCCCCCCCGCTCCTGTTTTGCTGTGGTGCCAGCTGGGACCAGCTCTGAGGGGTCACTGTGAGCAGGAGGGGGACAACTGGGGGCTCCCCAGCCCCTGACGTGGTGCCAGGTGGCTGCTGCTCACCGCAGCCCCACAGCGAAGGGGTTAAGTCCCTGTTTGCACCTCAGCCTAACGAGCTCGGCGTACCGCCGCGTCCCCTGGCACCCAGCGGGGTGAGCACCCAGCTGCGGATCCGCGCCCCGTGGGGCTGCTCCTGCTCTGCCTCGGTCCCCTCGGGGAGAATTTCCCCTCGCAGCGCCCGGATCCGAGCGGTTCTGGTTCCAAAGGCGCAATCGGCTCGGGAAGCGGGGACCGGGGCGGATGCGACGGGTGCTGCCGCACGGCTGCGTGACGCCCCGTGTGGGTGTGGGGCTGGGTGAGCCGTGCCCTGCCGTGGGAGCACCGAGAGCAGCTCCGGCCCCGTTCGTGGCCATTTCCCTGCCATCCACCACCAACCACGGCAGCTGCCGGAGGTGGCTTTGGCCAAATGCCGCTGGTTTGTGAGGGCAGGGCAGAAGCTGCCCCGTGGGCTCGCGTCCGCTGCTGCGGGATGCCTGGCGGGAGGGGAAGCGCCGCGGGTGCGACTGCCGGGTAGGGAACAGGGTTTTCCAGTCCCCGGGTTGATGATTAACCGCAGCGCTCTCGCCGTGGGTGGTTCGGGAGGCTTTCGGATGCAAAGGAATTTGGAGGCTCTGTCTTATCAGCCAGGCTGCGGTGTGGGGAGCCGCGGGGCCCGGAGCGCCCTGGCAGCACGGTGACGTCCCCGGGGCTGGGGACGCCCTGGCCCTGGTGACGCAGCCCTGGGTGCGCTGGTTTCGGGTGTCTCTGACCTGCGGCATGTCACACGTGTGCTTGCCCTGGGATTTATTGGGGTTTCGGGCTCCGCCAGGGAGCAGAGCACAGGAGGCAGGAACGGCCGGTCTGTGGTGGCGGGCAGGGCGCGGGCACAGCGACTGCGGCTGGCACGTGAAACCAGGCACAGACTTTGGCCCTGAGCGCTGCAAGCCCCGGGGTCGTGCATGGTTGTGCGTAAACACAACTGAACAACAGCGTCGGTGTTGTAGGCAGAGCAAAGCCTTTGGGAAACCCGCGGGGGAAAGAGCCTCAAGTATGCCGGGAGCCAAGAAAATGGACGACAAACAGAAATATTGGTTTTGTTACGTTCCTGCTGTTCCCTTTTCTGTGACATTGGTCTGGACGTGAGGTGCTCTGGGACAGCCCCTGAGGCTTTGCACTGAGCGGTTCCCAGTGCTCAGGGGCACTTGAGCCGTGCCAGCTGAGCTGCCTGCTGGGCTCAGGGCGACTCGGTGGGCTGTGGGAGCGCACCCTGCTCCCCGGGGCCACGGTCCCTTTGCAGGAAGGGCGGGCACGCTCCTGCCGAGCGGACCCTGCCCCAGGTACCTGGGTGCAGGAGGGCAGGCAAGAGCTGGTGACGCTCTGCTTTTCCTCCTGGGCTGCCCCAGTGCAGGAGTGGAAGGGTGAGCGAGCCACGCTCGCTGCCGGCAAATTGCAAAACAACTTTCTGGGCTAACGTGCCCACAAAGGGCCCATTGTGTTCCCTATCTGCATGAGCGGAGCTGGCCGCCCGCCATCCCCGGGACGCTGGAGGTGCGTGACCACCAGCGGGGGACCCGCGCCGCCTGCCCGCGCCCCCTGCCCCGCTGGCGGCCGGCCCGGTGCTGAGCTCCTGCCGGAACGGGGCAGAGCTGAGGTGTGTTTGCACAGCAAAGTCCCCGCGTGCTTGGCCAGAGTGAACTGCACGCCCAGGGACGATAAGCAGAGTATCTTAAGCTCCAGTCCTTCGCCCCTCCTGCTCCTTCGCTGTGCTTTCCAGTGAAATCTCCTCCTCAGGCTGTTTCCAGCCCTGGGCTCTGCGCTGCTTTCCCACGTAGGAATGCAGTCTGGCCGTTTCAAGTCCCTTTATCTGCGAGCTGGAGCCCTTCCAGGAGGAGGCATTCCTGGGGGATTAGCGGCTCACCTGCTCCCCAACACCCAGCTGGTGCTGCAGGACCGCTGCTGGCAGCGTGGCACGCACCCGAGCGATGCCGCGTGCCCGCGGAGGTGCCGCCGCTCCCCTGGAAGGAGCAAATCCTCCCGGTGGTCTGGCCCCGCGCAGCACCCCGCCTGTGGCTGCGTGTCACCCCCGTGGTTTTCTGCCACCTGGTCCCTGCTTGTGCCAGCACAGAGCTGCGGGGCCGCGTCCAAAGGTCTCCTCGAGCCAGGTGCTGCACCCAGCGCTTGCCATTCCTGCCCCGCAGCGGTCGAGCCGAGCCCTCTCCCCACCCAGGCTGCAGCCCGGCACCCACTGCACTTTGGACACCGCTGTGGACAAATCTGGGTTTCGCTGCCAAAGCCGCTTCCCCTCCTCGCTGTGCTGCTGCTCACAAACAGCCGCGATGGCCGTGCCTGGCCCTGCCGTCCCCGGCCAGAGCTGCCTTCCTCTGCGGGCCGGCCATATGGGCTCTGCCTCCTCTCCCTCGCCGCGGCACGGAGCGGACGCGCTGCTGCTGGTGCCCGTGTCCCCCTGGCACAGGGCTGGCGGGTTGGCTGTAGGGGCTCCCGCAGTGGTGCTGGGTTCAGGGCGTCTTTCTAGAGGCTGGTGTCTGCTGCTGATCTCGTTATCTCGATGCTGTGCAGGGATAACGAGATCAGGAGCGGCAGCACCCATCCCTCTGGGCTGGAGGAGGCTCGGGACCAGGCGGGGGCATTTCCCTCATCCCTGTTGCTGCTGCCCCGCTCGGTGCCACCTCCCGCAGGGCCGGGTGTGCTTCGCCTCCCCGCCATCTGCTCGGGGCCCGGTGCTCTGCCGAATTCACCCTGCTGATCCCACGAGCGTGCCAGCTGGCCGCTGCCCGGCCCGCAGGACGAGCGGCTTGTCACCCGCCCACCGCTTCAGGCACCTCCCGGGAGCTGCCCCTTGCCCCTGAGATGGGGGGCAAAGACCTGAAAGGCTCTGGTGAAGCGTCCCCAGCCCCCCTGCAGGGGTGCAGCAGTGGCTCTGCTCAAGCTTTCCTCCAAGCCTGGTGCTGCTGGACCCGGTCCCGGTCCTGTGGGTTGGCCAGGGAACGGGAGCAGCCGGTGGCTGTGGGGAGCCGGCAGAGGCACGGCGTGCTGGGGGGAGCAGAAGGCTCGGCCCCCCGAGCCCGTGCTGCTTCCCTGGGCAGGCGTCCCCGCGGCTGTTTGTCCTTCTGAGCCTGTCCCAGGGCAGCGGGGCTCTGGCTCGGATTTCTTCCTGGGGTGGGCAGGGGGGGAGATGGCGTCTCGGAGGTGTGTGGGGAAATGAGGGAGCCCAGGTGGGCTCTGGGCAGCCCCGGTCATGGCGTGGGTGTGCGACCCCTGGCTGCTTGGGCTAGGACAGCTTTGGGGCAACATCAAGACCCGTGCTGAAAGCTGAAGGCATGGGTTTTTCTGGGGGTTTGTTTCACATTTTTCTCTACGCGCAGGACGTGTCTGAGCACTGCCCTGCCTGGCTCGGGCTCCCTGCGTGTCCCAGGGTCCCCTTGTGATGAGGGCACCGGGGCGAGCTCAGCGCCCGGCACCTTGCATCGCCCACTCCCAGACCCAGTTTATTTAAAGCAGAGCCTGGAGCTGCTGCTCTCCCCGCCGGTGTTGGAGGCGGGGGGGGGAACCCGCTGCCGTGTGGCTTGGGGGGGGGGCAGTTTCAGGCTTTGCCGTCGCTTCAGATCAGTCCCGCGCGGGGCTGCCGGCTCCTGCAGGCGCTGCGGAGCCGCTCGGGGCGCGAAGCTCGGGGGCAGCGCTCGCTGCGCAGGCGGATCCGGCAGCCTCGGCCTCCCCGCGAGCCGCTGCGGCGACTGCGCTCGGGTGGGCTGCAGCACCCCCGTCCCCGGTGCCCCCGGGGGTCGCGTCACGCTGTGCCCAATGTGTCACCGCTCCTATCCGTCCCCTCCCAGTGCATGTCGCCGGCTGCGGGCAGGGCGAGGCGGGTGCCAGGCGATGCTGGCGGGCTCCGAGGCGCTCGCTGCAGTGAGGCTGCGGCGCTCCGCAGGCGCCCGGGAGGCAGCGGGAGCGGATCCTGGCTGCGGAGCCCGCCTGGGCTCTGCGCGCTGCGTCCCCTCCACGTCCCAGCTGCAAAGGGTGAGCAGGACGAGTGGCCGGTGGGTGAGCAGGGCGAGCGGTAAGCCGGTGCCGCGCTCAGGGCAGGGGGGTTGGCTCAGCCCCCCGAGGATAAGCTGGCTTGGGGCAGCCCCGCAGTGCCGGTGCTGGATGCAGCCAGGCTGCCTCGACCTTGTCCCGTCCTGGGGACGCCGTTTGCATCCCTGCTCCATGCCCAGCGCCGCTCCCTGGGGCAGGGGGCTCTGTGACGCCGGGAAGGGGCGCACGGGAGCAGCGCCGTTGCCCTTCCCGGACCCTCCAGGGACAGAGGCTGCTGTACGGGAGGCGCTGGGGAGGACGGACCCCTGCCGAGCACCTTCTGCGGCAGCACGGGGCCTGGGGTCACTCTGTCCTCTCACCCCCAGGGCCGTGGTGCTGAGACCCGGCATGGACTGGCCGGCGAGCACGGACATGGCAGAGAAGCAGAACCCGGTGGACTACGGCGTCCAGATCCGCTTCATCAATGACCTGCAGGAACCCAAGAAACCCCCCAAGGCGCGAGCCAAGCCGGGCTCCTACGGGGTGGCGGTGCGCGTGCAGGGCATCGCCGGGCAGCCCTTCGTCGTCCTCAACAGCGGCGAGAAGGGCGGCGACTCCTTCGGGGTGCAGATCAAAAGCGAGGGCGCCTACACCGGCCCCACCGCCGGCCCCCGGCCCCCCGAGCTGCCCCCTGGCTCTGTCAGTCCCGACTCGGAGCTGCCGGAGAACCCCTACGTGCGCCGGCAGCCCTCCTGGAGCACTTCAGACGAGGAGCCCGGTGGAGGGGTCCCAGCGGCCCCCCGGCACAAGCCCCCCGCCAAGCGGCCGCCCAGGGAGGAGCTGCGGAGGACGCAGTCCCACGGCAATCTGCTCACCGCCGACGATGACGAGGGGTCCTTCGCCCCCGGCCCGCCGCGGGTGCAGCCCGGCAGCACCCACCAGCCCCGAGCTCTGGCCGGCACCAGAAGCAGCAGCATGCTGAGCGTCGCTGGGCCGCCCCGGCCGGCACAGGGTGAAGTGTTCGGCTTTGGGGCTGCCATCAGGGAGCCCTCCTCGGACTCAGAGGCCCCGGGGCGCCAGCGGCCGGGGGATGCTGATGGCAGCGACATAGACACCAAGCCGCTCTCCTCGGTGGACTCTCTCATCAGCAAATTTGACGGGAAGGTGCAGCAGAGGGGCCGGGCGGCACGGAGGGGCCGCATCCCCTCGGAGGAGAGGAAGCGCTCGCAGAGCCTCGATGGCCGCGTCTCTCGCCGTGCCATGCCGGACGGCCGGGAGCTGAGCGGTGCCCAGCGCGGAGACATTCGCCCCCCGCCCTCCGTGCCCACCGGCAGCCTGGGCCGGGAGCAGGGATCCAGGCCGGTGGAGGAGGGGGCAGCGAGGAGCCAGCGGGTGAACCGGGGCACGGAGGAGCCCATGACCGAGCGGCTGCAAAGCAAAGCCCGGGCAGAGCTGCAGGTACTGGGGAGATGAATCCTGTCAAGGGCCTCATCCTGCGGGGCATCGGGTCCTGCTGGCAGCGTTAGCGTGGGCTGAGTGCCGGTGATGGTGCACGGGGGTCTCGCACTCATTAATCTGGGCTCTGGGCATGGCCATGGGCTGGGTTGGGGACCCCTCACTTGTGCCACTGCCCCCTCAGCTGAACAGGGCACCCACGCCCACACCGCTTCTGGCTTCCCCGCCGGGCTGACACCCACGTCCTGCGAGCCCTGCCCACAGCCCCTGCATCTCGGGGAGGCTTCTGGGCAAGAACCTCCCCTCCTGAGGCACAAGCGCGCAGAAACCCACGACGCCAGCCCCCAAATGCAGATCGGGCACTTTGCCCTGCGCTCCCCAAGGGCCAGCAACCTCCGGCTCAGCGGGGACACCGGGTGGGGGGATTCGCGCCTGGCTCTCACTGGAGCTGTGCTCCCCGTCCTCGCAGCAGTTCAAATCCACCCCGGACCTGCTGCGGGACCAGCGGGAGGTGGCCCAGCCTGGCAGCAGCGAGCACACCAAGGAGCTCATCTACAGCATCCTGAAGGAGGGGTGAGCATCCCAGCTGTGTCCCGGGCTCTGGCCGTTCCCTGTCCCGGTTCTCAAAGCGCGTTGCGGGGCAGTTCGGGAGCTGCCCCTGTTGCTGCCATGCGGGTTGCCTGGGGCAGGGCTCTGTGGCTTGAGCCAGGATAAGGTTATGGGGAGGAGAGCAACCAGGTGCTTGGGGTGCCCTGCCTTCCCGCGCTTGCCCCGCTCCGTCCCCTCCATACCCAAACTCTTTCCTTTTCCCATGACGTCTGCAGGAGCAGAGACAGCGAGACCTCCCTGAAGAGGAAAACGGCCCTGGTGTTCGAGAAGGTGCAGGAGCTGACGGTGAGCCGGGGCCGGCACGGTGCTGCTCTCTGCCTCGTCCCCACCGTGCTTGGGGGGAGGCAGGGGGCTCATGTGGGCACCCCCCCAGCATGTTGGGCACAGCGTGAGGCTGAGGCCAGGCTGCGTCTGGGATGAAACAGCCAGAGCCTCCCCACCCGGGGAAGGGGTGGGCATGGAGCTGGAGATGGAGGCCTGCAGGGCTGAGCCATGGCTGGCGGTGCCCGTGCATGCCGGCTGAGCCCGGGGCTCCCTCCAGGTGCCTGCCAAGGACGCGGCGTGCTCCCAGCCCCAGCACAGGGAGCTGGCCAGGAAGGTGGAGGAGCTGCAGGAGCAACTTGACGAGGAGACGAAGGTGAGGCCAGGCAAAGGGAGCGCCCAGCTCTCCACCCTGCGCCTGGCAGCTATGCTGGGGAAGCGGGCAGGGGGCATCGCCACGGCCACTTGTCCCCCCGGCGGGGGTGTCACTGCCATCCTCTCCCCGACAGCTCCGCCAGAAGCTGGAGCTGACGAGGGACCCGGCCCGGAGCGGCACCGCACGGGCACTGGAGGCCCGGCTGCAGGAGGCTGAGGAGGAGAGCCAGCGCCTGCGGGGGGCCCTGGAGAAGAAAGGCCAGGAGCTGCAGAGGAGCTTGCAGGAGTAAGAGCTGTGCTGGGGCTGTCCTCCCTGCTGTGTGGGTGCGGATGGTGGGCGCTGGGGATTTCTGAGGGTGCCAAGACTGCAGGGATGGGGCTGGAGGAGGGGCTCCCGTGCTGCCTCCTTCCCATCCACCTGCCGGAGGCACGGAGCCAGCCGCCCGGGCAAGCTCCCCACCCGCTCGCCTGCCCTTTGGGCTGGAGACGTGCCCTGGGCTTCCCCGCCTTCGAGCAGGGGGCTCAGAGCAGGGCACTGCCCCTCGCGCTCTGCCCTAGGCTGGCTGAGGCGAAGGCAGCCCGGGGACGGGCAGAAACCCGGCTGGGCGAGCGCGAGGAGCAGCTGGCAGCGATGCGCGAGGAGCTCGGCCGCCTGCGCGAAGCCTCGGGGGCGTCTCCAGACAGGGAAGCCTTGTACAAGGTACACCAGCGCGTCCGGGGGGGCGCGAGCATCCCCTGCCTCGCCGCTGAGCCCAGGGGGACCCCTCCATGTCCCAGGAGCTGCTGGAGACCCGCGAGGAGCTGGAGGAGGCGCTGAGCTCCAAGCAGCGGCAGGAGGAGCACCTGCGGCTGCGGGAGCGGGAGCTGACGGCGCTGAAGGGGGCCCTGAAGGAGGAGGTGGCGAGCCACGACAAGGAGCTCGACCGCGTCCGGCAGCAGTACCAGAGCGACATGGACCAGCTGCGGCGCAGCATGGAGGACATCTCGCAGGTCTGCCCGCGGGGAGACCCCGGAGTCTCGCTGGGCTAGGTCTTAGCCTAGGGTCGGTGTCCGTAAATCCCCCCTTTGCGTGCTCCTAAGCTGGAAGCAGGCGTTGTGTCCTGCCCCAGACCCTCCCCATCACAGCACCCCGCTGCCCTGGCTCTCCCTGCTCCGGGCTGGAGGTGGCCGGCGCTGCACCCCGATGGGGCACGGGGCTCCCCGATGGCATGGGGCTCCCTGATGGGACATGGGGCTCCCCATGTGCTTGTGCCGCTTCCCCGGGCTGCTCTGGGAGGTGTTAACCCAGCAGGGGCTCCGCACTGTTGGAGCATCCCCCGAGGATGCAAGCGCTCAGCGCTCCGGTCCTGCCCGCCAGGATCAGGCCAACCTGGAGTCGGAGAAGCAGAAGATCAGCGCCGTGGTGAGGAATCTGCAGCGGGAGCTGGAGGAGAGCGCGGAGGAGACGGGGCACTGGCGGGACATGTTCCAGAAGAACAAGGACGAGCTCCGCACCACAAAGCAGGAGTAAGCACCGGTGGCAGGAGCAGCATTCGTGCGACCATCCAGTGTCCTGCATGGATGAGTTGTGGGGGGTGCTGGCCTCATCCTGCCCCTCTCCAGGCTGCTGCAGGTGAAGCTGGAGCGGGAGGAGTTCGAGGAGGAGCTGCGGGAGCTGCGGGAGCGCTTCTCGGCCGTGCGGGAGGAGGTGGACCAGGCGCGGAGCAGCGCGCTGGACCCTGGCGAGCTGGAGGCGCTCAGGAAGGTGGGTGACAAGAGGGCAGCGCGGAAGGTGCGGCCCTGTCCTGCACCCCAGCAGGATGCTGGCCAACGCGAGGGGTCCCTGTGACCCCCCCCCCCCATCCCCAGGAGCTGCGCCAGGCCCAGGAGGCGCAGCGGGAGCTGGCGGCAGAGAAGCAGGCGCAGGACGAGCTGCTGCGGCAGCGGGAGCGGGAGCTGCAGGCCCTGCAGGGCACCATGCGGGAGGAGGCGTCCAGCCGCGACGGGGCCATCGAGCAGTACCGCAGGGACCTGCAGCAGCTCCAGAAGGAGCGGGACGAGGCCGTGAAGGTGAGCGCTGGGGCCAGGGGAAGAGGAGCAGTTCCCACCACGGCCTGCTCTTGCTGTCTTGGGACTTCACAGACCTTCGCGTGAACCCCATGTTTTGTCCCAGATCCCCCTCCCGCGGGCTGGGCTGGTGGCCACAAGCCCAAATTGTCCCCCTGAGTCCCCTCCCAGCGCAGCAGCCGGCCCCGGGACCACCCCGTGCTGTGGCCCTGTTGCAGGAGAAGACTTCCCTGGAGAGCAAGCGGGAGTCCTCGGAGCAGGCGAGGAAGGCGGTGGAGTCCACCCTGCGGGAGCTGCAGGAGCAGAAGGACGACCTGAGGAGGAAGGTCCTGGGCATGGAAACGCAGCTGAAGGAGTACGAGCGCATGGGCGAGAGCTGGGAGGGCTCCCAGGCCCGGCTCAAGGAGAAGGTCACCAAACTGGAGGTGCGGAGGCCATCCCTGCCACCCCTTCACGCATCCAGGCTGAAGGCCGGGACGTGGGTGCCGAGTCCCGGAGCCGTGCCGGAGGCACGGGGAGGAGGCAGCTGCGTGTTTCACGAGCCCTGTCCCTGCAGGCGGAGCGCAGGCAGATGGAGGAGTCGCTGGGCGAATCCACGGACCGGGAGCAGGAGCTGCTGATGGCCAAGCGGTCGCTGGAGACGCGCTTGGATGAGGCGCAGCGGAGCCTGGCCCGGCTGACGCAGGAGCACCAGGAGCTGAGCGCCTCCTACCAGGAGGAGCAGAGGCAGAAGGAGCAGCTGAAGCGTGCCAAGAGCGAGCTGGAGGAGCAGAAGCGGCTGCTCGACCGGACCACGGAGAAGCTGAACAAAGAGGTCGGCGCTCGTACCCCAGGGCCCTGTCCTGGGGGGCGTCGGGTGTCACCGTGGGTTGGAGGGTGGTGGTGCTCATGGACCCCTTCCAGCCCGGGATATTCGATCATTCATTGGTATCCGAGGCACCCTGCCTGGATCAGGGGAGGGACCCGGCACTCCAGGGACTGATCCTTCCCCAGTACACCGGGGACGTCCCTCTCTGTGCTAAGACCCTGTAAAGCCACGCTGCCCCCAGGGCTTGGCAGCTCCTGATGCCCCAGGAACACATTGTCCCTTACGCTTCGGGGCAAATTCTGCTCCCCAGGAGGCTTGGGCTCCTGCAGAAGCCTGCTGCCTTTTGGCCAGCATCAGCGTGTGCTCGGGAGGACGGGATCATCCAGGCTGCTCTGGCAGGGCTCACAGCCCTTGCCACAGCGCTCCCGAGTTCCCAGGGCAGAAATGTTCCCCCCCAGCCCCCTGCTCCCCCACCAGCTCCTGAGCTGTCCCCGCTCTGCCGCAGCTGGAGCAAATGACGGAGGAGTCGAACAGCTCACTGGCCGAGCTCAAGTCGCAGCTGGAGGAGTTCAAGGAGAAGTCGCGGAAGGAGATCACGGACTCCCAGAAACAAGCTAAGGACCGGGGTGCCGAGGTGGAGAAGATGCAGTGCAGCATGGGCCGGCTGCAGGACGAGGTTCGGTGGGGGCCGGCGGCTGCAGGGCCCCTCTCCTCCCCCTCCTCCCTCATTTCACGTGGGCTGCCCTTCCCCCAGGTGACCCGGCTGAAGCAGGCGCTGCAGGACAGCCAGGCAGAGCGGGAGAGCGCGCTGCTGGACAAGGAGGTGCTGCTGCAGCGCCTGCACAACCTCGAGCAGGAGGCGGATGCCAAGAGGCGCTCCCAGGACGACCGCTCCCGGCAGGTCAAGGCGCTGGAGGTGGGTGGCGCTGCGTGGCGCCCTAAAACCAGCCCCGTGGCTTCTTGCAAACCAGAGACCCCTGCAGAGGGAGAGGGGTGACGAGGGTTAAGTGCAAGGAGGGACGAGGGTCGAACGCTGCTTTGCCCGCATATGGCACCTGCCGTGGCACCGCTCGGCGCGGATCCTGCAGTGCTGTGCACCAACAGCAAGGGGCAGAGCGCGCCCAGCCTTCCCCGCTGCGCCCGAGCCAGAGCTGCTGCGAGGCAGGAGCGACGCGGGGTGGCAGTGCTGGGAGTGCTGCAGTTATTAATTACGGCTGCAGCTGACCTTCTCGGCTCTGTTCAAGCCAGCATTGCCCTGCAACTCGCGTGGGAGAGCTGCCGTGCCTCCTGCAGGATGTTGCCTTAGGGTTATCCTTGCCTGCTGCGGTGGTCGGTGCTTTCATGGAGGGGGAGAGCCGTTGCATCCCTTCTCTGAGTGTGTCTCCTCTCCTGCCTCCTGGGCTGTGCCAGGGCCCTGGGGCGGTTGGGTTTTGCTGGGCTGGAGGCAGCTGAGCAGCCCGTTGTTGGTGCGAGCCCCTTCTTCCAGCACCTTGATGCTCATCACCGGCAGCACGGCACCTTCCAGAGTGGGTGGGCGCTCGCTGCCCCCAGCCAGCCCCTCCGGCTGGCTGTCCCCTTGCCATGGGGACCGTGGGGTCACGCCAACCTGTTCTGGCCCCGTCTGCTTGTAGGAGAAGTCCAAGCGCCTGGAGGTGGAACTGGACGAGGAGAGGACCACGGTGGAGCTGCTGACAGAGCGGGTCAACCGCAGCAGAGACCAGGTAATGCGGGTGGTGCTGCGCCGAGCTGGGTGCTGCTGTGCCGGAGCTCCCTGAGCCGCAGCCCGGTCCTGTGCGGTGCAGAGCTCGAGCTCCTGGCTGCGGTCACTGGGGTTGGAGCCTCGTTAGCGAGCTGTTACTGAGCAGCCCCGACCCCTCCCATTGCTCCCAGTCTGTAAATACAACCGAGGTGTCATCTGAAAAGCTGGTTTGGGTGCGAGTGGAAATTATATGAGCTTGGTGCAAAAAAAAAAAAAAAATCCCCTGAAATTACAGGGTGAGGTTTGTGTTTATGCAGGAAGTTGGGGCTGAAATTACGCCAGTCTCCTGGATGTAACCTCTCTATAAACCCACCTGCTAATTAGCTTCAAAGCTGCAGCTGGTGCTGGAGCTCTGCGAGCAGGCGCAAACTGCTGCCGAGCCTCCTGGCACCGGCACTGGTGGGCTTTGCCAACCCCCTGGTCCATGCGGGGAGCGGGTGGCAGCGCTGTGGGGCTCTGGGAGAGGCGGACCCTTCGCTCCCAGCCCTGCTGCGAATCCCCCCTGGGCCTTGGAAGGGGCATTTTGGCACCCTGGGGTGCCCCATGACACGGGGTTTGGCCTGGTGAGCTGGTAAGTTGGGTGGGTTTTCCCGTTTTTCATCTGGTAAATGGGCACATCCCAGAGGATGAGATCCGTCCAGGAGATCTGTCCTGTGAGTACTCAATTTACCCAAACTGTGAGTGCTGCAGAGCAGAGGTGTTTGTGAAACCGGAGCATGGTTCTGCTCAAAAAAAATCATTGTGATTTTTGGGCTGCTTAAATATAACTCAAGCAACCCTTTGTACAGAAGTACGTTCCCTCAACTTTAAAATAACACGCAAATGTGTATTTAGCTCTGGTCAGCCTGCAATAGGCCCGTGGGGGCCTTGGGTTTGATTCATCAGTGCATCAAATCCCATTTCTGCCCCGAGCATGGCTGCACTGCCGTGCCCGGAGGTGCCAGGCAGAGCTGAGAGCGCAGGCAGGTCCTCGAATCCCAGTCCAACCAGTTAAACCCTCCAGTAGGAAATTGCAGTCCTCATCCCCGAGCCACGCGTGCCTGGAGGGGGGGAGGCGCGACCGCCGCTCGCTAGAAGGGCAATAGCTGATTTGGGAAGGAACCGAAATCCTCTCGCTAGGGTTTCTGTTTTCTGTGACCGCCGGGAACTGGTGGGGCTGGGTGGAATGGGGCTGGGGACTCCGGGACGCGGCCACCTGCGGTGTCCCCGCTACGCGATCGCGGAGGACGGGGCCGAGCCCCCCTGTGCTCCCCTCTCCCCAGATCGACCAACTGCGGGCAGAGCTGCTGCAGGAGCGCTCCAGCCGGCAGGACCTGGAGTGCGACAAGGTCTCGCTGGAGCGGCAGGTGAGCGGAGGGGCTACATCCAGCCCACGGCCCCGCCGGACCCAGGGGGCCCTCGTACAGCCGCCTCGGCTTCCTGCGGGCGCTTCCCTGGCCCTCTCCAGCGCATCCCTGGTGTTTGCAAGGGGTTTCCCACTTCAGCAGCCAAATGCCCGCTCCCAAGCTGGATACGGCCTCTTCCCCTTCCTCCACACACCCCAGCCTCGGGCAGAGCATCCTCTGAGCTCTCTCCTTGTGTTGCTCTGCCCAGTTCCTTCCCGGGATGCTATGGGGAAGCGCTGCAGAGTGCGGCCCCCCAGGGCTCCCGCGGGATCCCCCCTTCCCTCACGCCCTGGGGCCACAGCGAGCGGCTCCCCGCCGGCCTGCCCAGGCTCTGAGCCCTTCATTACCCAACGTGGAGCTGGCTGGGAGCAAAGAGGATCAATGGGAAATGAGCTCCTCGAGCTGTTCTCGTTCCCGGTGTGTCATTACCGCTGCCAAAACCAACATGGGGTGCACGCCACTGACACTGTGCAGCAGCTGGGGCTCTCCTGGCCTGCCGGTGGCCATGGTCACTGCTGCCCCACTCAACGAGGCCGGGTCAGCGCCGCAGGGAGAAGAGCCACATGACGCAGTGCTTTTGGGGTAGAAGCAGCTTTTTCGGCTTTATTTCTTGGGCCAAAAGACGTGCCCTCCGTGTCCTCCCCCAGAACAAGGAACTGAAGAACCGCTTGGCCAGCTCCGAGGGCCTGCAGAAGCCCAGTGGCAACGTCTCACAGCTGGAGGCGCGGGTGGAGGAGCTGCAGGACAAGCTGCAGGCGGAGGAGAGGTACCGGCCCCCCGCGCCCCCCGTCGCCACACGCTGGGGGCTGCCGCCCTCACCTGTGCCTCGCGGCTCCCCGCAGAGAGAAGAGCGTCCTGCTGTCCTCCACCCGCAAGCTGGAGCGCAAGGTGAAGGAGCTGACGATCCAGATCGATGACGAGCGGCAGCACGTCAATGACCAGAAGGACCAGGTGGGTGGGTGGGTGGTGGGCACACAGCCCCCCCTCAGGCCCCGCACCGCTGCCAGCTGACACGGCGCCCGCGTCCCCCCCAGCTGAGCCTGCGGGTGAAGGCCCTGAAGCGCCAGGTGGACGAGGCCGAGGAGGAGATCGAGCGGCTGGAGGCCACTCGCAAGAAGGCGCAGCGGGAGCTGGAGGAGCAGCACGAGCTCAACGAGCAGCTGCAGGCCCGCATCAAGACATTGGAGAAAGAGGCCTGGTAGGGAGCTGGGGGTCCCCACCGCTTCCCCCCCCCCAGCCTCCTGCCTTCCCCCCCGGTGCTGAGCCCTCTCCTCCCTCCCTGCCGCAGGCGCAAGGCCGCCCGCTCGGCCGCTGAGTCCTCGCTGCAGGATGACGCGCTCAGCTCGGACGAGGAGCTGGACAGCGCCTACGGGCCCTCCTCCATCGCCTCGCTGCTCAACGAGGCCAACCTCCAGACCAGCTCCTGCTGAGGCCGCCCGGGGCCACGAGAGGAACCGGCCGCAGGCTGCCGCTGGGTGCAGGAAGCCCTTTATCGACATGGAGAAAGAGGGGTCGGGTTGAGTTTCTGCCTGAGAAGCAGGGGGGTGGGGGGGCTGCAGCCCCCTGGACCCCATCTGGCCTCTTTGTCTTCCTGCGGGTCTCAGGGCATCAAACTCGGCGTGGTTGAAGCAGCGATGTGGCGGGGGCAACGCGGCTCCAGGGAGCCGTGTGCTGGGGTCCAGCACAGCCGCTGTCCCCGGCAGCAGGGACGGGGGGGACACGGTCACAGGGACACTGCAGCCCCGGGCGGGCAGGCTTGTGCTGGGTGTCGGTGTGTCTGTCCCCTCTGGCAGCACCCGCAGCCCCAGAGGCTCCCATTTATTTTTGTATGCACCAGCCCTCCACCCTCCGCTGCTCTTTTCCCTCTCAAAGTGCTATTTTAAATAAAATCAAACATTTTAGCGCGTGTGCTGCCTGCGGCATTGGTCCAGGGCCGGGAGGGAGTGTGGGGCTGGGGCCATGGGTGGGGGCCGGGGCTCAGCGGCACGAGGCTCCCTCCCGCTCGGCTGGATCTGGCTTCAAGATAAATCCTCGTTATCACTAATTAACAAGGATGGGAGCCTTGCCAAATGCTAATTAGTGCCATTGCTTTGATTGGCAGGTGTTTACCGCAGTTCCCCTCCATGGCCCTGAGCAGGGCCGAGCTGGCTCCAGCCCTGGGCTCACGCAGGGCTGGGGCGATGCGTGGTGCCCTGGGGCCCGGCCCTCCCCGTCCCTCCTGCCTCAGTTTCCCCTTTTGCCCCCGGCTGATGTTGGCTGGGACGCGGCAGCCGGTGGGGGCAGGCACGGCGATGGCAGCGGTGACACCCACGTCCCCTCCATGCAGCAGGGAGGGACCCAGCCCGTGCTGGGCCTGCGTCACCGCTGCCAAGGGCCGTGCCCGGCACCCGGTCCCGCACCCACGGCACCCCCACTGCGGCCGGGCCCTGCAAGCACAACCGGTTCTGCCCGGGGCCTGGCTCCTCCTGGCCACGTGTGTCGGAGCCAAGGGCAGCCTCTGTCCCTACCCCAGCCAGCGAGGGTGGGGTGCCGCAGCCCCTCTCTGCCTCAGTTTCCCCTCTGGGCACAGTGGCTGTCCAGTTGCCCAGGGGGCGAGGTGCCTGGCTGAGCATCACCAAAGCTGGTCACGCTCCTGGGTTTGCTCTGTGGCTTTGCTGCCCTGGGGAGCACCGTCCTCATGCAGCCTTGCCCCCCCCGGGCCAGGACGGGCTGGCCCCACCCCATGGCCAGAGCGTGGCCCCGGTGACCACACAGGGCCTGGGGCTGGCAGCGAGGCTGAGGCCAGCTGAGCTCATGGCATCGGTCCCCAGGTGGTGAGGCTGAGGCCGGCTGAGCTCATTGCATTGGTATCCACGCAGTGAGGCTGAGGCTGGCTGAGCTCATTACACTGGTACCCAGGTGGTGAGGCTGAGGCCGGCTGAGCTCATCGCAGCGGTACGCGGCACTTAGCGCCTGGCACGCCCCGGGATGCCGGCCCTCAGCCCCGCAGTGCCGGCTGGGGGTTCCCCGGGGCGCAAGGGAGGGAAGCCTCCAGGAGCACGGCTTGGCACAGCCTGGCGTGCTTTGGGACACTGTGGCTCGGTGTGGCTTGGCTCGGCATGGCTTGGCTTGGCACGGCTAGGCATGGCACGGCTCGGCTCAGCTCAGCGTGGCGTGACTCGGCTCGGCACAATTGGGCTCGGCACGGCTCAGCCCCGCTTGCCCAGGCCCGGTACGCCCCAGCTCAGCCCGCCTCGGCACATCAAGGGTGCCGGGGGCGTGGCCAACGCAGAAGAGGGCGTGACCAAGGGGCTGGGCGAGGCCACGAGAACGGGGCGTGGCCGGGGGCGTGGCCGTATATAAGCGCGGGGGCGGCGGCCCGGGGCCGCAGTCGCGGCGGGGCCATGACCGGGCGGCAGGGCTGGTGCGCGGTGCTGGACGTGCGGCCCCACGGCCAGAGCCCGGTGAGCTCCGCCCGGGGCCCGGCCCCGCTGCCCCGCGCCTTCCCCGCGGGCTCCTCGCGGTCCTGGGGCGGGAGGGGAGGGGTGGGGTCCCGGGGGGGCTGCTCGGGGGTGCCCTCGGGGCTCACCCTAGGGCTGGGGACAGCGGCGCCCGCCTGGGTGGGGGCTGCTCCTGGATCCCAGTCCTCGTGTCCCTGTCCTCGTGTCCTCGCTTGGCCGAAATGCCAGGTTTTGGGAGGGTGGGTGGGGGTGGACGAACGGCTCCTGCAGGCTGGGCGACGGCGTCGGGGGCTCCGCTGCCCCCCACCGGGTCCGGGCACCCCTCGGTCGGTCCCCTGGGGCTCTGGAGCTGCGGCTCCGTGGGCCTGCGGTGGAGCTCTGGCCGTCCCCGTGGGGCTGCGGTGGTGGGCTGGGGCAGGCGGCAGCAAGCATGTTTCGGCGATGGCTCCTTTGGTTGCACAGCGGCCTCCTGTTTTCCCTTCCACCTCGTTCGCTTTTCCCCGTCGCAGCCAGGTGGCTGCGGAAAGGCCAGGCCCAGGGTGGGGCTGGCAGCAACCTGCAGCCGTCCCCGCGTGCCCCGTGGCCCTCGCACCCCGACCTCCCGGCGAGGGCGTGAAACCCACCCGGCCAACGGTGTTGAGCTGCTTGGGCTGGGCCTCGGCAGGCTGTGGCCCCCCGAAACGCCGCCTTGACGGCTGCCGGTGCCGCGGCGTTTCGGGGCTCGGCCGCCTTCCCCGTGCCGGCAGCCGCCCGGCCGAGCCCTGCCGGGTGAGTCACCCCGAGTCTCCCCAGGAGAGCCCTAATTCCCCGCAGCTTCCCTGGCCTTATAAGGAGCGATTGCAGAGGAGGGCTCGTTTAGCTAATGGGTTATTACGGTGATAACTGCCTCTGTAGCGCTGGGGCTCTGCAGCTGTTTGCTAATGATCCTCGGCGATACCCTCTGGGTCAGGTCAGGCCTGTTCCTGTTTAACAGTCGGGACGGACGGACAGACGGAGCGCTGTCCCCGCGGTTGCAGAACGCCCTCGTTGGGACCGCTCCGACCCCTGGCTGGCGCTGCCCCCGTGCCTGCCCCAGAGGCCGGAGGGCTGCCTGGCACCCTCGGGCGCTTCCCTCGGCCCCAGGTGGGGTTGGCCGGGCTCAATGGTGAAAAATGCACCAAAAGATTTAAAATGGGCTTTGTCTGAAAGCCAGCGGCGAGCCTAGCTGAGGTTGCTCGCCTTAATTTCCAGGGGATCAGCTCTTTTTGGGCGTTTGGACCCAAAACACAGGCAGGGAATTTCCGATCACTTTTTCTCAAAGGGCGCTGGCCTCGGAGTGCTGGGGCTGCAGCCTGAGCCTCTCCGGATCGTGGCGAATTCCTGAGGCTCGTAGTAAAAGCCGTGAACCCGCGGTGCGGGGCGTTGGGGATCCTCCTGCGCTGGACGCGCTGGGTCGGGGTGTGAAGGAAGCGGTTGCTCTGTGAGGTTGTGTTTTCTCCCCAGACACGAGGTGAGAGGCAGCCTGTCGCCTCCCGGGTGCCCGTCGGGTTGCAAAACGCTCTTCCTCCCGCAGAAAATAACGGAGGGGCGCCCAAAATCCGCTGTCCCCTCTGTTTTGGGGCCACGCGGAGCAGCTTGGGAGTTGTAAACAGGAGGCAGGGCTGATTTAATGATAGCCCAGAGGTGAAGGAGTGGGGCTGGCGCGGGGGAGTTCCCGCGGCTCCGCTCTTCCTGCTTGGAGCCCGATTCGGCACCGGGGACGGGCGGCCAGGCGCCTGTGCTCCCTTGGGGGCGTGCGCTGGGGGCTGTGCCTCACGGCAGGGGGCTGCTCCTCGAAACCTCCCGGCGCCAGTGGGATCGTGGCCGCGGGCCGCTCGGCTGCCCCGCCATGGTAAGCCCAAAGCCCGGCCACCGTGGTGCAGGAGCAGGGCCAGGGGCTGCGGGGGGAGCCCCCTGCTCGGGTGCAGGTGGGGGTGGGGGGGGGGGTTTGGATGGAGCTCGGGGTCGCCAGGGCTCCTCTGAGCCTCCCCAGGGCACGCGCGCTTCTGGGCTGGGCTTGGCGGTGGCGGCTGGAGCTGCGTAACGTCGTCGTGCCTCTTTGAGGGATCAGTGTGCCTAACAGAGGGGCTTAAAGGAAGGCTTCATGCCTTCGTGCCTCCGCAGCTTTCCCAAAAAACGTCGCCTCCTTTGTCCTCTGCTGCACCCCCCGAGTCCAGACCGGCCGTGGGGTTCTGCAGGCGATCGAGCTGCGCAGGGAGGGGTTTGCAGCAAACCTGGCTGTGCTGTTGGCCTCCAGCACCCACCTCGGCCTCGCTCACCGTGCCGAAGGGGCCAGGCTTCTCCCCAGGTGGTCGGGAGAGCCCTGCTCCACCACCCACCTTGCAGCTCACCGCTGAAACCGCCCCTCCGTCCCCCTGGAGTGCACGGAAGAGGCCGGAGGCAGCTGGAGCCGTCCCCAGCCGGCATTTGCATGGTTCCCTTCCTGCTTAGGTGACCTTGGGTCTCGCAGCGCCGGCTGCTTTGCTCCCTGCTTTGCAGGGCCGCGCTCCGTTCCTCGCCACGTGTGCTCGGTGGCGGCGTCGATCCACAGACGGTTTGCCTCGGGTCCTGCTGCGCTGGAATGGACGCGTCTGCGTGCCGGCTCCGGCTGGCTCTGACTGCGGGGCTGGCAATGGGCTGGTGCTCGCTGCTTATCGCCGTGCATCTGCCCTGGGAGCGCGATTCCCTCGCAGCGCTGGCAGCGTCCCACCCTCGCGTGGGCTTGGCAGGTCAGGGACATCCGTGCCGGTGAGCGTGAGAGCCTCACGCTTGTAAACAAAGCTGCGAGCGGGACACGTGAAGCGGCTGTGACACGTTCCCCGCGGCTCCGAGGCGCTGAGCTGGCGGCCCATGCCGGAGCCAGCTGCTGCGAGGCTGCGCGCCGAGCCCTCTGCCCTGGCAGCGCTGCCTTTGCTCATCCTCGAGCCAGGCGTGTGAGGGTGTTTGTGCCACAGAGGGGGCCTGCAGGAAGGAGGGGACCTCGAGGTGGGACCCCCTGAAGCAGCTGGGGAGCACGAGGCGCAAGGGAACGGCATTCCCCGAGCACACATCTCCACCAGCTTGGGGCGCTGGGGTGGCACTGTGCGGCAGCAGCCCTGCGGTGGGTGCTCGCCGGTGGGATCCCCCCGTAGGAGCAGGACGGCGGCGAGGGAGGCTCCATCCCATGCGCTTCGTGCAGCGCAGTGGGGAGCAGGTGATGCTTTGAGAGCAGGTACTGCCATGGGCCGCTGTGCCTGCCGTGAAACTGGGGGTGTCTCTCGGACCTCGCCGGCAAAATAAGCGCTGTGGGTGTGTGCCCTGCATCGAGCTCTTCCAGCCCTTTTCCAACCATTTCTAACTTCTTGGCTCCTACCTAGGAAAATGGTCCCTGGAGTGGACGTTGCAGACAAGGCAACTGGGGTGCTAGCAGAGCCCGGGCACAGTTTGCGTCGGGCTTTGGCCTTACCAGGGGAATGAAGGGCTCTAGCGGGGAGTTCGGCTCCAGCAGCGATCTGCAGGAGGGCTCCTCGTCTCCAGGGAGCAGAGCTAGTGAGAGCAGTGTACACACAATATTTTGGAAACAAACAGATGGCTTGTCGAGACTTGGACGGCGAAGGCAGCGCTTGAAAGCCAAGCGGCAGAAACACCTTGATGCTGCTTTGGAGAGCAGGAGGCTGACGTGGCCAGGTGTGGCGAGGGGCGGGCGCCCGTGGCTGCGCGGGCACCGACTTGGGCTCCGTGATGCCTGCGTCACAGCCGCTGAGCAGCTCCGGCACCGAGCAGCTCCTGCTTTCGGAGCTGCCTTCAGCGAGGAGCATGAGCGACGGCTGCCTGGGAGCCAGCGAGGTCAGTCTGGGATGGGCTCTGTGCTGCGCCGTGAGCACCCAATGCCAAAATGGGGCATTTTGGGTGCCTTCACGCTGCTTGAAGGCTGTTTTGTGTGCTCTGGCGCTCTGGCCATCTCCACGAAAGCTTGCCTTGTGCTGGACGTTGCTGAAACATCCCCTGTCCTGGTAGGAAGGGTTTGGGCGAGGAGTTGGTGGAGCGATGAAGGTGAGCCAGGTCCCAGCAGGAGTGCCGGTGCCAAGGAGTTTCCATGCAGCCAGAGCCGTGCTGTGGGGCTCTGCTGCTGCTCACAGCTCCCGAAGGGCTCGGCTGGCAGGGGAAGGGGCAGCGCCCCGGTGGTCGGCACACGTCGGGGCTGTCTCGGGAGGACAGGGAGAGGAGTGCCTGCGGGTGCCTGAGCTGGGAGCAGCTGCTTTTGCCCTTCTCTGGGGCTGCCACCGAACGTCACCGAGGTCCCCGGCATGACCGATAATGGCCGTGACTCCTCGCGTTAAAATGAGTCCAGCAATTGCTTCTGCAGCCCGCCTGCATTACCTCAGCCTTGGCTGGGCTACGGCTCCTCCAAGCCTTGATGGATTTGATAAATGCAGTCGTTGTGTGCTAAGTCTTACTCATTTTAATCCGGGTGTTGTTTTGTAGGCTGCAGCCTGAGCCCATGGGGAAGGCAGCGTGCTCGTGCATCTGCAGTGATGCTGAGCTGGCTTGCAGAAACACCAGCCCAGCACCTGCTGGCACGGGACCGGAGCTGGATGCGGGTAACTTCCAGGAGTTAGAAGCTAAAACCTGCCTCTTGTTTCAGGAGAGCGTGAAGGTGCTGAAGCTGACGCTGCCGAATGACCTGCCAGGTGACAGGCAGGCGAAGCAGAAGGTGCGTTCCCCATGCGGGTCCTGGCTTCGTGCGCACGCGGTGCTGGCCGCTGCCTGGTGCCTTTGTGTGCGTGAGCTCCCAGGTGGAGCCTCCCCAGTGCTGGAAATGTGAGCTCAGGAGCTGATGCGGGGATGGGGCAGACGTTTGGGGGAGGCTGAGCTGCTTCGTGAGGTGGGAAGCTCCTCTCCAAAGCGTTCAAGGCTTTGGTGCTGGTTCCCTGAGCCGTGCTCGGTGCTGTGTTCCTCTGCTGAAGCACATAATGCTGACCTGACTAGAGCTGGGTGAGTTGTTCCAGCCAGTCCCGTCTCAGAGCCCTGCTCTTTCTGTGTCCTGCAGCCGGTGGGAAAAGCCTTCGCCATGGTGGCCAACAGGTCAAGCAACGGTCACTCGCTGGCGTCCGAGTGCATCAAGTCCAACGACGGTGATGAGGAGATCATTAAGGTACGGTCCCGGCTCCCTGCTGCCGCTGCCTTTGTGTTTCCTGGTCAGTGGGACTGAGAACAGGGCTTCGTCTGGAGCTCCCCGTGCGGGCACAGAGAGCGCTCCCCAAGCGGGGGCTCGCTTCTCCTTGGGGAGGACCGGGGACACGGTGAGGAGCCGGGGTGGCCGTGAGCCAGGGGCCGTGCGAGGAGGTGGGGAGGTGGCAGCGGCCCCCAGGCAAAGTCGAGGGAGGCGAAGGGGGAGCCCACTGAGTGCATGCGGGGGGTCCCAGTCCCCGAGGAGCTGGGCTTGGGCTGCCCTCACCGGGCTATCAGTGCGTGGGATGGGTGAGCCAGCGGCCGTGCCGGTGCCAAGGTCTCTCTCTCACCCAGGTTTATCTCAAGGCGAGGGCCGAGGGCGGTGTGAACCACGAGGAGCACGTCAGCCAGCTGAAAAGCGAAGTTCGTTACATCCAAGAGGTAGCTACGTCCGCGAGGGGCTCTGGCTCGCACGCCGCTCTCGGGGGCTTGTGGCAGGGGTCTGCGCGCTCTGCTTGCAGGGCACCGTGCGTGGCGCCACGGCGGCAAGCTGGCAGCGGAGCTGAACCCTCCGGTCTGCTGACTTGCCTGTACAGGGCAGCAGTCTAATCAAGCGCCATAAATTAATTCAGCCTGACTAATTGCTCTGCTATATGGACTGAATTTGAAGAGAATTGCGTGATGACTTTCCCCCAAGGCTGTCCCCTGCATGCCTGGGTGCGGCGCAACCGGAGCCTCTTGTTAAAAGGCAGTTTCTTTGGTATGTCTCATCTCCCAAAGTAAACTGGATGGTGAGGCTCCGGGACAATTAACCCTTTCCTCTGCTCCTGGTGGGGATGTGACTTCTGGGGAGGTGGAGAGAGCTGGTTGCAGGACATGGAAGCGGTTGCATGCGTGTTCTGGTCTGGGCAGCTTGACTTGGCCAAAATAAAAAACTGGGGGAGATGAAATTTGGGTTTGCTCTCCTGGGGGAATTTCTGTGCTGGATGCTGGCTCCAGGGAGAGTGAGGGCAGATCTGGTAGGGCAGCCTCCAGATCTCCCACGTCATCCTTCTGACTCCTGCCAGAATGCATGTTTCCCCCCGAAAGAAAACAAACCATTCGTGCTGCCTCCTGTCTGCAACGCAGCCTCGCTCCGGCGCTGGAGCCTCCCCAGGGCCGCGGCGCGCCGGGGGCGTTAGTCACCCAGACCTTATCTCTCAGCCACCTGGATGCTGCAGTTTTGTGTGATCCTTCCCCCTTCTGGGGCTTCGGCTTCAGCTGTTCTGATCTGAGCTTTCCCGTAGCTCCCTGAGTCAGGTTTCAGAGGGCCTCACAGCAGCTGCCGAGCGTGACTTTGGCCGCAAAGGCTGCCTGCAGCCCTGTCAGAATAGCTGAAGCAGCTTAACCGTGCAGAACGACCTAATCCTGCATGTGAAAAGCAGGGAATGAGCTAAACCAGTCGGTGGTGGTGGTACCAGCCTGTTCGTGCTCCTCAGGAGGTCGAGGAGGGCCCCCTAGGACGGCTGGACGCGGTGGCAGCGGCTCGGGGCCTCGGGTGCTCCCCAGGAGCTGCTCCTGCCTCCTGTCCCGTCCTGCTGCTTCCAGTCCCAGGCAAAATGCTTTGCCCCGGCGCCTCCGGCCTCTAAAACCCAGCAGCGTGTTACCGGGGCAGGGCCGAAGCCACGCTGAGAAGCTGGGAGCTTTTCTTTGAAAAGGGCCAGAGCCGCAGCCCTTCAGCGCTTGCTGCAGCTGGGGTGAAAGCCTGTAAATCATTCCTCTGGCTCACTTTCTCTGACTAATTTGGGGAGCTGCAAGTCAAGACCACACTTGTCTGAGCCCTGCAGGGTGGCAGAGAGCGCTGGGAACAGCAAGGGGCTCCTCAGTGCCTCATAGGTGAAATCGATGATTAATGAACGAAAAATCTGTAGCGCCTCCAGGTTGTTGCTTTTTTTTTTTTTTTTTTTTGCCTGTGATTGTGTGAGAGCTGCCTGGTGAGGACGGTGCCTGCCAGCGACAGCGCTGCTTGCAGGCGGACCCCGCGGCACCGCTGGGTGCCAGGGGCAGGTTGGTAGAGAAACGATCGATGGCGTATCGGCACCGGGCGTCCTCGCGGCCCCGCGCCCCCGTTTGGTTTCTGTTGGGCTGCGTGACTCTGTTGGTGCGGATCGAGCTAAATTGACTTGCCTTTGCCAGGCTAGAAGTTCTTTGAAGAAGCTGCGGGAAGACTTAAGTAGTAAACTTGAGAACAGACAAGGAGATAAACAGCATGCACAGGTAACGGGAGCATTTCTTGGGCGTTAAATGACACTCACTTAAAAAAAAAAAATCACCTTTGGGTCCAGAAAATGATAAAAGGGGCCTTAAAGATTGTGGTGCTTGTGGCAGGTGAAAGCCCCGTTGGTACCATTTACAGGTAAAATGAGAAACCTGCACAAGCGTGCAATGGGGAGTCAGTAAGCAAAATGTATTGGCTGGCCAAACGCACCCTCGCATGCTTGTTGGCAAGAAACGGGGCCTGGAGTGGCTGCGGTGCCCAGAGCTGGCTCTGCATGCGGGCGCGCGAGGGGCTGTGTCGGGAGGCGTCATGCCCGTCGCTGTCACCTTGTCCCATGCAGGTGGTGCTGGAGAAACAGAACGGGAGCTGGCTGCAGCCCGAGAGTCCCCACGCCAATTCCTGGGAGGACCAGGTACGTAGCCAGAGAGAGACGTCAGCTCTCTGGAAAGAAATCCCGGTTTTATTGAGGTCTTCCTCCCGGCAGGTCGCTCTGAGCCTGTTCAGCACGCGCTCGGACCTTTATGCCTTGTCTTTCACTGCAAACCCCAGCACTGGGCTTTTACCGGTGTCGGACCGGGCACCGAGGGCAGCCCAGAGCAACAGAAATGTGCATAGCGGGCTTTTACATCTGCACACGCAAGCCTTTTAGAGGAAGGGTTAACAAAGATCTGAAGTCTGTGAATACTTCTTCAGCTCTCCGTCTTTCCCCCGGCTGGAGCAGGCTGCCTGGGAGCCAAATGCCACCGGGGGTGTTTCAGGGGCCGGGATTTCAGGATGGGTCACTGGGGACTTGGTTCACGCCGCCGGGTTTCAGGTTGCCCAAGCGTGGATCAGGATGGCATCCTGAAAACAGGGACTGGAAGGCGACCAGGTGATAGCGTGTGTGTTATCTTGAGGGCTGGAAGCTGTCGCTGGAGTGTGGGAGGTGAGGACAGGAGTGCCTCGTGTTGTTCAGGCGGAGGGTTGATGTTGCAGGCTTCGTAACCAACAGCACTGCCCACAGAGGGGCGGAGGGCTCCTCTGGTAACTCCTCGCTGCTGATCCTTCCCTGTCACCGTCTGCAGGAGGAGGATTATTCGGGAGACGACGTGGAAAAGATCCGACAGACAGCAAAGAGGCTGTTCACGAAGCTGCAGGAGGCTGAGAAGCGCCATCAGTTGGAGAAGAAGGACCTTGAGGTGAGTGTGCTGTGCACTTCTCTGTTAGAAAAGTGTGATTTTTAGTTCATTTCTCATAGAATCAGTAGGGATGGAAAAGCCCTCCAAGATCACCTGCTCCAACCATTTCCCTGCCACCAATGTCACCCACCAAACCATGTCCCTAAGCACCACGTCCAACCTTCCCTTGAACTCCCTGGGGGACAGTGACTCCACCACCTCCCTGGGCAACCCGTCCCAATGCCTGACTGCTCTTTCTGAGCAGAAATGTCTCCTCATTTCCAGCCTATTTTTGGAAGCCTGAGTCGTTGGCACAGGCGCTCGAGCCTCTGCTGTGCACAGTTCTCCCCTTGGCCGCAGAGCCCAGGCTCGCTGCTGCCGGCTCGGCCTCCCCGGCTCTGCATTGCTGTGTCCTGGCTCTTGCCTGTGGTAGCTTTTGCTCTGCAAACCCACAGTAGCCCTCCAGAGAGGAGCAGCATGGCCTCCTGCAGCACGCTCCCTGCATTTTGGGAAGGGTTGTGGCCTGTCCCCGGGTGGCTGCTGGCATCGCTGGTGGAGGATGAAACCTCCGGGGCGCGAAGGGCCGGGCCGGCGCTGACAGCAGCTCCCTGCCACGCGGTGCTGACGAAGCCATGGCGTTTGCTTCCCTCGCTTCCTGGGTGCTGCTGATTAATGCTCCCCTTGGTTTGTTTTCCGCTGCCTGCACGGGCAGGGCCGCGCGTGCCGGTGGGAGAGGTGACGTCCCGCTTGCATCCCGTCCCGCAGACCAAACTGGTCCCAGGCAGCCTGGGGGCCTTCCTGCCGCAGGCCGGGGCACAACGTCCTCTGGGGAGAGGGATTTGAGCGGTGACCGCTTCCTCCAGCACAGGGCTGTCCGCCTGCTGAGGTGGCACTTGCCCCGAGCACCTCCGTCCCTGTGCACAGGAAGCGGCATGTTTGTGGCAGCACCGTGAGGTCTCAGTTGGTGTTGGTCAGCTGTGGAGGCGGCGGGGATGCCAGGGTTTGGGTCCTGGCGCTCCCGATTTGCCTTGTCTGAGCCTGCTCCCGGCTGTCATGGGGACCCACAGGGTGCCCCTGTCCCCTCTCTGCCCCTGAGCCTTTGATGCCTGTGTGAGGCTGGCTCCCGAGGTCCCTGAGCCGTTGACGTGTGGCTCCCGAGGTCGGTTCTGCAGGCAGGTGTCCCAAGAGGCTGCAAACAGCCCCAGAACGCTCAGGGCTGAGAACGAACGTGGGTTTTGTGTCTGAGGTCCCTTTATTGCTCTAGCATTTAAGCGCTCGCTCCTTTGAAGTGCTTTGAAGCCGGGGAGCTTTCTAAAGAACCTTTTCTCTCTGAAGCACGTCGGGCTGCGTGCTGAGACGCCCGGCTGCCTTCAGCAAAATCTGCCTGCCTTCAAGCAGCTTCAGAAGGTGGGGGGAGGAGGGCTGGGGTGTTTCTCCCACCTGCATGTGCCAGGGTTGATGGTGAAGGGGTTGCTGTCTCGTTTGCAGAGGGTGGTCTCACAGTACCAGGAGGAAGCCGAGCAAACGAGCTCTGCCCTGCGGAGAGCGGAGAAGAGCGTACTGGAGAAGGAGGTGCAGGTGGACGAGCTGCAGCGGCTGCTGGCGGGGATGGAGAAGGTACCGACCCCGCGGCCGTGCCGGGGCTGGCACAGCGAGCGGAGCTGCCTGGTCCCGCTCTGCTGGTGCGGGGAAGGGGGAGCCCCGCGGTGGTGAGGCCGGCAGAGCTCCCCGCAGACCTGCTGGGAAGCAGATCCCACGGGAGATGCGTCCTGTGCTTGGACCTGCTGCGTGGAGAGCTTGCCTTCCCAACCGGGCTTGACCCAAAAGCCTCTGACGAAGCTGTTGCGGACAGATAAATTTGACCGCTCCTGGTTTAGGCTTGCGGTTCCCAGGTCTGGAAGATCTGGTTGGTCTGTGCAAAGTCTGTCTTCTGGGTATCCTAGAAATGACTGTGCAGTCTAGACAACTGCCCGGTTCTTCTTCTCATGGGGGCATTAACACAACCTTCAGCCTGGATTTCTTTTCCAGCTGTGGGCTGCTCCTAATAACATTAAACTCGTGAATGTAAGCGTGGCACGAGCACAAAGCGATCTGGGTGCATCCCCCAGCCCAAAAGCAGGGAAGGAGATGGCTTTGTGCCTTCGTGCAGGGGAAGAAGGGGTGAAGGAGAGGGACGGCTGCCGTTGGTCACTCTGTGGCTGCCCCTGTCTGTCCCGTGGGCCAGCGAGGCTGCACGGTGCCTGCGAGGCTCCGGGGCTGTCCGCAGCTCCCCGCTCTCTATCGGCTCCGCGAGGGAGGCCGAAGAGCATGTGTTGCGACTTGTTGCCCTGCGTGTAACTCGGCCTCTTGCTCTGCTGCAGGAGCACAGGAGCTTGCTGCTGAAGATGAAAGAAGGCGAAGCGGAGCTGGCGAGGCTGAGAAGCGCGGAAGGTGACAGACTCGCCGAACAAGACCGGTGAGGCTCGGCCTCCGCTGAGGCTGCCAGCTCCGGAGCAAGCCCACGCCGCTGGGTCAGGGTGTCAGCTCGCTGGGGCATGACTGCACATTCCTGCGAAGGGCGTGCTCGCTCTCTGGCTTGCAAAACAGCTCTCTGCTCCCCGGCGCTGACTAATCGCCAAACACCTCCCGCAGCTCTGCTGGGTGCTGGAGCTGCGCTGTCCTGGGACCTCTAGCGGCCGCGGTTCTCCCGTCGGTGTTGGGTTTGCTCAGCCCGCCCGGATCCGTGTGCTCCAGGGGTTCATTGGCAAGGAGATGTTTCTAGAAGGCCTCGTTTGTGGCCTGACTCTTCTTGATGTTCCCGTGGCCCTGCAACCTGTTGTCGGGAGTCTTTGTGGCTCCTGCTTGAATTGGCTCTGTCTCTGCCTCTCCTTACCTCGTCTGGTCAAAATATTTCAGCACCTGTGCTGCTGTAGGGGAAGCCTGGCTGCTAAAAGCTGCTCTGGGCACAGCTGAGCGAGTGCTGCCCTTTTGGGAAGCCATCTGACAGCTCCTGGACTCCTCCTTTGTGCTTTCCCAGGTCGGCCAAGCTGGAGAAGGAGGTGGCCATGCTGCGGGAGAAGATCCACCACCTGGATGACATGCTGAAGAGCCAGCAGCGCAAGGTCCGCCAGATGATCGAGCAGGTGAGAGGAGCGGGATGGGATGGAGGAGAAAGCTCACGGGGTTTAAAAACAAAGAAAAGAACTCTTCAGCTGCTTGGAAGCAAATAATTGCTGGTTTGTAAGGCTGATTCCCTCAGCAAACCAGAGGGGGACAGGTTCAAAGGCGGCCCAGAGCCCTGTCCAGCTGCCCTGGAGCAGGGACAGACCCTGGGGTGACAGCCCAAGGACTGCAGCGTGAGCAGTGGCGGCGCTGACGCCCGGGAAGGGTAATAAAAGGGCTGCCGTGTTCCCAGTTCGGCCTGCTGAAAGAGTTAAGTCTTACTGTGTAAGCGGAGGCTCTTTCACCTAGGGCTTAATTCTCAGACTTAATTTGAAGCTTTTTTGATTTTTTTTTTTTTTTATGCAGACCTTGGAGTTAATGTTGTGGGTGTTTGCAGGCAGGACGGCTGGCTGAGCTGCCCTCCTTCCTCAGCACTGCTCTAGACCAGGTGTACATGAAAGGGATGTTTAGCAGCTGCAAATGTTCTGTTTTTCAGCTCCAGAACTCCAAAACGGTGATTCAGGCCAAAGATGCTGTGATCCAGGAGCTCAAGGAGAAGGTCGCTTACTTGGAGGCTGAGGTGTGTCCTAGCAGGGCTGTCCTGGGGGTACCTGGGGTCTGCTCTGCCTTTGGAGCCCCTGCTGAGACCTGGCACCGCCGGCTCTCGTGCCTGTGGGCTGTGGCTGTCCTGGTGGGGACGAGCTCTGCTCTTGCTGTCCTCCTGGTGGGGACG
>CM021721.1:2009-29963 GCA_011074415.1 Stictonetta naevosa | reverse complement strand
TCCTGGTGGGGACGAGCTCTGCTCTTGCTGTCCTCCTGGTGGGGACGAGCTCTGCTCCTGCTTTGCAGCCTGCTGGGCTCTGGGCAGAGCGGCCAGCAGTGCAGCCGCTCTCCTGCGGTGCTATCTGCTTTGCCTTGGAAAACGTGCCCTGTGCGGCCCCGAGGGCTGTGCTGGTTCTCAAGGCTGGTTTGGGGGCTCCCAGTGAAGCCGTGGCTTCTGGAGCAGCTGTGAGCTCCAAGGGAGTCCAAAATAATCTTAGCAAGCATGTTTCTCTGGCAGCTAAACCCTTCTTGCCTACAAAGCTGCAGTTGACTGCATGCGTGTCAGAAATTAAAATTGCATTTCTGCCTCTGGGATTGGAACAAGTGTTAAACTTCTCTCCTTTTTTGGATAAAAACTGAGCCTGCATCAGCAGTTCTAGCATTTTCTTCCCTCCTTGGTGACTTATTTCACTAAGCTCTGCATGGGGACAGTATGTGTGAGCAAAGCCCTCGGTGAACCCAGGCAGAGAGCAGGTCCGGCTGCCTGTACCAGCTAGAGGGATCGCACTGGTGGGCTTCCATGTTCTCTGGTCCTACACAGCTCCCCTGGGCCCCCTTTGTAGGGCTGGATTTCATTTCCCTTGCAAAAACCTTCCCCAGTGCAAGAGACAGTGAAGCAGTCCTCCATTTCTGAGCAGTCCCCTACTTCCCAGGAGGTGATCCGTGTCCCAGCTGCCCTTTGCTAACCGTCCCTCCCGTCCCTTGCAGAACCTGGAGATGCACGACCGCATAGAGCACTTGATTGAGAAGCAAGTGAGTCGGGGCGGCCACAGCTCCAGGGCGCGCTCCAAGTCAGAGTACGTGAGCAGGTAGGCACGGGGCACGGGAGCCTGCTGGGCTGCTCAGTGGCTTTATTACAGCTCCACGACCCATTTGGAGATGGCTCTGGGCTTGGGGCTGCTGCCTGGGTGGCAGCATGCTCTGCTGTGTCTGCTGGCAGGGGGTCTCCTGTCCAGTGCTGTGCCTTCGGGGAACAGAGGGCCCTCCAGTGGAACAGTGGAATGAATAGTCAAGGACCAGTGCTGGGACAGGACCAGCCCCCCAGGTTTCTCCCAGGCACCATCCAGTTCCATCTGGCTGAGCAAATCCTTTCTCTCTTGCAGCAAAAGGCTGTCGGGCCCCAAGCCGCTGCCCCTCATTCGAGTGGTGGAAACATGAGTTTGGAGGGCCAGAGCGAGCTGAAGACTCTCCCCTTGTTATCCTTGACCGGACTTCCCTGCTTGACTGCCGTTTTCTGGCCTCTGTGCTCAGTCTGCCCTGGACCCGCCAGCAGAGAGCTGTGCCCCCAAGCACCGTGGCACCCGAGGACAGACACAGCTGGGGCGGTGCTGGCAGAGGAAGGAGATCTACGAGGTGTCCACGCTGCTGTCCCACGGGGTCCCACAGCCATGTGGAGGCCAGTCTGGAGGCTGGCTTGGCTAGGGAGGCCGGGGCCAGCTGGCCCCGGCGTGGACGAGGTGGCTCCCTGGCTGGAGAGCCAGGCTCTCCTTCCCTGCCCAGTCCTGGGTTTGCTGAGGCTGCTCCGTGAGCAGCCGTTGCTTCTGAAGGGTCTTGTCCAAACAGTGCCGCCTCTTCAGATTGCAGCTTGCCACTGTGGACTTGGTGTTCAATCTGTTTTTAAGAAACAAAGCAAAGATTCACGCTTACAAAGAAGAAAGAAATCCTCCTGAAACAGGACTCCTTCCTACAAAACAAGCCCAATGCGTGACCAGTTGGGAGCCTCCACCTCTGATCTCCAGCACATCTGGCTGCTCCGGACTTGGCAAAGGTTCGTGTGGCCGAAATCACTGTATCGACATGCTTCTCCCAGTCCCTCTCTCAAGAGTGTAGAGAAATTGTGCCCCATGTACATCTAGTGTTTAAACCCAGAGGCGGTTTAGTTTGTCCCTGTATTTATTTCAATAAATTATTGGTGTCTTCCAATGATGTGGTGACAGGCACGATGGCTGCTGTCCAGCTCCAGGGGAGCGTGTTTGAGGACTGCCTGTCCCACGTTTGAACTGGAAAATACCAACCAGCTTCCTCTGGGCTTGCCTGGTGCTGCGTGTTGTGTGAGCCCACGCTTCGTAAAGGAGCTTGGGCAAATCTAGAGGAGAGTTGTTGGCATTTGTACTGACCGTAGCCACGAGACAAATGTTTGTACACCTCACAACTGTTAATACAGAAATGTGCCTTATCTGTCAGACCGTACTCGATCGAATAGACCATGTTAACAGTGCACATGGCCTGGGCTGTGGTGTGGAGATGTTGTCTGGGGCTCAGCTGGGCTCCGTGTGCTATAGGTGACGCTGTGCACCTTGGTTTTCTCCTTTTCCCTTTTTTGCTGATGGCCGGGCTCTCCCCTGCCTTTCCTGTGTCCCTTCCCTCCCGGTGCCTCCAGCCCTCCTCTCTCACTCTGTGTCCCCAGGGGTCCAGGAGGCAGCGGAGCACGGCCAGGCCTCGACCTCAGGAGCCTGCCCTGGGACCTGCGGGGGCTTTGGGGCTGTGTCCCCCCGGGGCTCTTGGCCCCGCTGCCCTCGGCCAGGCCTCGAGGCCTGGCAGCGCTGTCCCCGTTGCCACGGCGACGGACGAGGCGCGGCACTACACCTCCCAGAACGCCTCGCGGCGGACTACACTTCCCGGCGCCTCCCGCGGCCGCCCTCGGAGGCGAGGAGGGGGAGGTGCTCGCGGACTACACTTCCCAGCGCCCCCCGCGGCGGGAGGCTTCGGACGGTGGCCGGCGCGGCGGCGGGCGCGTGACGGGCCGGCCGGGCGCTCCTCGCCAAGATGGCGGACGAGGAGGGCGAGGGGCTGCCGCGCTCGGCGGCGGGGCCGCAGCGGAACGGCGGCGGCGAGGGGGCGCCGGGGGGCCCGGGGGGGCCGCGGGTGGTGCGCATCGTCAAGTCCGAGTCCGGCTACGGCTTCAACGTGCGCGGCCAAGTGAGCGAGGGCGGCCAGCTGCGGAGCATCAACGGCGAGCTGTACGCGCCGCTGCAGCACGTCAGCGCCGTGCTGGGCGGCGGGGCCGCCGACCGCGCCGGGGTCCGCAAGGGCGACCGCATCCTGGAGGTGTGAGTACGGGGGGGCCGCCGCTGGGAAGGGGGGCCGGGGGGCGGGCGGGGGGCGGGCCGGTCCCGGTTAACCGCACGGAGGCCGGGGGGGGGCCCCGCCGCGCCTCCCCCCCGCCCGGTGTCCCCTCACGGGGGGGTTTGCGGGGGGGGGGGGGGGGGGGGGGCGGGTTCTTGGCCTGGGGGGCGTTTGTGGGGGCTCCTCCTCCCCCTTTCTTCACCGGGGACCATTTTGGGGGGGGCTCCGCCAGCCTCTCCCGTCCCCGGGGGCTTCGGGAGCCCTCCGCGGGGGGCAGGGGCACGGCCCCCACCTCCTCGGGAGGTGACCTTTGGGGGTCCCCAAATTGGGGGCGCGTGGAGGGGCGGGGGCTGCGGCCCCCCAGAAGAGCCCCTCTGCAGGGGGGGGTCGGGGCACAAGGGGGGCAGAGCGGGCTGGACTCGCGGGGGGGGACTTCGGGGGGTCCATCCCCAGGCAGCGCTGAGGCCTCGGGGCCGTCCTTCCCCCCAAGGACCCCTAGGGCTGGAGCAGCACGGGCTGTCCTGGAGGTGCTGCGAGGCCGGGGGGCTTTGCGGTGGGAGCCCTTAGGAGGAAACATCCCCAGGAGCCCCGACCCTAAATTCTCCTCCCTGTGGGGCTGCAGCTGTGTGCGGAGGAACCGAGCGGCCGGAGGAGAGTGGGACAGAGCCCGGGGGGTGCAGGGACGTGGGCAGGGGATGCGAAGGGGTCGGCTGGGGGGCAGGAGCAGGGGAAGGGGCACGAACGGGAGGTGCCTGGGGAGCAAGGGGGAGAGCGCTGCGATGGACTGGGGGGGCACAGAGAGCGCCTGGGAGCAGGACGAGGCCCCATGGGACCGGGCAGGGGGCTGGGGCTGGGGTCCATCCCCCCAGGCCCTGGAGCTCTGCAGGAGGAGGCTGGGCTGGGGACGCATGCCTGAAGCTGGGGCTGGCTGGGCGGTGGGTTCTTCGTGGGGTCCCAGCTGTCCGGGACTGACACCGCTCCATGGGAACACGTCAGCTTGGTGAAACCGCTCCTTTTTCCTCTCAAACACCCCAAATTTGCAGGCTGGCATCAGGTGAGCCCTGGCCCGTCTGGGTTTTCCTCCCTGTTGCCGTGCGGTTCCTTGGGCTGGCTCTGCATGCCCCGAGCTGCGTGATGCCTCCCGATCCCTATGTAGCTGTACTTTGGGCTGGGCTGAGTGAAGTTCAATTACTAATTAATTACAGGGATTTCATGGCAGCAGGAATGCTTCGCTGCCGGTCTTTGCGGGCTGCAGCGGGTGCCTGGGCCCACAGAGCCCAAACCCCCTGGCCGTGCCCCGCCGCAGGCGTGGTGCTCGGTTCGGGCTCTCTCCTGTGGGACCCAAACGCTTCTCGCTTTGATTCCCTGCGCAGAAGTGTCTGGGGGTGAGTCCTGCACCTGGAGAACCTGCTTGAGAGCAGCGTTTATTGACCGAGGGAAATGTTTGTGTGCGTTGCAAGGCGCCGAGCTGAAACCCTCCGCGGGGGGAAACGCTTACGGTGCTGAGTGGGAGCCAAGAGGAGGGTGCTGAGGAGCCAGGGCTCGGTCCTGGCTTCCTGGCCCCTGTGAGGTCGGGACTGCACAGGCGGAAGGTTCGGTCTGAGCTTCGGCAGCGGCTGGAGGAGCTGAGGCTGCGACCGAGGTCTGCTCACAGCCTGCGGCACCGGCGTCCAGACACCTCGGGTAGGGAGCAGCGGTCGGAGAAGCAGGGATTTCCTCTCTGCCCTTCTCCAGGGAGAAGCCTCTTCCTAATTTGCCCACGTGTAGTGCCGTGAGATGCCTTTCGCCCTCTTTTGGGCTGTCAGGTTCATTAACCCGGCTGCGTAAATCAGCCCGCCGGCCCTGCAGGTCTCAGGCGACACCGGTCCCGTTTGGTGCAGGCGTTAACTGTCCCGGATCTGTTAAAACCCAGCTCCTGCAAATAAATCCGAGTACGGTTGTGAGCTGGAGTAGGAAACAATAAATCGGACTCCCAAAATAGCTCCGCTTTTCCTTCCTTCACGCAGCGGCACCCTGCGCGGTGCCGGGGGTGGGGTTCCCGGGAGCTCTGTCCCGGAGCCGTCCGTGCGTCCTGCTCGGCAGCTCCCGGCTGGCATTTGGGCACTGAGCAGCGTGCACGGGGCTGGGGGGGTCCAGACAGCGCGGGGGGGGTCCAAAGAGGGCACTTGCTCTGAGCAGACGGGCACGGGTGAAGGCTTTGGAGCGGAGAGCTCCGTGGCAGGGCCTTGGCAGGCGGTGTCTGGCTCTTCACCGGGCCTCAGCCCCGCAGCTGCAGCAGCCGCCTGCGCGTGGTTTTCCCCGTGGGGTAGCACGGCGAGGAGCGAGCTGCTCCACAGCCCTGGCCCGTGACCGGAGGAGGTTTCGGGCATTGTCCCAAGGGTTTTTGGGGGTCCCGTGCTCGTTGCAGTCCTCTCTTGCCATCCTTCGCTGTATCACGCTCCTGTATCTAGCACATAGCTCAGAGCTCTCTCTTTCAGAGGCTGGTTTTGCAACATAACTGGTGTGCTCCCTAATCGTCTTAGCTCCTTGTGTGTTTGTGGGTGTTGAGGGCATTGGAGACAGACAATGAAAGCTAATTTAGCTCTTGATTATCACCCTGAATGACAATCATCGCTAATCTTGATGGGAGGGAAAATCGCGCTGGTGTTTGCAGGGGAGCTTGCTGGCAATCATTGAGCGGGTAACGAAGGGCCATAATTGAGCGGGTAACGAAGGGCCGTCGTTCTCAGAGCCCCGAACCACGCGTGGCTGGAGCCAGGCCCCGTCCTCCTGCGCCGGGAGCCCTGGGAGCAGCGTGCTTCCCAGCGGGGCCCCGCTGGCACCTCTCGAGGTGGTTTTGGCGTCTCTGCTTTCCCACCTGACCCTCTGGCACGTCATCAGCCCAAGGACTCTTTCTCAAGGGGCGAGAGTTACACCCGTGTGCGGGTCACGGGGAGATCCACCCCCGTTCGGGGCCGCTCCGACACCAAGCCTTGTGGGGCTCTGCCGGCGTGTGGGCGCGCGCTTCCTCAGTGCTCCTCACGTGGACCGGCTCCATCCCTCAGGAGGTCAGGCTCTTTATCTCTTCGTGGTCCAAAGTCTAACCTCGTGTATTGCCTCGGAGCTGGCTGTGCTCTGGGGAAGCACAGGACTGACCGTAAAAAGGAGGCGGCGGCTGCTCCTGCTGCTTGTTGGCAGCATTCTGCTGCTTGCACGCAGGGCGCGTTGTCAGCAAGTCACCTTATAAAAGGGTCAGCAGGTTACCCTGGCCCCAGCCTGTAAGGCTGCCTGTTTCTCTAACCACACGGCTCAGCAAACCTCTTTCCTTTTCCTCCGGTCTGAAGCGGCGTGTGACACGTCACCTCGTGCCCCTGAGTGGCGAGCGATGTGCTGGGGCGGCCGCACGCAGGGACACGGAGCTGCCCGCTGCCTTGGAGGGTTTCCCCGCCGCGGCTGCTGGAAGCCTCTCTGCAGCACGAGCATGGGAGATAACGACCTGAGATAATGACCCGAGATAACGACCTGAGATAAGGACCTGAGCAGGGACAGCTGATGCAGGACCTGGCGTCCTGTGGTGCCTTCCCCGCATTGTGTCCCCTCCTTGTTCGCCGGTCCCAGCAATTTAGGACAAACTAAGGGTACCGTCCGTAGGACAGGAGGGCTTCCTTTCGCCGGGGTTCGGACCCACACTTGCAGAGTGCAGCAGCAAGCCCTGCGCACCGGGAGGCGAGGCCCTGCCCGGCTCCTTGGCCATGTCCCCAGGCAGCCCCTCGTGCCCGCGCTTTCCAGCGCGTGGTCTGCGGAGCCCTCGGGGGCTGCTCGGGGCTCGGCCGGGAAATCAGCGCCCCTGTCACGGGCTCGAGCTGTCGTCAGCAGCGTGGAGTTACCCCGAGGAGAAGCGGCCCCACGGAGGGGAGGGAGAAGGGTCACTGCTTTGATGTGGGGCCGCGGGAACATCCAGCTCCATGCTGGCCCTGGGGCTCGCCGTGAGCTGCCTGCCGAGCTTGGCCCGCTCAGCATGGCTTCTGTGCTGGGTCCAGGAAGGAGAAACCGAGGAGGCCTCGACCTAGGTCGTGTGTTCCAGAGCTGGTGTTGGACAGGCGTGGAAGCTGGCTGCCGGTAACTGCATCTCCAGAAGGGGCTTGGTGCAGGTCTGGCTTCTGAAGCGTCCAAAATGTTTGTCCTTTTTCAGCAAGGCTACCTGTTAAGTCAATATTTGTTTTCCTTTGAGTAATATTTAGATGTTAACCTTCTGAAATACTCACGTGCCTTGTCTTCTTTCAGGGTGTTTCAAGTGTTCATTTACGAGGAATCGGTGCTCTCGTAATTGGAGCCGGCAAATGGCAACTGCGCTGTCTGCCAGGTCAGAGCATGGAAATATGCCCAGGACATCAAAACTTCCTTAAAATGCCATAAGAGGCATCTGTGGAAATGGTAACGATCCCAGCCTCTGTCGGAGACGTAGGAGAGGTCACGGGAGCTGCACTTCGTAGTTTCTGCCTGCTTTTTTAATCTGTTCGGACTAATGCTGGGTCTGGATTTTGCAGCTGTTTGAGGAAGGTTGGCTTCCCTCCTGGTAAGGGATGGGGAAATGCTGCGTAGCCTCCGCTGAGCACCGTGGCAGGACGTGCCCTGGGAGCTGAGCCCCGCTGGGGGCTTAAGGGAGGCTTCGCCTGGCTGCCCTGCTCCTTGTGGTGCTGAGCACGCTTCCCTTGATGGTTCGGGGCCGAGGCTTGGAGCCTTCAAGGCCGTTTCTCAACCCCTTTGGGGGGAAGGACGTGATCGTGTGGTTGAAGCACTGAACTGGAGCTGGGACCATGGGGGAGGCTGCTCGGCGTGGATGGTCCCGGGGACGTCCTGCAGAGGAGCCTCAGCTGTGACAAACCCCAGGAGGCCGGGGTTTGGTGCTGAGCTGGCGGAACGGCCTCAGAAGGGAGAGGGATCAGGATGCCGAAGCGCCCGTTTCGGGAGCCTGGAGAAGCCGCCCCACGCTGCCGTGTCCCCTAAGCTCATTAGCTGTTCATCTTCATCTCCAGAGCCTCTCCCGAGGAGGCTGCTGGCCAGGTGGCAGCTGCCCTTGGCTCCGGGTTCATCCTCAGTGCCGTTCTCCCTCATCAGCCTTTCCCGGAGCAGGGACTAATCCTTCCCTGCTGCCATGGTCCTCGTGCTGCGCGTAAATCCCTCCCGCAGCCGACTTGGTGAGAGCCGGGTGCTGCAGGGAGCCTCTTGGCCACATCCTGCATCTTCTGGGCTTAGCCCTCTGCCACGCCATCCTGGGCAGAGCCAGAGCCGGGCATCGGGAGCTGGAAGGCGCGAGGCGGTGGAGGAGACGCAGCAGCTGGCTGCGTTACGAGGCAGGTTGAAGCTGTGGCACGAGTCTCTGCTACCAGCACGCCTCGGAGCACATCTTTGCCTACACCAGGGCAGGAGCGCGGTGCGACGCCGGCTGGGCACGGCAGCGCTGGGGGAAGGTCCCTTCATCGCCGGCAAAGCCAGGCCTCGGCCGCTGCGCGCTGGGTTTGCTGTGCCAGTGAGCTGTGGAGCCAGGAGCTGGCCCATGCTTTGCCTTGGTGCCCTGCTGCTGGCATGGGGTGGCTGGAAATGTTCACGCAGAAGGGTGAGGCTCCTGCCTCAGAGCTTTCCTTGGGTGGCTTGTTGGCTAGGTGTGCTTGGGCTCAGCAAAGCACAAAGGCACGCTGCGGTCTTAATCTCGAGGAAGCGTCTTGCAGGCTTTCTGCAGCAAATTTCCTCGTCTTCTCTTGACAGGCAGTTGGGAAATTTTAAGAAGTCTTCACAGAAAATGAGTCATTCAGTGTACAAATGGGAGAAGTGAAATCTTCTTCTGGGTCTTAGGAGCCTGCTCCTTAGTGCCGGTACGTTGGGGAGCTCTGCTTCGTCAAACACACGCCTCGTCCTCGAGGTCTCCTGGTGTTTGCCACAGAATATCCCGAGGTCACGTACTGAATATCCCGAGGGTCACATCATGTCCTGAGTCGGAGGGGACCTGCAGCATCATCGCGTCCGACTCCTTGGCACTTCTGCCCTTGCTGGGAGCTCGCGTGGCCGTCTGCCTTCTGGCCAGGGTGCTGAGCCAGCCTGCAGCCGCTCACTCTCTGGCCTTGCCCTTCACAAACCCAGTTTTGTAGAGGTTTTTAAGCTCATTAAGGTGAGCAAACACCGCTCTGCTCTGCCCCCCAGCGTGTTTCTGCATCGGGCACAAGCCCTGCATCACACACAGTGTGAGCTGCCGTGACACCGCCGGCTTGGCTCCCCCGAGCACCGACAAGCCCTGAGGGGCGAGCACCTCGAGCCCAGCAGCGGCTGGCCCCGCTCCACGCCTGCAGGGTCCCTGCCCTGGCGGCCGTGTCGGCGGCCAGAGGCCCGTGCACAAAGGTGGCCTCTCGCTGCTGGTGATGGCGAGGGGGTTGGGGGTGCCCCCATGGGGCAGCGGTGGGAGAAGACTCCCCTTTTGTGATGCCCGAGGGCCAGGCGGTGCCATCGTGCTCCAGGACCGCTTCAGAGCTCTCCTGCAAGGCCGCTCGTGGCCCCGTGAGGTGAGGAGGAAGAGGGGTGCCGAGGGCAGGAGATGCGCCCTGCGATGGAAGGCGGCAGAACCTCATGTTCCTGCTCTAACCGCATCTGCCTCTGGCGGCGCGTGGCTTGGAGAAGTGAATCCTCAGAAGGAAGCTGCTCTTCAAGAGCTGCCAAAATCTCGCCGGCCTTGCTGGGGCTGCGTGCACGGGGCACGTCCCTTGCGGAGGGAAGGACCCCGCGGGCCTGCTCCCAGTGTGGCTGGTGGGGGGCAGCCAGCCAACGGCCCTCCTGGGGCGGGCTGAGGGCCCGGGAAGGGGAACGGGTGCGGCTGTTGGCAAAAATAAAAATAAAAAAAATCCAACTCCAACCAGAAGCAGAAGCTTGAGGAGAAAAGCCCCCAGAGGTCCTGGGAGAAGCGCGGCCACCCGTGGCGTGCCGGCAGGCTCGTGGCAGCTGGGCTCGCCTCGCCAGGTGCCTCTGGCTTGCCCGTGCCGTGCGATTCCCCGTTGCCGATTCCCCGTCCCCGTTCTCCATAGGTTTGTGGTGGTTGTTCCAGGCGGAGTTGCCATGGAGACTTCATTGCTGAGGTGCTGGGGCCGTGCCCCGTGCGGCTGTGGTGCCGCCGGCTCCTTGCTTGGCTCAGCTGCCGTGGCAGAGGGGAGAAGGAAACCTGCTGCTGCCGGGGCTGGGGCTGCCTCTCAGCGCCAGGACGATGCGCTGCGGCCCCACTGCGGGGGCTTCTCCACGAGTCCTGCGGTCACAGAATCATAGAGCTGTAGGGGTTGGAAGGGACCTCGAGACATCGGGTCCAACCACCTGCCAAAGCAGGTTCCCTACAGCAGGTTGCCCAGGTAGGCGTCCAGACGGGCCTTGAATATCTCCAGAGAAGGAGACTCCTCAACCCCCCCGGGCAGCGTGTCCCAGCGCTCCGTCACCCTCCCCATGAAGAAGTTCTTTCGCACGTTGGTGACACGTGGACCTGCTGCTTCGGAGGCTCCTAGCACAAGCTGGCCGGCGAGGAGGGGATTTTCCCGGTCCCTGAACCTACTGGCCGTGTTCCTGGGCTGGAGGGGCTGCGCGCAGCTCTGCGGGCACTCTTACCAGCCCAGAGACTCCATCCAGGCATTGCTTTGCTCCTTCCCTGCACTGGCGGGCTGATGGCTGTGGTCCGTGTCCAGGCCTGTCCAACGCCTGGCGCGGTGCAGGCGCTCTGTCTGGCTCGCAGACGCTGCTTGGGGCTTTTTGAGCTTGGTCCTGAGCCTGGGTTCTCGCACCCAGCTCTGGAAGTTGAGATCCGATCTTTCCAGGGCGATTCTTTTAAGTAAAAGCTCAATAAAAGCGATCGATGCGGAGCGGTAAGAGCTGTTCTCTTTCATTCCAGTGCTAGGGCTTGAAATTAAATCTCACACTTGATTTGAGGTGAGCTGGGGTGGCTCGGTGACTCGCAGGATGGCTTCGTGGGGAGGCGACACAGCTGGGAACGTGTGGGCACCTTTCTTCAGCATCCCTCCGGAGCTCCGGGCAGTGGCCGCGGGCAGCAGCACGGGTCAGGGGCTGGGCTGTGCATCCCGGCCGAGCCCCTCCATGGTGTAAACGAGAATGGGGTCTTGGGGGGGTGTTGGCACACGCTGGAGCCCCGGGCCGCTTCGCTGCAGGTGGGCTTGGGGTGGGACCTGAGCCCTCATCACCCACGGGTGCCCCGGCTGCTTCCCGAGGGCAGCGCCGTGGCAAAGCCCTGCCTGGGGCTGTTCGTGCAGGGGATGTTTCAGATGCCAAGCTCCGTACGGAGACGCTGCAAGTTTCTGGAGGCTCGCTACTAAATTTAGCCCGTATCAGAAAGAAAAGCAGGCTTATCCTTTTCCAGATTTGGAAGAGAGCTGCAAGGCTTCTCTTTGGACCTCGGGCTGGGTTTCAGAGCGGCATCTCTCTGAGCTTGCCATCTCCAGGCCGAGCGAGAGCCAGGCGGCGGATCGCTGCCGGCGGCTTTAGGGTGGGCAGGAACACTCGGAGCTGCCCCGGTGTCTCGGCTTCTGTGGGCCTCAGGACATCGCTGGACAAGCTCTTGCGGTCAGGGTGGAGCAGTGCAAGAGCTGGAAACCCGTACTCGTTGCGGCAGCGCTCCCGGGCCTGTCAAGGAGGAACTCGAGAGATCTCATCTCCCTTGGCACCGCGCCGATGGGCTCGCGGGTGCTCGTCTTGGCAGCTGGGAACAGCACCCTCTGAAATTTCTTACCCTCGCCCTCCAAGCACCTGAGCCTGCGTTCTCATTCTTGTTCATCCGGAAGCTTCAGCGCAGATTTTTGGAAATCTACCTTATGTTTTGGGGCTGCGGAGGGTAGGAGGTGGCTTTTGCCCTAGCGGAGCAGCATGAGTTATGCATTCGTTGTTGTTCCTCAATTCTGTGGTCACCTCGTGTGTTTCCCTTGAGCTGAGAGAAGAAGGCTCACGTTCTGGGTGCGAACGTGCCATGCAGTGCTTCATCTGTGCCTGAAGCCATCAAACACAACTCAGTAACCACTAACCTGAGAGATCGCCAGCAGAAGTTGGAGCAGCGTAACCCAGAGCAGCGCTTGCCCTCCTGGTGCTGTGCAGGCAGAGCTGAGCTGCAAAACCCACTGCCACTGGAGCAGAACTTGCAGAATTTTAACACGGGAGCTAAGTGGGTTGGTGGGTTTTTTTTGTTTGTTTGGTTTTTTTTTTTTGCTCCTCTTTAGCTTGTGTAACCCGTTGTGGGAAGAGATCTGAAGCTGTGGAAGTGTTGGTTACCTTCAGCTGGCGGATTTCCCAGGGAAGCAGTTACGTGATGGGTTTCTGGGCTGGTCCTGGCGTGGTTTGAAAGCTCTGCTCTCCCCCCTGTCTTGCTTATGGCTTTTCTGCCCTCTCTCACAGGAATGGGGTGAACGTTGAGGGAGCAACCCACAAACAAGTGGTGGACCTGATCCGTGCCGGGGAGAAGGAGCTGATCCTGACGGTGTTGTCGGTGCCTCCCCACGAGGCCGATAACCTTGACCCTAGCGATGACTCCTTGGGGCAGTCGTTCTATGACTACACAGAAAAGCAGGCTGTGCCCATCTCCATCCCCACCTACAAGCACGTGGAGCAGAACGGCGAGAAGTTTGTGGTGAGTAGCGGCGGGGCCACGCTCCCCAGGGACAGGAGGGGGCTGCTCCGTGCTGCCTGCAGCTCCGGGGAGGCAGCGCCACGCCAGTTTGAGGTTGGAAAGCTTTCCGCGCCCCAGCCAGCCTCTCCTCTGCTCCCTCCAGGTGTACAACGTTTACATGGCGGGCCGCCAGCTCTGCTCCAAGCGGTACCGTGAGTTTGCCATCCTGCACCAGAACCTGAAACGGGAATTTGCCAACTTCACCTTCCCGCGGCTCCCGGGGAAGTGGCCGTTCTCCCTGTCGGAGCAGCAGCTGGATGCCCGGCGGCGAGGGCTGGAGGAGTACCTGGAGAAAGGTACGGGGCCGGGCGCAGCGCCCAGGCAGCCGTGCAGCCACACGCTGCCTTCCTCACCAGCAGGAAGCGAGTCCTTAGGGCCCATCCTTCCGTGGGTGACCCGAAAACTCAAGTTCCATGGGCATTCGTTTGTCAGCGAGGGAAGGAAGCTCAACATGTAGCTGGGCTGAGTTTGGGGGCCGCAGTGCTGAGCTCAGGCTTGCCCATACCCAGCTCCTGGCCACGAAGCCCCTCGGCCCCACCAGTGTGGCCTGGGGCAGGTTCCCCCACCCCGCTGCTGTCCCAGCCCTGCTCCTTCGCTTTCATCCTGGACGGAGAAAACAGCAGGCTGCTTGCACGGGGGATGCAGCCTGGTACAGTTTTGTCCCAGGTTATTTACTGAACCTGGCCTGAGTTCCCAAACAGCTTCGTTCCCTCTGGAATAACGCATTTATGAAGTCCTTGCCCACTTCTCAGTGTAGTCAGAGCCTCCTGTTGGCCGCATGCCCGCAGCCTGGGTTTCCCCCTGGGGATTATCTCAGTAGTGAGTTACTCAGCACCGCTGCACGCTTGTCGCTTGCTGTCGGGGAGCATTCGGGGGGTATCGGCCCTCGTGCCAGCACCCCTGGTGCAGCCTGCAAAGCACTTGTGTCGGGAGGCTCCCCAGTTTCCCGCAGCTTGCGGGACAGGTGGGTGCTCTTACCCCGCAGCCTCTGCCGGCCTTTGCCCCCCCTCGCCCCGGGACAAGGCAGTGACCCGTGCTCTCTGTCCTGCAGTGTGCTCGATACGCGTCATCGGCGAGAGCGACATCATGCAGGAGTTCCTGTCGGAGTCGGACGAGGTAGGCACGGTGCTGAAACTCGGCTTCCCCTGGTACAGAGGCGTGGGGAGACTGGATCAGAGCGCGAAGATGCTCCCTGCCAAAACCTCAGCCGGTCAAATCAAAAGCCAGAGCAGAAAACCAAGGCTGCGGTTTGCTGCCAGCCTGATGTTGCTCATAGGAAGCCTCTTCTCGTAGCAGCAGCTGAGAACGGCTCCAATGCTGCTCTTGGAGGACCAGAACCAGGTGTGAGGCCTCATTGCCTGCCCTGGGCCTCCCTGGCCCCGCAGCAGTGTGCCTGCTGGTTCCTGCTGCTGGTGGCAGCCCCAGTAGTTCTGCGTGTGAGCTGGTGGCGTTGGGCAGCTGCTGGGCAGAAAGGCAGCAGGCATTTCAAATACCAGCTCGTCTGACTGGCTTCTGCCCAGGTTTGGGTTGCCTGCAGCAGCAAAGCCACTGTTTGCCCTCTGGCTAGTGCTTTTTTCCCAACTTTTCCGTGGTGCATTCAGTTGCTCTGTCTCAAAGCTTCCTCTCGCTCCTCACGGACAAAGCCACGACTGGAAAATCCTACCCGTCGTGGTCCGGAGCGGTTTGCTTGGCTTCCTGCCTCGAAGCAGAGCTCACATCTTCCTCCTTTTGGAATTTCCCCCATGCAGCCTAGAAGCAGATTCCCGAGGCTTGCAGAGCAGCCGGCTGCTAGACGTGACAGTGCACGATGACCACGTTAGTTAGCCAGCACCAGGCGTGGTCCGTGGAGCTCAGTAAATAGTCGTGGAGCTCAGCTCATGGGAGCGAGCGGGGGCATCTGCCCAGGGCACGCACGGGACCCTGGGCTCAGCTCGGGGCCGCAGCTGGGAGTGGCGATTCCCAGCCCCTGCGGCCACGTCTGATGGACTCTGCTGATTTCTGTCCTCATTTTTCCTTTCTCTAGAATTACAACGGTGTCTCAGACGTGGAGCTCAGGGTAGCGTTACCAGATATAACAACAGTGACGGTCAGAGTCAAAAAGAACAGCACTACAGATCAGGTGTACCAGGTGAGCTACTTTTTGTTGTGTTCTTTTCGTTTGTTTTTTCCCCTGACTGGAAGATTAATGTGATTCAGGCATGAACCAGGCAAGACCCCAGAGGTGCCCACTGGGTTCTCGGCTCCCCTCGAGCGCAGGTAGGCACTAGTGCTGCTGTAGCAGAGGTCAGGAGTGCTGGCGAGCTCCAACCTCACGCCGTGCTGAAGCAGCATTTCTTTGGCAGTCTTGGCTGCAAGGACGGAGTCATTGCTGAATTAATTTCCACTGATAGTATCTTAAAGCTGGCGGATGGCTCGAAGCACTAGGCAAATCGTGCGTTGTGGCGGCAGCGGGGGAGCTGGATCCAAGAGCTGTCTGCGTCCAACACGCGTCTCTGTGGCTGCGTGGCAGGACAGCGAGCTGGACGTGAAGGGAGTGACCCTTGGGGAACGGTCTGGGCAGGTTCCAGGTTTGCAGGTGGCCTGAAGGCCCGGTGCTTGAAGTGCAAGATGAAGAACAACTGACTTCAACCAGCACTGCTGGAGGAAAAATGGAAGTCGTCAACGAAGTAGGGGGAACAGACTAATTAAAAGGGGAACTCAAAGTGTTGCTACAAGCGAGGGAGCTGAAGGGTTACAAAAGAGCAGGACCGCGGGAGCTCCTGCTTTGCACAGCAGAATCCTGCCGCTGGAGCAGGGTTGTGGTACCTTCAGGAGAGTTGTGGTACCGTCAGCAGGGTCGTGGTGCCTTTGGCAGAGTCGTGGTACCTTCAGGCACTTGGGACACGACGTATTGAAGCTCATGTCGCCTCCGCCGAGGTCTGTGGGATGTGGCTGTGGTATTAGCGTGCAGGGCTGAAGTGTTGTTGGAGCCAGCTCCTCGGGGAGGTGTGCTCTTCCATCAGGAACTGAAACCAGAGGCATTGGAAGAAGAGATGACCTAATTGTCAGCAGTGGGGGCAGTTGCAGTCTGGAGCGGTTTACAGGAAGGCAAAAGCACGCGAGTCTGGGCCCTTGCTAAAGAAAAGCTCTGATTTTACAGGAGCAATAATATTCAGGCTTTTCTTGATGACTAATGCCTCGGGTTAATGAATACTTGGAATAACCTGCACGGCGCTGGCCTTGCCCTGCAGAGGGACTGCCGGGTGCTGGCTCCTGCTTTGCTCACTCCGTTTTCCCCTCTGGTTGCTCTAGGCTGTGGCTGCTAAAGTTGGAATGGACAGTATTACCGCAAACTACTTCGCCTTGTTCGAAGTGATCAATCACTCCTTTGGTAAGTCTTTTAATCCCTTTGGTGCCCACAGGCAGCTGAGGAAGGAGCTCGGCAGTGCTAGCAGAGCCTGGTGGCACTCATTGAGGTCTTATCTGTGCTCGCAAAGTCAGGAGCCCCTGGGAGGAATCGGGCAGGCACAGCAGATTCTGATAATGAGGAGCCCTCAAAGTTTGATGGCTTTTTCTGCTGCTGCTTGACTTTCCAGTTCTTAAACAGTTCAAGGAGACGAGCTTCTTGTTAACTGAGATGCGTTTTACTGCAGTTCAAAGGGCCCAGCGAGCAGAGATAGCGGCACTGAAACGAGGCTGCCTGGAGAGGGGGCACCAAAAGCGTCTCAGTGTGGAGCAGAGGGGCTGCAGAGGAAATTGAATTTAATCTGTGCACACGTAGAGGGGACGTGATGTCCAGGCCTGGAGGGATGCGTGCTGCGAGCTGACGTGTCTGTCCTTCAGCCTCTGAATCCTGGGGGTATCTGAGGCCCAGATGCAGGATTCTGGGCGACTATTTTGGCACTTTGTGAATCGCCATCCTCGCAGCTCAGCGCGTGCTGAGGTCTCTGCCTGGTATCGGTTCCCCCCAGCTTCGCTGAACGTGGAGTGTCCAAACTGCCCAGGTCGCGCCGCTGAGCATGTGGAGTGGTTTGGGCTTGATCCTGTGCTGCCTTGTGAGCCAAGTGCACGTCTCCTTCCCAGCTGGCTGCCTTCATTTCTGGGTCGTCAGCGCTGCCTGCCTCAGACTCACCCTGTAGTTACTGCAAGCTGTGCAGTTTTAGGGGGAGATTTCTAGGACTGTTCCTCACACTTGACAAATTCTGGCCAAGTGGCAGGGGCAACTTCTGGGTTCCTGAAGCCCTCCTGAAATGACCCAGCTTGGAAGACGGGCTGGGGTTGCACTCGAATGCTGACCTGGGCCGTGCAGGCAGCCTGGAGCAGGAGGTGGGAGGCTGCCGCGTGCGGGCACAGTCCCACGGGGAGCATTCAGGCTGCCAGGCCCTGGCTGGTGCTGTTAGTGCCTCGTTCCTCTGAGTGCTGTGCTTCTCAGACTGCACAGAACAGGAAAATCTCCAGTTAACCTTTATGGCCTGTGCGTTCTGGACGCTCGCTGTGAACATCCCCATTTATTCCTGTCTGGATGCGCTCCATTTAATTTCCCTGGAAGCTGTTAGCTCCGGCTGCAGTAAGACAGTGGCCGTACCCTACCTGACAAAGGAGACGTGCCGCGCTCCCCTGTGAAAATCCATCACAGTGAAGGAAAGCAGCAGCAGCTCTGAACGCAGTGAGCATCTCGACAGGGGCAGTGCAGGCAGGACTCGCAGCAGCAGGCTGCTTCAGCCCGCCGTGATGAGAAGGGGCCCTTCCTGGGTAGCTGCAGGGAAATGGAAACTTAGACCCAGAACACTCCCTTGGGGAACTGGAGATGACCTTGAGCAGCAAGTCACAGTGTGGGGGCAGCGCCACGCATCGCGGTGCCCTGGAGCAGCGCAGTGCGAGGGGGTTGTGCCCTCTGCTCTGCTCCCTGAGACCCCGCCTGGAGTCCTGTGCTCAGCTCTGGGGCCCCAGCACCAGGAGGACAGGGACCTGTTAGAGGCAGTCCAGCTCTAGCAGTCAATCAAACCACGTTTCAGAGCATTGTCCAAACTCTTCTTGAGCTCTGACAGGTCCCTCCCAGCCCAAGACATTCATGATGCTGTGACCTTAGGCAGGGTGGTCCTCCCTGCGCTCAGCAGAGGGTGACGTCGGGCTGCTGCGATGGCTCCGGAGGACCACGCTCTGTGGGTTGTCCTCAACTCGTGCCCTGCCCGGCTGGAAGGGCAGCAGCGGAGCAGCACCCGCGTCCTCCCCCATCAGCCGAGAGGGGTTCGATCTCCAGGGAATCAATTCCTGTTGGTGTGCCAGGGCCCATTGCAGGGGACCCCTGGGGTCCAGCACCACAGAAGCAGGTACTGAACCAAGCTGACCTCGGTGTGCTCTGCTTCTTCCAGTGCGCAAGCTGGCGCCCAACGAATTCCCCCACAAACTCTACGTGCAGAACTACACCTCGGCAGTGCCGGGAACATGCCTGACCATCCGGAAATGGCTCTTCACTACAGAGGAGGAGGTTCTTCTCAACGACAATGACTTGGCGGTCACCTACTTCTTCCATCAGGTAGGTGCCCTCAAGCTCCTTGGGCAGGAGCTGTGATTTCTTCCTGGAGGTAAGCCAACGCCTGCTGGTAGCCAAGTGCCTGGCTCCCAGAACGACTCCAGACGCCGCTGTCCCTTGGTGTCCTGGCAGCAGTGTGAACTTGAGGGCTGGTCCCGCTTAGGCAGCTTTGAGGTCGGTGGCTGGGTGAGTGGGCAGCTCTGCGGTGAGCTCGTGGCCACGGCGCAATCAGAGCTGCGGGCTGCCTCCCAGGGCGAGCTGGAGGGGGCCTGCAGGGCTGTGCCCCGTGGGGAGGTTCCGTGTTCCTCAGCTCCGCACGTCCCTGCTCCCCCTGAGGAAAGGAACGTTCCTGCCTGTGCTTTCACTCACCCCCTTTCACGCAGATGCTCTGGGATGAAGTGAGCCTGAGAGGAGCCATGCTCTGACTGTGTAAAGCCGGTCTAGGATGAGCAGCTCAGAGGTAGATATCTGCACAGTTCAGTGAGATAAATCCTGCCCTGTCTCAACCACCAAAAATGCTGTCCCAACGCTTTCAACTGGGCAAGTACCAGCTTCTGATACAAACTGAGAAAAGAGCTGTTACCAAGTTCAGCGATTCCCCCAGACTGGCTGGCAGCTTTATGAGCTGCTTTGTGCGAGGGCAGGGGTCCTGGCTGAGCAGAGTGTACGCCTGTGGAGCTAAAGGCAGGGCGGTGTACCTGCTCACTCCCGAAGAGTGAAGCAGCTTTTGCATGGCAGCACTGCCCTCCAGCAGCGCGGTGGGTAAAAAAAAAGCCTGTGCTGCTCTGCTGGAGGCAGCTCCGTGTGTCTGCGGTGGAAGGGTTGTACTGGACGATGCCCAAAGGCGGAGGCAGGATTCCAAGTGCCAGCATTTGCAGATCCATCCAGGGGATGTTCTCCCAGAGCCCTCCTAGATCCAGGCATCTGCGCGCTGCCCAAGGCAGGCAGAGGCTCAGGGCCGGAGTCGCCGAGCCCGGCCCTCGCTGGGTGCATGATGGACTGCGGGGGCTGCGAGCTGGGGCAGCGCGGGGCCAGCCGGGGCAGGCAAAGCCCTGCGAGGAGATCATGGAGCCTGACCTCCTGGGTGTTCTTTCCCTTTTTCTGTTTAAGGCTGTCGATGATGTCAAGAAAGGCTACATCAAAGCAGAGGAGAAGTCCTACCAGTTACAGAAGCTGTGTGAGCAGAGAAAGATGGTCATGGTGAGTTGTCCTACCTGTCCCGTTTGCTTCCTCCAGCAAGTGCCGTGCAATGCTGAGTCTGGAAAGGAGATAGATCCAGCCTTGAAAAACATCTTCCCTTGGAAAGCAATAACCCTGGAGAGCTGTGGGAGCGTGGGCTTGGCACAGAGGCATCGGCATGGTTGCAGGCATGCAGCAGTGCCAGGCGTGGGGCTGGGCCGTGCCCACGGGTCTGCTGCTGCCCAAACCAAAACCGCCCCTTGTGCCTGGCAGCTTGTCCTTGGCACGGTCACTTATTGGCTGGGCTCCAAACAAGGCAGTGATAAACCTGGCGTGTTACTGCCAGTGCTGAAAGGTGGGTGCTTAACGTGCCATGTAGCAGTCCTCCATCCACAGCCCTTCGGGAGCAGCTGTTCCCAGTAATCGAGAGGCAAAGGTCGTCCTTTGCCTCAAACCGCCTCAAGTGGTGGCACTGGGCTGGCCGAGAGGCACAGGCTCTGCTCTGCTTGCAGTGCTGCTCGCTGTGTCCCCTGCCCCTGTCTCTTAGGTTCTTTTTTGCCTGGCAGAATTCTTCCCAGATTGCAAATCCCATGTCAGATCTCGCTGTCTGGCCGACAGATTTTCTGCCTCTTATCGCTTTGCCCAGTGAGCGCCTGGGGGCTTGGTGCGACTCGATGAGCCTGCCTGGCTTAGGTGTGGGGGAGCAGAGGGGTGCCCCGAGCTCAGCCGCCAGACACAAGCTTGGCTCAAAGATCAAGAAGCAGAAGAATCTGACTTGTAAATAACTCGCTGGGTTGCCTGGGGCTGCTGGTACCGGCTGAACGTGGGCTGCCCTGTCCCCAGCTCTGCGCCCCAGCCGGTGCTGGCTGCGCTTGTAGAGGGCTGGCTCGGGGTCCGGCTCGGGGTCCTGCCCAGAGCCCCTTTGCTGTAGCTCTCAGGCCCCTACTGGGGGGCTGCGTTGGCGTGGGCCCCCAGCAGGGTCACCTGAAGCGCTAAGCCAAGAAACGTTCAAATAACCTCTTAATGATTAACTAATGGTAAGGATCAGTAAATAGACACTTCCCCTACGTGGCTCGTCCCATGGTGCTTTTGTTTCTGCTGCTCTGCCGGGTTTTCTGACGACTGAAGACAGATCTGGCTCTTCAGAAAACCTGGCCACCGTGTCTCAGGTGCCGCAGGGCCCTGGTGCAGCAGGAGGCCAAGAAGACGTCGGTGTCCCAGAAAGCTGTGAAGTCAAAGCAGTTCGTCCCCTGCCTCCCCCCGTGTTATGCAAGGCCCTGCCTGGACCGTGAGGCTCGGGGATCCATCCTCTTTCTCCGGTCTGGACACAGCCTGCTCCTTGGTCAAAAACTCTTCACTGTTGTAGTTCTGCCCCATGTAAACCTTTCTCTCGCAGTGAGGGGTTGCAGTCCTGGAAAGCTGGGACAGCCCAGATCAAGCCTTCAGATAACAGCATCTCCCCAGTGCAAAAACGGCACAAAGCCGACCCCTTTTGGACAAGGCCCTGTGGGCTGGGCACAGTGCTGCTCCGGCACGCTGCCTGCGGCTCGTGGGCTTCTCCCAGAGCTGCCTTGGCACAGCGGTGCTTCACCGGTGCCTGCGTAATGCTGCCTCATCAGGGCTCCACCTCTGGGGAACGGCTGGCTGCGCAAGGAAAGGCAGAAATGGTCCAAGTAAATCCTCAGACCTTCTCCACAAGTGGCAGCGTTTGCAGCCAGGGACTCTTCAGAAACACTGATCTGTCCGACAGCCTCTTTTTCTGGTCTGTAACTGCCTGGGGGCACGGAGTCCCTGGGAAGCCCAGGCTGGCACCGACTTTGTCACCCTGCCGTGCCGTGCCGGGGAGTGTGGCCACACTGATCGGAGCCTCCGGCTGCGCCAGCTCCAATGGAACGGGCTGTCGGTGCTGGAGGCAGCCAGGAGCCTGGTGCAGGTCCCCATGGTGCCGGGGTGCCTCCACGCCTTGGGGAGAGGGTCCCCTTCCCTCCCCAGCACAGCCCTCCTTCCTGGCCGGGGGTTTCTGAGGGGGGCATTAGCACGAGGGTGGCGGGAGGAGGCCGGGTCCCCGTCCAACGCGTGCCCGCTTTCTCTCTGCAGTACTTGAACATGTTGCGGACGTGCGAGGGTTACAACGAGATCATCTTCCCCCACTGCTCCTGTGACTCCCGGCGGAAGGGACATGTCATCACGGCCATCAGCATCAAGCACTTTAAACTCCACGCCTGCACCGAGGAGGGCCAGCTGGAGGTGAGGGGCACAGCAGGGCTCTCCCCGGGGTCCCAGTACCCGCCTCGGCTTCGTAGGAAGGGGGAGCAGCTTGTCCCGGAGCTCTGGGGCTTGGGGCTGCCACGGGCTGGCAGCACGGGGCGTCATCTCCCTGCCCTCTGCACGGTGTCCCTGTTCCCCTGTCCTCGTCCCCCCTGTGCGTGGCTTTGATTTTTCTGATCTTCCTTAAATCTCCCCGTGCCCGGGGACTGCTGGCTCGGGACTCACGGGATTTATCTCCCTTCAGAACCAGGTCATAGCGTTCGAATGGGACGAAATGCAGCGGTGGGACACGGACGAGGAGGGAATGGCGTTTTGTTTTGAATACGCACGCGGAGAGAAGAAACCCCGATGGGTTAAAATCTTCACCCCCTACGTAAGTGCCCCCGTTACTCTCAGACTGGGAAGGAGGAGTCACATCCCGCTTATTTTTCCCTCTGGGAACCGGAGGGAGCTGGAGGGAGCACCCAGCTCCGAGCGGGAGGCGGCAGGGAGGCAGGCTGCCGCCAGGAGGAGCCGGCAGCACGGGCAGGGCCGTGGGTGCTGCATCGCCGCCGCCTGAGACACGCCTGCTTTCTCTTTGCAGTTCAACTACATGCACGAGTGCTTCGAACGGGTTTTCTGCGAGCTCAAGTGGAGGAAGGAGGTAAGGACCCGCCGCTGCAGGGAAACGGCTTCGCCTCTTACGGCAGCTTTTTACTGGCAACCGATTCTGCCTGGCTCCGACCCGCAGCCCGAGCAGGAAGGCTTGTGCGGGGAGCAGTCGGGCGCTTGGAGCAGTGGAGGGGCTCTGCTGGGAGCGTGGGGGGGGCTCGGGCTCTGTGGGTGCGGGGCGCCGCATGTTGTGTCCGATCGAGGAGCTCCGGGAGCTGTTTGTTCCCAGTCGCTCCCTGGTGCCTGCTGCCGAGTGCAGGTGGCAAGGAATCGGTCCTGCAGCGGGGTTACGAGGGCTGCAGAATTACTCAGAAAGGGTCGCGAGAGCCTCCGGCAGAAAGCTGCTACGTAGGGAGGTGTTAGGGTTTTTTTTTTTGGAATCCCAGCCTGAGGTGGCTGCTCAGCCTCCTCCCGCTGAAGCCGTTGAGCGGTGTCACGGTTCTGACCTGGCTCTCCCCAGCCGCCCTCCCCGTGCTCTCCTTCCCCGCTGCTGCGCTCCCTCTGTCCTCTCCTCCCCTGGGAGGGAGACATTTCATCGCCTTGCTCCATCTGCCAGCAGAGCGCTGCTGCTGGTGTCACCCACGGCCGTCGTCCCAGGGACGGCTCCGCGTGCGCAGAGGGTGGCTGGAAGCACCTCGTGTGGCTACTGCATCACTGCCGCGTGTACCCCGGCTCCTGCTGTCCCAGGGAGGTTGCCCTCCCTTTCGGGAGCAGAGAGAAGCGGCCGCTGGAGGTTGGGGCCTCTCCTTGCCCTTGATCTGATCAGTGCTAAACGCAGCGAGTCATCTGAAAGAGGGATCCAGGACAATCTGCCCAGCGTGGAGGCTCCCAAGCAGGGACGATTCCCTTCTCCACGGGGAAGTTTCTGACCTGCCGGGCACGGGGCAGGGCTGCCGATGCTCATCCCGGTGTGGCCAGGGCTCAGGGCTGGCGCTGTGCTGGGCGCAGGACGCTGCAGGCGTGCAGGGAGCGCAGGGTTAGGCACAGACCGCAGCAGCCGTGCTGCCCCGAGGACGCAGCAGTGGATGGAGGAGCGCGAGGCCAGCGGGGTTTCATAGCGAATGTGGAAAGTGGCTTGGCTCAGCCTGAGACGTTGGAGCATGCGCTCTCACGAGGGACCGCAGACCTCCAGGCAGGCGGGGCCGAGGAGTCCCAGGTCTGCTGGCTGGGGACAACCGCTGCAGCGACAGCCAGGGGCTGCCGGAGCCAGGACCTTTATCCCAGCCCTGAGCCTGCGGGAGGCGGCCAGGAGGCTGGGGCTGTGTGGTTCCGCTGCGAGGCTTGGCACGGGGAGCAGGCAGCGCTCAGCACCGCGCGCAGAGCCGAGGAACTGGGCTCTGGGCTCTGCGTCCCTGCTGGGGTGACATCTCTGTCCCTCGAGGAACAAAGCCTTTGTAGCTGCCGCTTTGGACCGTGGAGCAGAAGCTTCCCGAGTGGGCAGCCTGCCTTGTTCTGAGCTCCTCCGCAGCTCCCCATGTCGGTGGGGCTGGCGTGGGGCCGTGCGGGCAGAGAGCCAGGCACGCATGGGTGGCCGACGGCCTCGTGGCCGGCCCCTTCCTGGTCTGCTGAGGCTGCGGCACCGCCGTGCAGCCGGATGGTGCTGTGCTGCCCCTGTGCTCAGAGCTGCACCCTGCCCTTCTGCAGGGCCAGGGGCTGCGTCCTGGCGGCCTGCTCAGCGCTGGAGCAGGAGCTGGGCTGGGTCACCCAGCAGAAGCCAGGCCCTCAGCGCCCCGGATCCCTTCCCGACGCTCTTCCAGCCACTCCGGCAGCAGCAGCTGCTCAGTCTCCTCCCGTCCCCTCCGGCTCTGCTTTTCTATTTATACCCTTCTTATTTTTTTCCCTTGTAAAGGTGGAGGAGGAAGCAACAGACAAGGATAACAAGAACTGCAGTAAAGACAATATGTGCAGCAAGGTAATTGGGCTGAAAACAAACAGCATCTGTGCTCTGTGAGCCAGCCTGGCTGCTGTGCTGCGGACGTAGTGGCTCCTGCTCCTCTGCTCCTGCTCCCGTTAGCGTAGAACAGTGCCCTTTCCTAGTGGCTTCTCCTCGGAGGGAACCCGCAGACTAAACCCCCCACTGCTGCTTTTGATGGGATAGAGGTGGCTTTGTGCCTCGAGGCCTCTTTGCTGATGTTAGAAACATTTGGGGCCCTTCTCCTGGACGCCGCTGGTCTCCGGATGCCCCGGGATGTGACGCTCTGGCCGCGAGCGGCGGCTCCCTTCACCTCCCCGGAGGAGAGGGGACGGGCGCAGCTGCACGGGGACAAACGCTTTGGCTCCTCTCGCCTCATAAAGGACCAGAGACTTTATCCTGGAAGCCGCGGGCTAGTGGTGTGTTTTTTCTCTTGTTCTGCGATGGAGCGAGGACCCTTAGGGACTGACCGTGCCGTTCTCAGTGCTGCTTTAATAGTGAGGAGCGAAACCGCTTGTGTCGTAGCGCCTCGCAAATGCACCTCCTGCTGCCGCCCTCTGCCCAGCCGCTCTCGCATTCAAGCTGGACAGGATTCAAAGCTAAACGCTCCCGATTGCCTCAAGATGCGCCGAGATGCATCCGGGAGTGTTGCCTGCCCGGCTCTAGGATATCCTCACGCAGGCTTTTAGCCCAGCAGCTCTGCCGTGGCGTACACACGGTGGAGGCCTGCGGAGAGGCACCCGCTGCTCTGATGCACTCGCGTGGCGACGCGTGCCAGGAGCCGCAGCCTCTGCGGGTGCCTCTCTGCAAACCTCTGCTCGCAGCTTCCTCTGCGGGGACTCGGAGCGCCGGCGGTGGCTGCGGACCCATCGCTTTGCCGTGCTCCCGCGCCACGTTTTAGCTCCGCGCTCGGGCGTCCAAAATAGCTGCAGGTTATTGAGCTCGTAAGAACCGAAGCGTGGTTGTGTTCAGCGAGGCAGAAAGCTGTTAACCCCAGCGGTTCTGGTAGGTGCTTCTCGTGGGCAGGAGTTACGTGGTGCTGGCTAGAAAGCGTTGGACATCAAACAGGGCGAGAGCCCCTTCTGACTGAGCAGAAAGCTGTAGCAGAGGGTGCAGGATGTGTCACCGCTCAGGAAGGAGCGGCGCAGGCTGCGCGGTGCTGGCGGGGGTGTGGGAGCCTCCCGCCCTTGTGATGCTTCCTCTGCCAGGCAGATCCTGCGCGATAACGCTCCCACGGGGGTAACCCCTCTGATCCCCGGGCACCCGGCGCACTTGAGGAAGAGCGGGGTGAAGGCTTCGCGCACGCACGCGGTCGCATTCCTGCGTTGCCCTTTCAAACCTGGTGCCCTGCCCGCAAAACCCGGAGACACCGCAGGAATGGAACAGCCAGGCTCGGTGGGGAGGTGCTGCCTGAAACTCACCCCTGGGGGCTTCCCCGGAGCCCGAGCTCCCCACAGGAGTTGTGGCAGCGAGTTGGTGGCACGGAGCCGGGCGGCCACAGGAACCGGCTGCGGGCTGCGCCGGGCCTGGTGCTGCTTCCTGCCCGCGCTGCTCGGCGAGGAGGGCTCGCGGCATCGCGCCTTCCCGCAGCCCGTGACGTCTCTTCCTGGGGCCTCGGCCGAACGCTCGGTGAACGGAGACTGGGGGCATTCTCTTCCTTCCCTCTTCAATCAGCCGCTCCTCACTTCTGAGCACCCCAGGACTTCCCTGCCGGGGGGGAAAGGTTTTTCTCCCGTTCGATTCATTCACGTCTGCATGATCCCGCTTGCTGTAACGGGAAGCCTGTGGCCACAGCTCCTGGCGTGGGGGAGCACCGCGGGGCACCGCTGCCCCTGGCACCCCAAAGCTCGGCCACTGCTCTCGCTGCTCCAGTGGGAGCAGCACGAGCAGGGTGGGGAGGTTAATTCCAGATCAGGAGTGTTTCTGACTGGTCACCGGGTAATTTTCATTCCCTCGTGTAAAATAAAAAGATTGATGGAACTTGGCAGATACTTCATGGATGTATTTGGTGCTCTGTGAGCTGCTGACGGGCCTCCTGAGCCGCAGGTGCTGGCTGATAACGCGGGGCGCGCTCGGAAGAGCCAGTTGGAGGCTCAGCTGCCGTGTGTCGCCCAGAGCTGAGCGCCCAGCTGAGCATGCCACGTGTTGCCCGACCCTTGTGGCCCCGTTTTCCATGCCGGGCCCTGAAGGGACGCCCTTGGCTCCCGCTGGGCACCGGCCCCTCTGCGGGACGGGCCGAGGGTAAGGCTGGGGCAGGCAGGGGTCAGTGGGGCGCCTTGGGTGCAAGCTGCTCGGGCAGGGGAGGGAGATGGTGCCCTTGGGCAGAGCCTTGGGAGAAATCCTCCGTGCTCCGTCCTCCTTCTGCGGCAGAGAAGCTACTGAGAGCGGCTCAGCTCGGGTCAGCTCCAGGGAAAGCGCGGAGTTGTGCAGGTGGAATTTGGGTTATTTGCAGCCTCTGGCCCTTTTCTAGAGGGAGGGCTGCTCGTGGAGCCCGGAGAGAGCTGGGCCTCCAGGGGGATCCGTCCGGTCCCTGGGGCTGCTCCTGGCCTCCTTCCTGCCCTCCTTTCCTCTGCTCCACCCCAGCGGGGCTCGGTGGTGCCAAAGCGGAGCCGTGCCGTGGCCAGGGCTCCCCGGCGCACCCCACGGTGCTGCACCACCTGCAGCAGCACCCACCGCCACCCGTGGGGCCCCGGTGCGCCTGAACCCTCAGCTCGTCCCCCTCGGGGAGAACTCCCTCAGGGCTCCAAGTGTCCTCCTGCACAGCGCCTGCCCCACAGCCTCGCGTTTGAGGCAGAAACTGAAACCTTGCCCTGCAAGCGGGGCTGGCGCAGGGGAACTCCCCCAGCCCTGTGCTCATCGGCTGCTCCCTGTGGCCACAGCTCCGTGCGTCAGTGGAGGAAGATGAGGAAGAGGAGGAGGAGGACGGGGAGCCCCTGGGCCGTGCCAGGCGGGAGCGCGGCGCTGATCCCAGCGGGGCTGTGTGGGCCAGGAGCCGTCCTGCGGGGCTGCCCCTGACCTCTCCTTTCTCTTCTCTTGCAGAACATCTTTCAGATGGTCAGGTCACAGCAGAGGGACGCGGCCACTTAGCCCCTCGGCACAGAAGAATGTAACCCCCTCCCTCTCCCCCCCCCACCCCCCCCCAAATTAACACTTACAAATTCTGTTATTGTATTAAAGCCCTTAAACTAAATATTATTAATAATAATACCATTTGTGAACTTCATGTTTATGGAATTAAGCAACTAGGAGAAGGGCAGGCTCGGCAGCCGCAAGGGGAAGGCGGTGGTGGACGGCACGAGCTCGCCCCGGGGTGTTCTGTCTCTTCCTTTCCACCTGGGTCCGATTGCAGAAGACGGACTGGGCTTCTGTTTTTTACAACTGGAAACTGAGACATCGTCCATTTGCACTGTTCAGGCATATATATGTATGTATGTATGTAAAAAAAAAGAAAAAAGAACAAAAAAACTGAAAAAGCTATATATACAAAGGCCGTGCACGTATATACATATATATATTTCTTTTAAAATTTCATACCAGTGGCAGTACCTTTTCTAAGCTTGCGTTTTTACACGCATCTCTCCTCCCGATTCATTGTGTTGTTTTTTTAAAAACTAACTTCAGAGAAAAAAAAAAAAAAAAAAAAAAAAAAAAA
>CM021720.1:7722284-7755113 GCA_011074415.1 Stictonetta naevosa | reverse complement strand
AGGGTTTTTAGGGTTAGGGCTTTAATTTTTTGTAGGGGTAGGGTTTTTAACGTTTTAGGGTTAGGGGTTTTAGGATTGAGGCTTTAGGGTTTTTAGGGTTAGGATTTCAAGAGTTTTTAGGGATGGGGCATTAGGGTTTTTAGGATTAGGGTTGTAAGGCTTTTTAGGGTTAGGGTTTTAGGGGTTTTCGGGTTAGGGCTTTAGGGTTTTAAGGACTGGGGCTTTAGGGTTTTTAGGGTTATGATTTTAAGAGTTTTTAGGGTTGGGTTAGGCTGGCAAGGCTATTTAGGGTTAGGGCTTTAGGTTTTAGGATTTCAGCCCTAACCCTAAGAATTTCTTCCCCCCTCAGTACATTCAAACCCTGCATGCCACTTCCGCTCACACGCCACAAAGCAAATACACAGAATATCATTGTCATCCTATCCATAAATATGCTATAACAATTACTCACTTGCATGCAGAGCTGCATGCAATAAAGGCACCTACTACTATATAGATTGCTTTACTCTAACAGATCCTACTAGTTGTGACCTCAAAAAGAAGCGTCTTAAGGTCTCTACTTGGAAACACACCATAGACTCTGACCCACCTAAAGAACCCTGCAACTGACTAAAGGAAAAACAAAGCACTTACCCCAACGAGCTGACCAGGCACAATGAGCTCTTCACTGGCATGCCTGGGGCTCATATAACATTTGGCCCCGCCCAGCACTCAAACCCAATCACCCGGGAAAGGGGAGAGGCAAAGCACAAGAAAGTAGGAAGAGAATAGGAGGAGCAGCAGCTGTGCTGTTTGTTGTTGTTGTTTTTTTTTTCCAGCTTAGCTCAACAGCATACAGAGTGCAGACGAGAACTGGGCTGTTTCGAGAAGCAACAATCCCCATGCTTTTGCTTCAGCTTTGAATATTGAAAGGACAATATGAGCAAGCAAGTAACTGAAACTTTTTCAACTGGAATTAGCTCAAACCTTTCTTTTACATAGGAAGAAAAATCTAGGAGCATCACAGATTACATGACACAAAGAAAAATGTAATAACATCACTTGCAGGAAAAAAAAACGCATATGTGCAGCACTGTTCAGCCTGCAGTAGCCACTTTTCACAAGCAGGTGCCGTCCCTAGAACAGCAGGCATAGCTTCCCAAACCGGTTTCCCAGAAAAAGCACAAATGGGAAGAGCATAAATTTGCACCCCAAGCCATCTTGGGGACGAAGTAACTGCCTTGAGCAACGTGCCTCTTTTGGCTGGGAAGCTGAGCAGCGGCAAGCAGAAACACTACATTTTTTACCAGGACAAAAAAGGCAGGGAGATGATAATAACTAACCCAACGTGGCCAATGGAAAGCTCAGAGCCCAAAGACCACAACTCTCAGCTTGCTGCGGGACCAGGTTCTCATGGCGGCTTGACACTGCGGACACCACAGAGCCAGCCCCGGGCTTCCCGCCCTGCAGCCCAGTGCCCACAGATCTGTGCCTGCCAGCCCCTGAAATCCCTGCCTGGGCTTTCCCTGCCCTGGCTGCCAATCCCACAGGACCTGGTGTCCCTGACTCCCTCCCCTGCCCTGGGGGTCCTGCCAGGAACCCCCAGCCCCCCTCACCCACTTGCACCTCCACAAGCAGCCCCGGCCACACAGAGCAGCCCCCCCCCCCACCCCAGCCCAAGGAGCAAAGACGGCACAGGGCTGCTCCCCCAGTCCCACAATAGGCAGCCATTCCACCTCCCAGCAGGGCTGCCCCCCACTCTGAGGGGCCGTCCACATCCAGCAGCCAACTGACACGGGACCAACCTGTCCCCGGCCCCTGCCACCTCCACACCCACCCCACTACAGAACCTGCACCCACACACATCATGGCAGCCGCTTCCCGGGGCCGCAACCACCAAAAGGGGTGCGGGTCAGAAAGCAAACTTTATTAAACTGCAGTGCAGGATGCCCAGGAGGGGGGCTGTGGTGGGGCTCCCTGCCCAGTAGTTCTCCCCTTCCCCTGGCAGGCAAGGCATAGAGTGGCATCCGTCTGTCCGTCCGTCCATCCCTGAGTGGGGAACGGATGCTGGAAGTCGGCTTCCCACTAGTGCTTTTGGTAGTTGTGGATAATTGCCTGAAGTAACTAGGCAAATTAAACTAATATTCACCTTTTAAGGAAAATATACAGCATTGAAGAAGCTTTTAGGGTGGAGGGTAGCTGCGCTACCTAAGCGTTCCCTAGGCCTTCAGCATCAGATGCTATCGCACAAGGGGAAGCTGGTGTGCTGACTCTAAGGAAGAGGACGGAGAGCAGAGCGGAGTGGAAACACCGTGGCTGGGCTCTACAACCAGACAGGGACCCTATAAAGAGGCTGGGCCACTGTAAATCAGTTGGACTTCAGGTAAAAATGCTTTGGAAACCAAAATATAGCCCTAACTGTCCTCTAGGGCTTTCTGTGCACCCACAGCATTTCCTGTGTGAAAAGGTAGCTTGTCTTGATCTTTATGCATAGCAAAGACATGGGCTGAGTTAATGACAACAAAAGATTGCTTATTAGAAGCTGCTTCTCAATGTTTCATGCAAGTTCATACATATTAGCTAATGTAGACTAGAAGTTCAAGGGTTCATAATACTTGATCAGGTATCATTGATGTGAATTACATTTATATACATATCTGCTGCACCGACTTAAAACCCATCCCCACACTCCCCAAGGCACAACCCCAACCCAAATACGGACATGGCATTTCAGCCCCAACACAGCTTTGAGAACTGCAGGAAAGCAGGCTTCATCCTCAGCGAGGTGGGCTCAGGCTACACAGGACGGGGCTTCAGGCAACTCTTCACCTGCGGAAACAGACCGCCATCAGGAACTGCCACGCCAGAAAACCTTTTTCCTCTACAACACCTTTCTCAGAAACAACGCAGCATTCAAGTGACCTGCTTTATTCCAATTCTAAAGACTGATGTTACAACCCACCTTGCCTGTGGCACCTGAAAAACAAGAGAAAGCAACCGCAGCGCTTGGAAAACAACACTGCACGTGCCGCTCCTTGTCGCTCTCCAGCCTTATCTCAAATCCTCAGCCACTTCTGTGGAGAGCCTGCCATGGCACCTGCAAAGTAAGACAGAGACCCTCTGTAGTCACCTCGCGGTACTTGGCCATTCCGCTCCAACGCAGCTCACAACCAGACCCCCTTCTCGTGCTGCTCTCCAGATTGCAGTTTGCGACTCTGAGCCAGTGTGAGACACCTGTGAAAGAAGAAAAGCATAGGGCGAGGCAGAATCCAAAGCCACAGCACAGCTAGGATAGTTACTCTCAGCTGCTGCCTTACCTCTGCCCGCTCACCTGCCCCTGAGGCAGATACTTCCATCTGCCCTCTTAAGCCAGCTACAACACCTCAAAAAGAGAAAGAGGGGACACAGAATGACAGTGAGATCCACAACTCAAAAATAACTGCTTCATCACTCACTTTGCCAGAGGCAGCTCTGGCTGTGACATCCTAGGTTGTAGGCTGTGTTTCACCTTAAAAAAATGAAAACATAGCCAGAAGATAACTATTCAGCTGCCAGCATTAGCACCCATCCCTCAACAACGTAAGGGACCCCATTTTTTATTTTTATCATTTTGGAACAGCAGACCTCAAAATTAGACCAAGCCAGTCACCGAGCTGCCAAATGAAGGCTTGACAGTTCCAGAAGGCGCTCTTTCCTTTGACCGGTTCCTCCTAAGCTTTATCTAAGGCTGGAGAAAAAAAAAAATAAAAATCCTCCACATCGGCAAGTTTACCCCTCCTCTAGCACTGTTCAAGCACTCTGCTAACAGCTGCTCGCAAGCAACTCAAGTCTCCCCCTCCACATCTGCCAAACGCCACAGAGATGACTCTGTGCCAGCTGCCCTTCAGTATGTGCCCAGAGGCAGACCGGATGTCTTTGCCAAAACAGTCCGGACAATGCATTACTACACCAACGGACCGCCAGATTAGCTACCATCACTAACTGCCAGGCAGGACAGCTCCAGGGCAAACACAAACCCAAGCACACTACAAACATTACGAACAAGAAACAGAACACACCCCTCCCCCCACGCCCCCCAAAATAAAAAAAGACTCCCAGAGGGAAGCCCTACAGCAACAGCAAGTCACAACAGGTGCTCTGCAGCAGACCCAAGGAGAGACTCAAATGCCACAACCTGCGACTGGAAGCAACTGCCACAACTGGGATGATGGAGGCATAAAAAGCCTACCTTTAAGACAAGAGACCAGAACGAAGGGGAGTGCAAACCTCATAAGAAAAACGCTTCAGAAATGAATTCCCAAGCCAGAGTTCCTGATGAAGCCCATATGACTTCCGCAACGGTGAAGATGGAAACAGATGCGATCTGAAACTGAATATGATGCACAAGACCTGGAATGCATCTGCGCTTTAAGCTGCGACTACAAGTCAAGAAATGTTCAGATCAGCCCTACGATGATGAAATGAGAATTTAGGACCTTAGGTGTGGCTACAAAGTTACCCATCTAATCTGTCCAGCGGAAGAAGGCAATGAGGAGATCAAGACAAGATGAATATCCAGACACGATGAGCACGTAACATATGATGATCTTATGAGGAAACATACAAAAAAATTACACAGAAGTAGTGAGCTTTTTAAGCTCCCACTGCAAGACAAGAGGAGCTCAGCTTCCGATTGAGCATCAGCATTATTCCGATGAGGTCAAGTGTTCAGTACCCTCAGGATGGCTTCCCCAGGGCCTGTTGAGCACCGAGAGCAACAGCAAAGCACAGACAACGCAGAACACAGAAAACACAGAACACAGACAATGAGCTGGGATTGTCCTGTCTGGCACATGCTCAGGCCGTACCTGACAGGACCCCCCACACATAATCTCACTGCATGACCATGATCAATCCTGAAAGGCCCCATCAGCTGCAATGACTTAAAAGCACAGACCCTCGCCCTATGTGTCCATTCACAACCCCAACTCAAACATAGCACTTGCCCCCCAACTTAGCTTGGGAATGCTGGGAGGCAGGTTCCATCCTCAACAAGGAACACAAAGGTGAGCCAGGACGTTGCTTCAGGCACGAGGCTCCTCTTCACCTGCAGAAATAAAGTGCCATCAGGCACCGGCACGCCAGCCAAAATTCTTCTTGTGAAACACCCACCTCAGAAACAAAACAGTAGTTACCTGACCTGCTCTGCTACTGAAGTTGGATAGACAACCTCTAGACAACTCCCCACCTTCCCCTGCCCACACAGTATTTGCCCCTGGACTCAATTCTCAGGGCTCAGAATCCATCCTCAATGTGGACCACAGAGACCAATTACAATGTTCCCAGTATTGTCTTAATCCCTGGAAAAGAGGAGTCACCCAGAGGTGGACCAAAAGACTACCAAACCAAAAACAATGCCCGTTTTTGAACTTGTCTCCACTCACCTTCCCGATCCAGGCTTAGCGCTTCCGTTCATGACTGTGCCGAGCTAAAGTCACGTGACTTCGACCAAGGAGGAAGAACAGACAAATGTGACAATCCACAAAACAGTCTATTCCCACGCCTCTTCTTTCCTCCTCTACCCCAACAGCCAAGAAGCCCCAGACCCACGTCCCCCAAGCCAGTACCACCACTTCACGCTCCTAACATCCCAAAGAGATGCATCATGCTCCCTGCTCCTCTTGCGTTCCGAGCATCTCCAGCATTTCAGGAACTGGAACCGCTGACGTCTGGCACGCCTCAGGAACGTGGCAGGAGATGCACAATGCTATCGCGAGGTGCTTGCCAAGCCTGCCCAGCAGGCAAAACAGACTAACACAATCCACTGGCCAACTCAGGGCCCACACTGCCTCATGCCTCATTCAAGTTTCCAGCTTAGTCCGTGCTCATGCCTTGGACTACAAGAAACAAAAAAAGAAGGTCATGTCTGTGATGGACATGCAAACAGTACAGCCCCTTGCAGAGGACTCAAACACAGAGACCAGAGCCAGAAAGACAAACATGCACCCTCAGGTCCACAAATGCCAAAAGGCCATCAATGCACAGCAGCCCCAACAAGGGTAATCACAGACTTATCCTTTACAGATGAAAAAGTTGACCCTGCTCAGTCTCTTCGTAATACTGTGTTTATGTAGTCAAGGTCCTGGAGATGCATACTGAAGCTCTGTGTGAATCCTCTAGAGAGTTACGCAAATAGTTTGATATATCTAGAGATTAAAATATAACCCCAAAAAAAGGAACTCTACCCCGCAATTTCCCAAAAACAAGTTAGCTGGCAACCCCTCCTAAACATACCTCTACTAAGTGAATTCCAAGCACTTAAAATCTAGGAGGCTGCAAAGTCTAAAGACTGCACAGCCAGCAAAACCACAGGCAAAAGCTCCAAAAATAGAACGAACTGTCCCTAACCCTCAAAAAGACTACACCTTACCTGCCTGATGTTGCCGTTTTCATATACATGCTTCCCCAGGAAGCTTCGATGACACATTTCTCCTAAACTCTGCTCCATCATTTAACACCCCAGTTTTAACTTTGATAATATTTGACATACAGGCAAAGACTCACAGTAAGCCCCATACTTCTGTGAAAATCATAAGGGACCTAGAACACACAAAATAACATTGTCATTTGGCTCATACACCATACTCTGCCCAGGCAGCGTCGTGTTAACTCTGCCCGGGCAGCACCGCCATCACAGACTTATTCTTTACAGATGATAAAGGTAACTCTGATATGACCCTGCTCAGTCTCTTGGTAATACTGCACCTATGTGGTCAAGCCTCTTGCAGCGTGTACTCGAGCTCTTTTCAGTCCCCTGCAGAGTTACACAAGTGGTTTGATACAGCTAGAGATTAAAATATAACCCAAAAACAGAAGTGTACCCCACCATCCCTAAAACAAGTGAGCCAGCAACCTCTGCTAAATATCCCTCTATTAAGTGAATTCCAAGCACTGAAAATCTAGAAAGCCATAGACTCCAACCTGCTGAAAGAACCCTGCAACTGACTGAAGAAAAACAAAGCACTTACCCCAAAGAGCAGCCCAGGCACAATGAGCTAGCTCTCTGAAGGCATGCCTGAGGCTCATATACCATTTGGCCCTGCCTGGCACCCAAGCCCAATCACCTGGGAAAGGGGAGGGGCAAAGCACAAGAAAGTAGGAAGAGAACAGGAGGAGCAGCAGCTGTGTTTTTTTTTTATTTATTTTATTTTTTAATCTGGCTTAGCTCAACAGCATGCAGAGTACAGACAAGAGAAGTGGGGTGTTACTAGAAGCAACAATCCCCATGCTTTTGCTTCAGCTTTAAATATTGAAAGGACAATATGACCAAGCAAGTAACTGAAACTTTTTCAGCTGGAATTAGCTCAAACCTTTCTTTTACATAGGAAGAAAAATCTAGGAGCATCACAGATTACACACCAAAAAAAAAAAAAATCAGTGTAATAACATCACTCGCAGGAAAAAGTCACATACTTGAGCAGGCTATCTGAAAAACAAAAGGCTATGCTGATGGGTCAAAACACACTACAGGACACTGGATCCCGGCCCTCTGCTGCACCGACTTAAAACCCATCCCCACACTCACCAAGGCACAACCCCAACCCAAATACTGACACAGCATTTCAGCCCCAACGTGCTTTTGGGAACTGCTGGAAAGCAGGCTTCATCCACAGCAAGGCGTGCTCAGCCCACACGGGACGGGGCTTCAGGCACCACTTCACCTGCAGAAACAGACCGCCATCAGGAACTGCCACACCAGACCACCTTTTTCCTCTGCAACACCTTTCTCAGGAACCACACAGCATTCAAGTTATCTGCTTTGCTCCTATTCTAAACACTATCACAGCCCACCTTGCCTGTGGCACCTGAAAAACAGAAGAGAAAGCAACCGCAGCAGCAAAAGGCACAGCACCCCCAGGACAGTTACTCTCATCTACTCCTTTACTTCACTCATTCACATAACCCCCGAGGCAGATGTTTCCATCTGCTCTCAAGCCACCTAAAGCACCTCTAAAAGGCAAACTGGATTTTTACTCTATTTTATGTAATAAATTAACTGCAGTGACAGCTGCACCCCAAAAATAACTGCTACCTCTGTTCATCGCTCACCTTGTCTGAGCTGGCTCAGGTTGTGATGTCCTGTATTGCACACTGCGTTTCAGCTTGAACAAAGGAACACAGTCAGAAGATGAACAGTCAGCTGCCAGCATTAGCACCCACCCCTCAACACCACAAGTGACCCCATATTTAATTTTATCATTTCAAAAGAGCAGACCACTTGCCTCTGCACCTGGAAAATAGATCCAAGCTCAAACAGGGCCGCCCGCAAAGTGGGGGGGACCTGGCGGCCGCCTGCAAAGCAGGGGGGACCTGGCGGAGCCCATAGACTCTGACCCACCTAGAGAACCCTGCAACTGACAGAAGGAAAAACAAAGCACTTACCCCCAAAAAGCAGCCCAGGCAAAATGAGCTCTCTGATGGCATACCTGCAACTCATATACCATTGCACCCCACCCAGCACCCTGCCCTAATCACGTGGGAAATTGGAGGGGCCGCGCAAGAGAAGAGGTAAAGACAGCAGGAGGAACAGCAGCCCTGTTTTTGCTCTGGCTTAGGTCAACAGCGTGCAGACTGCAGCACAGGCAACCAGCCTGTTTCTCTTGATAGACTTGCCTTAGCTTTGAAGGAAACTGACCAGGCTGAGAACACTCTCACCTTTTTGCGCCACTCCACAACATGGGGAATTCACCTAAGGCTGCACGAGGGAGCGGCAGAAACAAGACAAAAAGCACACCCTGAGGCACCTCATAACCACAGCCTACCTACTGCAATACTTCTGCAATACTTACACCTCTCTTCCCAGCTGCTTTACCTCTGCTGCTCTCCATCTCCAGGTCACGTTCTTTTAACTGCCATGCAGAGTGGCGATCCTCCAGGTGCCATAGAGCGGCACCATGATTTTTTAATTTTTATTTTTAAATTTCAAAACAGCAGTCTGCTTCCCTCTGGAGATGGACAGTAGGTCAAGCCAGTCACCAAGTTGCCAACACAGAGCTTCACAGTTCCAGAAGGCGCTCTTTCCTTTAGCTGATTCCTTCTAAGTGTTATCTACGACTGGCAAAAGCAATAAACAGACTGCAAATAGGCACTGCCACATTTGACAAACTTCATGTTTTTAATTTTATCATTTCAAAACAGCAGTGCCCTTGCCTCCACAGCTGAAAAGTAGATCAAACCAGTCACTGAGATGCCAAACAAGAACTTGACGGTTCCAGAAAGTGCTGTTTCCTTTGACCAGTTCCTCCTAAGGTTTACCTAATGCTGGAAAAAAAAAAAAAGACACTGTGCCAGCTGCCCTCGAGTACTCACCCAGAGCTTGAGTATTCTACCAGAGTCAGACCAGATGTCTTTCCTGAAAGAGTCAGGACAATGTATTATTGCACTGATGGACCACCATGTTAGCTACCCTGACCCTGACCCTAACCCTAACCCTCTAACCTTAACCCTAACCCTGACCCTGACCCCCCGACCCTTGACCCTGACCCATGACCCCTGGCCCATGTCCTTTGACCACGCCCTTGCTCTTTGACCGTAACCCTTGACCTTTGACCCCAACCTTTGAGCTTGACCTCTGACCGTAACCCTTGACCTTTGACCATAACCCTCCAGCTTTGAGCCCAACCTTTGACCTTGTCCCTTGACCTTTGACTTTGATACTTGACCTTTGACCCACTGACCTTTCACCTTTGACTTTTGACCTCTGACCCTTGACCTTTTACCCTTGGCCCCTGGCCTTTAGCCTTTGACCCTTGACCCCCCCCCAACCCTGACCTTTGACCCTTGAGCCCTGGCCCCGACCCGTGACCCTGACCCTAACCCCCACCCTAACACCCTAACACCCATACAGACCTAACCCTAACCATGTTGGGAATACATGGAAGGCTGGGAAATGTAATCCACAGACTCGAGGCATGCGGGCGGCCATGTTGGGAGTAGGGGGAATCCTGGGAAATGTAGTTCTCTGGCACTAGGGTTCCGGGCGGCCATGTTGGATGCCCAAAGCATGCCGGGAGGTGTAGTCCTCGCAGTTCTTCAGGGTTTTTACAGTTACAGCTTTTAGGGTTGACGATTTAGGGTAATAACCGCTGCGGTCTTTAAGCTTAGGACTTTCAGGTTTTTAGGATTGGGGCTTAGGGTTTTTGCGGTTAGGGGTGTAAGGGTTTTAAGGGTTAGGGCTTTAGAGTTTTTACAGTTAGGGTTTTAAGGGTTAGGATTCTTAAGGTTTTTAGAGTTAGGGTTTTTTACATTTTTAGGGTTGAGGCTTTAGGATTGTTAAGGTTGGGCCTCTGAGGGTTTTCAGGGTTGTTAGGGTTTTTAGGGTTGGGTCTTTAGGGGTTTCAGGGTTAGGGCTTAAGGGTTTTTAGGGTTAGGATTTGAAGAGTTTTTAGGGTTGGGGCTTTAGGGTTTTTAGGGTTAGGATTTCAAGAGTTTTTAGGGTTGGGGCTTTAGGGTTTTTAGGGTTAGGTTTTTAATGTTTTTAGGGTTGGGGCTTCAGGCTTTTTAGGGTTGTAAGGGTTCTTAAGGCTTTTAGGGTTGGGGCTTTAGGGTTGGGGCTGTGAGGGTTTTTAGCGTTGCGGTTTTAGGATTTTTAGGGTTAGGATTTTAAGAGGTTTTAGGGTTGGAGCTTTAGGGTTCTTAAGGTTAGGGTTGCAAGGGATTATAGGGTTAGGGCTTTAGGTTTTAGGATTACAAGCCTAACGCTATGAACTGCTTCCCCCCTCAGTACCTTCCTTTTTTTAAAAAAAAAAAAATCTGGTTCAGCTCAACAGCATGCAGAGTGCAGACAAGAGAATTGGGGTGTTTCAAGAAGCAACAATCCCTGTGCTTTTGCTTCAGCTTTGAACATTGTAAGCTTTTGCTTCAGCTTTTAATATTGAAAGCTTTTCTCCTCTAGAACACCTTTCTCAGGAACAATGCAGCATTCAAGTGACCTGCTTTGCTCCAATTCTAAAGACTGATGTTACAACTCACCTTGCCTGTGGCACCTGATAAACAGAAGAGAAAGCAACCACAGCACTCTTAGGACAGTTACTCTCATCCCCTCCTTTACCTCAGCTGCTTACCTATCCCATATGGCAGATGCTTCCATCTGTTCTTTTTAGCCACTTATAGCACCTCTAAAAGGCACACTGGAATTTTACTCTGTTGTAGTAAACTAACTGCAGTGACAACCGCATCCCCAAAACAACTGCTACATGTCTTCATTGCTCACCAGAGCCACTATACAGGCAGCTCGGGTCATGACGTCCTGTATAGCACACTGTTTCAGCCTGAACAAGGAAAAAACAGTCAGAAGATAAACGTTCAGCTGCCAGCATTAGCACTCATCCCTCAAAAGCATAAGTGACCCCATATTTAATTTCATAATTTTAAAAGAGCAGTCCACTTCCCTCTGTACCTGGAAATTAGATCGAAGCTCAAAAGGAGTAGACAGCATCATCCATGCCACCTGGGAACACAAAAGGACAAAATGACCACCGTGTTCGCAAGCAACCACCCGCCACATTGCTTCTCTATCCCAAACAGCCTCACCTCAGACCCTGAGGGAAACACCTGAACACCTGCAGTACCGCTGTTTCGCCAGGAGGTGGCAACAGGGGGGCGCTACCGCGCTCGTCCCGAGGAGCTTCCCAAACCCTTTCCCGGAAAACCACAAATGAAAACAGCAGAAAAATGCACCCCGCGCCGTCTCGGGGAGGAAATAACTGCCCTGAGCAACGTGCCGCTCCCGGCTGGGAAGCTGAGCGGCGGCAACGTGAACAACTGCATTTTTTAATGGGACAAAAAAGGCCAGGAGATGATAATAACGAACCCAAGTGGCCAAGGGGAATGTCAGAGCCCAAAGACCACAACTCCCAGCATGCTATGGGACAAGACGCTCCCGGCGGCCTGACACTGCGGACACCGCGGAGCCAGCGCCGGGCTTCCTGACCTGCAGCCCGGCGCCCGCAGACCCGCGCTTGCTCCGCGGTGCCGCCCACCCCCAAGGGCTTTCCCTTCGCCGGCTGCTCCGTCTGCATCTCGCCAGCAGGCAGCGGCAGAGGGGCGTTGCGGAGACAGGAGCGCGTCCGCGTCGCCGCCCCGCCTGCAGTACCGCTGTCTGGCCAGGAGGTGGCGGCAGAGTGCGCCACCACTCCCGTGCCAAGAACGGTAGTCACGGTTTCGCAAAGCCTTTTCTCTTTAATCGAAGCAGCGGGAAACGTAGAAAGCCTCATGTGAAAACGGCAGAAAAATGCACCCCGCACCGTGTCGGGGAGGAAATGACTGTCCATAGCAATGTGCCGCTCTTGGCATGGAAGCAGAGCGGCTAGGCGGAACTACAGTTCCCGGCGTGCCCCGGAAACCAACGTGACCGACCGGAAGTCAGGAGCCCAAAGACCGCAACTCCCGGCATGCTGCGTGGCACGACCCTCTCAGCCGCCGACTCCGCAGAAGTCCCAGAGCCATCGGAGCGCTCCCAGAGCGGCTGCGCGCCCGCCCCTCCCCCCCCCCCCCCCGGCGTGCCCCGCCGCGGGGGGGGGCCCGCCCCCGGGGGGGGGCCCCCCCCCCCCCCCCCCCCCCCCCCCGGCGTGCTCCGTTCCCTTTCTCCCTCCCTGCGCGGGGGAGCGCCCCTTCCTTCCTCCTTCCCCCCCTCGGCCATTCCTTCAGCCTGGGGGAACAGTGACCGCCTGAAGCCAGAGGCAGCAGAGTGAAGATGGAGGGGGAAAACAAAAATAGGGAGAAGGCTGCAAGAAGAGAGGGGGGAGAGAGGGACAGCCAGCCAGCCAGCCAGCCAGCAGGCTAGAGGAAGAATTAACAAGAGATGGAGAGAGAGAGATTAAGAGAGAGAAAATAGGAAGAGCCAAAAAATACATTACTTGCTGAAGGCTTGCAGACTGTAAACCCATGTGCCTGGTTTCAGCAAAAAAGGGCTGTTCAGAGGTGACAATCTTACAAAACAGGGCAACAGATCCACTGCCGCTCCGGCCTTCTACAATGATCAATGGCCCACACACAACACTTCAGCAGCTGTGAAGTAAGATTCATGATCAGGTTTTCATTTCCATGTATTTTAATAAGTTAACAGGTTCAGCCATTACACAGCAATGGAGTTCTTCAACATTTACAAAGGTGCAAGAGCTTCATTCATTTACTCTGAATTAAGTCATTTTATTTTCATCTCTTATGTAACTACACAGTTCCTATTTTTGTTTTCCTCTAAACAACCGGGGGTTAAAATAAGCCACCCAGAAAGAATGTATTAAAGTACAAAAAATAAATAAATGAGCACACAAAAGGAGGGGTGCTAATTCAGATTCAGCATGGGTATTTGGTCCAGTACCTCTAAAAGCAAGGACAGGTGGTACGGAGCAGTCACGCTTGTAGAAAGAGCTGTGATTCTTACATGTACAAAAAGACCTTTTCCAGAAGTTTGACCACCAACAGAACTGTCACTCTGTCATTACACTCACCATAAACTAGGGACAGGGAAGGGAGAACAAGGCAAAAGACTCCAGAACACACAAATACCATCCACCCAACGGTCAAGCATCTCACCAGCTACCCAGTAACAACCTCTCTATAGGATTAGCAAACAGGAAACAAGAGTAGATGTCACATGAAGCAGCATCTCTAAAAACAAATCTAAAAATAAAACACAGAACACTTTTTAGCATACACACAGATCTAGTGTAGAAACAGCATGTGCCTCTTACACTCACATTGGTTTGAAGTTTTCATGATACTCCCCTCCCCTGAACTGCTTTCCAACTAGCTGGAAAGAGTCTCCGCCCTCTCTCCCCCACTTCAGACAAATCTGCCTAAAAACCCATCCTCAACTACAAAAGCATTTTGAGGGCATTCACAGGTGCAGTATCTAGATTGTCTCTCTCAAGTTGACCTCTGGGGAGGTATATCAGGGTTAGAAATATTTTGTGGATACCACAGAGGCTCCTAAGGCCATTCTCCTGGCCCACTAACTGACCCTGTCCACTCACTTTGCAGTGTGATCCCTCTACCTTTGGATTGCACATGCTTTGAACCTCCTCTCCAAATCATGGAACCATAGGATGTTTTAGATTGGAAGGGACCTTAAAGATCATCTAATCCCAACCCTATCATCTGACAAAGAGTCCCCGTCCTACCAGGCCTCTGTCAAGTACCACCACATTAAAGCCTATAGACCCACTCCCCCCCCCCCAAAAAAAAGAGGTTTTGCAGTCCCCTTCATTCACATGAATGTTTTTTCTTACTTTAAGAGGCTATAGAATCACTGAATACCCTTTGCAGGCAGATGCTAAGGGCTCTTCAACAGGAAGGTTCTTAAAAGCCTTACCAAAACAGGGGGAAAGGGTGTGTCCAGACAACTATAGTTACAAGCATACAGCTAGAGCAATCTTTTTTCTTCAAAGAAGTGAAAATACACGGTATATGTAAATCCTAACTCTGTTCAGCTAAAACACCAGGAAGAAGAAAAAAGTATACTTTGGCTTTATTTAACAATCACTCTTTCCACTTGTGTAGCCAGCAATGAAACATTGCATTTGGAATATAAGCCCACATAAGTAGGCTGAACTCTCAGAAGCATCTCTTTGTTCAAGTCCACCACTGACACTCCTCTTCCCCCACATATTTGGTCAAGGATCAACTTCACAAGGTGCAAATTTTGAGCCTGCCCTTAAGACAGCAATGGCAGATCTTTTGAGTCCAAAAAGTTAGATGCCATCCCACGCTACACACTGTTGTTACTCTACCCAGTCATTACGAAATACCACAGACCCTGCAATGGCACTATGGCAAGGGTATGAGTACCCACAAGAAGCTAAACAGGGAAAAGCTGATTTCAAACGCTCTTTCTTTTGTTTTAAAGCAAAAAGCACAAGCAGTGACTAAATAGAAACATATTTTTATACAGCAGTTTTATGAGTGAAAACTCCATGGGACCTTCTCTACAGTTTCTAGAGACCAGAGACTTCCATGACCTTCCCTCTCCTTTTGAGAAAGTTAGGATATTAGGATAAAAGAATCATTTCTCAGGCCAATAATCACACCTCCCCACAAGGCAGATTTGTTACCATTCTTGGCTTCAGTAAGTCAGGAGATTCACACATGCTCACACAGCCAGGACTACAAAAAAAAGACAGACACTTAATACTTTGGAAAACAAAATTAACCTTGCACGAGAGAAAGAAACCATGTACAGATATTAAGGATGCATGCGTTAAATCAGTAACGTACCAAAAGTAAAATACTCCAGGTGCACAGAGTTGTGCCATTCTTCCTTGCCTCATTGTCCTTCAAACACCAGCTTACCCAAACACTCTGAAAAAAATATTCTGCAGTCAGAGAAGATTTTGTAGAAAATCAAAGGCTACAGTATCCTACACTGTAGAAATCTGAGGAGCAATGATGTGGCAGAAAGAAAACATAAGCAAGAATTCATGTTTGGGGATGTACTCCATCTGAACTTGACAATAACCCTTTCCGCTGAAAGCCTGATATCTAGCCAGATAAAAACTTTCATATCCAATATACTGCCCGTGATAAAGAGCGTCACCAAAAATTCAAGGGAGAATACACAATCACTATTGTGCACCCTGTGTGCCATTCATTCCACAGACAACAGTGCAGGATATTCCCAATATTTCTGACAGGTCAAAGCTCAAAATCAAAAATAGTAACTCTGTTGCCACTCATTAGCAGCCATATCCTGGAGCCCACAAAGTGGGAACAAGTTCAGTAAGGCCCATGGATGTATTCCAGGAATTACCAATTTTATGCAGCTAGAAAAAAAAATCCTCAGTCCCCTTAGGCTGGCAAGGAACTCTAGTTTTGGCTTTACTTTGAGCTTTCCTGTCGTCTCCTTCCTGCAAGGCAGAGCAAACTATTCTACTTAAAAGCTAGCTAAGCAATGAGGAGAACCTCTCTGGCATTTTCCAGTGACCCATGCCAACAAAGGCAGCACTTGCTATCCTTCACAGCCCTTCTTATACACACAAGTCCCAAATTCACATTTCAGAAGTACAGATGGGAGCCCTGGGCATTTGCCAGCAGCAACTCCATGCCAAGGTAGCTCACACTGCTCGTGGTTTTAAAGAACATGTGAATATTAAAATAGACTCACAGAAGGTCCAAGTATAAATCTGTAACTGAAAAGTTGCTAGCTCTTCCTAAAGTTCCCTTCAGTTCAAACAGCCATTTCTAATGCAAGATTTCACAGCCATTCCACTAGAGAAGTGGTGCTGTCTAGGCTCAGCCAGCACATTTAAGCAAAAACAACAACAAAAAACAGTGTCGAGTAATGTTAGTGACAGAGTGACAGAGAGAACACCAAACTGGAACCAAACCCTGAGGCTCTGGCAACAAGGTCACACCTGTGAATGACGGTGCCACAGATGACTCCCCAGCCAACCTGGAGAAGGAAGGCTACAACAAGCCAGCAGCTGGATCACTAGAGGCCAGCCACAGACTGCCAACTTCCAGAAGTGGTACAGCAGGAACTAGTTACTTGCATGAAGGAAAACGAATTTTGGTGAGGAAGGGCAAGCACTCTGACATCTGTAGTGCACAGTGCAGATCACTACAAAAGACATAAGGGTCTAGCCACAGTACCATACTGACAGGTAAAGAAACAAAGGATAAAAGATATGAAAGAGCTTGGGGATAACAGAAAGACTTCCAAACCAGAAGAAATAGATGGAGAAGTTCCTGGTCAGCAAGCTAGAACAGTCCCATTTATCTGGCATGTCCAGCCTTGTAGGGAACATACAGTTTCAGAATGAGAATCCTTTCTTTTGACATACATCAGCACTTTCAATCCAAGCCCCAGGTGACTCCAGCCTTACCAACTTCCTGATACTTTTGAGATGCACTCTAAAATTCCTGCCTGTAAATTGTTTCACAATGGCATACCAAACACATTCCAGTCTTTGGAAATAGCACATGGCCTTATCAGTAACCCAGGATTTGTCCTTCTGAATAACACAACGCATTGTATTACACACAATTTCAGAGTACTACTACTTTTTCCAATTGGGTTGCATCTTGAATGAAGTATAGCAACAGCCCCCACCTCAGGAGGTATTTTAACAGGAGAGCAGAGCTAAAGATCCCAGCCAGGCTTACACGATCTCTCCACCAAAGTTCTTTTCCTCCCCTTTGACCCATTTCCCTATCTCTACAGCTCTACAGAAGAGCAAGAGCTTCCATTCAAACTATCTACTTTAACAATGAATAAGCATTTTTCTAAGGAGTGTTGTTACACTCATCCAAACAGGGCCTCTTGGAATATTCACAATGCACATATTTCAAGAGACTGGAAAAACATTCATTTAGAAGGGCAGTTTCCTCCTGTGCGAGCAGCTGATTTTCCCCCCCATGCAGCTCTCCCTCATAAACACCCACTGCAGAAAGGCCCACACCTTAAACATAGAGGATAACATTTTCAAGATTAGTTTACATGCCATCAAGAAAGGCTCTTTCTACTATAAGAAATGCCTTTTATCAGTGAAAACATGTAAGCTCCTCACTCATTACATCACACAGCCTCAGGTTTCACATCACACTGCCCTTTCGCTAGCATTGCCATGTTCCTCACTGTTCATCCCCAGCACATCAGTCACCGGAGTTAGAACTGCTAAAGAGAACTACAGAACTGGACCATAACCTCTGTTTCCGCAGTGCCCTACCAGAGATGGCCCTAACCACCTACAAGGAAAACGGTTGCACTTGTACAGGAAGACAGCTGGTACAAATATGTAGCATGGCCCCTTCCCCACTCCGGAACATAGATAAAGAAACACCAAAAGCAGCAAACAGATGTTCTTGCAAGGACTTGGTCTTCTCCAAAAACTCATCCAGTGGTTAAGGTTTCCTTCTTCTTAGACTCCTTTCTTCATCAATATAGCATGGAAAAAAGGCACCCTCCACATCTTCTGAAATGGAGACAATTCCAACAGCTGGTCTGGGTTGGGAACAGCAGCTTGTTCTGCTCACAACACATAGTCCAGGAATGCACACATCGTCCCACACCACACCTCAGTCACATTACAGCCTCTGCATCAAGCAGGAGCAACAACAGAATGGCCAGCAACTGCACCATTCTCTCTCAAGAGCAGAATCGAGCAAGGCTACATACTGCAGCTCTTGGAAATGCAGCTAACTTGGCAGTTTCTCAGTTTTTAACTCTGAGGCTATCACTTGAAAGGTCCCAGGAAGCACCTAGTGAAGCTGGACAGCTATACAAAGTCACTTCTGCGGCTCCTGGGAACCCCAAGGGGATTAGCATGCCTGCTGGATTTTTTTGGGGAGAGCATAACAGTCAGAGAAGGCTGTGCAGTCTCAGCCCTGGGTACACCACCTTTGCTCCCCGAACAGTGTAAAGCACTGGGGTGTCTTCCCTCTGCCAAGGTTGGAAGGAACTGGACTGCGGATCTCAGATACCATGGAGCGGGAAGACAAAAGACTAAAAGAGGATTTCTGTATAATCTTTCCAACCAGCATCTCCCTCCTTCAGTTCTCACCTGTTGTGCTGTCATTAGCTTTAGGTTTGGATTTAGACTTGAAGGAGAAGCGTTTGATGAGGCGGTGGGAGAAGCTGCCGGCTTTCTTCTTGAAGGCAGAACTAGTGGTGACATTGGACAAGTCATCATGTGACTGGCTCAGGCCGGCTTCCTTCTGCTTGGTCCTTCTCCTGAAGATGAGCTTGGTACCACTCCGAAGAAAGCTAACTGCAAAGACAGAAAAGAAGGAGATGGAAACCACGATGGTATCCTGCCCTGGCAAATCTCAGGGGCAACAAATGCACCGTATCATTTGGCCACTCTCATACAAGAGGCAGAGACCTCTTTTGGCCTGAGCAGCAAAAGCACACAGCAGGTCAGCGAATCTCAGCTCCCAACCTCAAGGCGAAGTCTACTTTCAGGACAGACTGTAATACTCACAAGCTGCTTCACTGAACACTGGCACGTGTCCTGTACATAAGCTTCCTTTTATGCAGCAACATCCTCACTTTAGCAGAGTCATGAAGAATTGTAACTTAAAGGCAAAATTGGTGTGAATGGAAAATGAGTGGGAATGTCACAGTGTGGAGACACCAGCAGGAACACACAACAGGGAAAAGGCATCTCAGACTAGAAGGTCTCAAGAGCATCCAGATTAGCTGGTCATCAAGCCCTCAGCACAGCTGCCTGTATTTTCACAAGATGTCAAAATCTGGAGAAAAATAACAGCGACGGCTCCAGGTGATAAACCGAGGCAGGACAGGATGGAGATGCTGATCACTGCCAGTCCCAAAAGGGTACAAAAAGGCATATCCAAAACCTGCACATTATTCAATGCTACAGCAGCATTTCCTACAGAGAAGGGGTTTTGTTTTGTTTTTTCTTCCTTCTTTTCCCTGCCCACCATGTCTCTTGTGAATCTGGGCCAGATACTTTTTCACCCACTGACATGCAAACAAAGGATCAACACAGTTCAAACTGTACCAAGGTACCCCCGCCCCCCCCCCCAAAAAAAAAAAAAACACCCTGCCCCACTCTCATTCTGAGAAATTGAGATTTGGGGCTCACTTTTGTTTAGTAGCTAGCTCTAACTGTAACAGCTTCAAGCAAACAAATGCAAGGCATGCAGTCTGCCTAACTGATGCAACCCTAGAAATTCCAAACAAGCATCTCAGTCACGGCAAACCTGCCCCACAATTTAAAATCAGGGAGTCTGTGGGGACATCCTATGATATCACAAGAGCCAGCTACTTTGATGCTAATGGAGAAATAGGGAAGGCATCAAGGTCCACACAATCTGCTGTTGGGCAGCCTGCTTCTGTGCCATAGCAACATCAGAATTCGGAGAAGGAATTGCTATTTACAGACATGGGTCTGACATGCAAACAAGGGAGTCAAAAGAGGGTCTTGGGAACATGCAAGCTACAAAGGGCTTCCATCTAAGACAGCACACAAATCATAAAGCCTACAGGAATCGGGTAACTGCAAAAAGGTATTTGAAACCAATTCAGCAGGGAGCACAGAAGATGTGGGCTCTTCCAGTGCTCCACTGGAAGCCACTCTTCACCACCCCAAAAGCTGGCTGCAGACCCTGAACTCAGGGCAGGGAATTCAGCTGTCGCTTTGTCCTCAGGCACAAGCTGACATTAGCTACTGTACAACAGTTCAACCTCACCTTTGTGATCTTTCAAGCTCCTGGTCTCAAGGGCTCCTGTGGAGCCAGTTTCAGATTCAACATCTTCCATGGATGGTCTCTCAGAGATGTCTGATCGTGTTGTCTCATCCAGCTCCTGACTGGCCCCTTGTCCTGATGGTGATGCTTCCAGCAGCTGTGATGATTCACTGGAATCATGCATCTGGTCAGCTGCAGTCACCGCCCCAGAAGCCCCATGCACTGTGGCCTCCATGGATGCAGCATAACCCAGAGAAAGTGCCATTTCATCTTGAGCAATAGGTACCTGGAGGGGGGTTAAAAAGACAGGAAGGCAGAGTCTAAAGGATTGCATTTGTCTCCAATTCTGCTCATCAGTGCTAAAAAAAAAAGCACAGATGTGCAGCAGTCACTTTTTGCTGAAACATACTGGAAGATATCTGATTCCATGGCGTTTTGCAGCACTTCCCTCTCTCACATAGGAAAATCCCAGGATAACTCCTTACATTCTCCATGAGGTTCCCAACTGACTAATGCAAAAGCTTCCCTTTCTGCTGCCAATGCTTTGTGGACTTCCATTGGCAGCTGCCCTGCAGTCTAGCGAGGTACCTTTGACAGGAAGCAGCGACAAAATGCAAGGAAGCAGCAAAAAAGCTCTGCTGTGCAAGTCCTCTGTGCTGGTACTTTTCCACACCATTCCCTACAGGACAGGGTGGTTTTACAGACACCCATAGAAATAGCCTCCCAGACAGGAAATGGAGCCCCCGAACTACCAAAGACCTTGGAAACTCCCGAGATGATCAGCGTGCTACGTTTTGTTGGAGTCTTCTTGGCGTGCTTGTTATTTGTCTCAGTTAGCTGCCTGATTGCTGTCTCAGCCACCGGATCCAAGCCATTAGGCATCTGGCTGTCCCCTGAGCAACAAGAAAGATACCAACACTTGAAGTAGCATCCTTAAGCACAGGGAAGAGGTCACTTGCTGACCATGATGCTTTTAACAGGCAACTATGTGTATATGAAGGTAGAGAACAGTATTTATTACAGACTTGCCCAAACTAAAAGAAGAATGCTCTGTAGAGCTCTCAAGTCTTTCAGGCACCTGTAAAGTTTGAAGTTCTTACAGGCATATCATTAAAATACCATTCCCACCTCCCACTTAAGAAAGACTTCCAAAGACTCCCAGGAGGCCTCACAGCCTCAGCCACAAAACATCGAAAGAGCTGCAGCATTCTATCTCAGAGACAAGCAGAGGTGCCAAGAACAGTATGTCCAAATCTCCTTGGCTCTAGATAACTTAGGGATGTTCTTGTCAAGCAAGGAAACACCCATAGTCATGGACCAGAGAGCCACAGTGGAATTCCTTTTACCGGCCCTCCCCCTTACCCTCTTCACTCAATCACTTGGACTTACTCTTCTGCAGCAAGTGCAGATGAGTTCAATGACCCACATTGAGACATTTCTCTTCGAGAAAGGCTAAGGAACATCATCGCTCCAGTAGGAACCTCTGACTTGCAAGCACTTACTGCTACTGCTGGGCAAAAGGCTGCGAGGACAGCTGCTCTCCAAAAGAACCGTTGTCTTTTTTTCAGTCACTTCCACCTTGGATGGTGATCTTGAGGGTGAATCTTCATAGTGAAAAACAGGCAGAAACAACAGTAAGTGGAGATGAAGTTTAGCCAACTTCATCACTGTATTGTGCCCCATCCCTCCCCCCCACCCCCCACAGAGAGCCTGCAGAGTCTGTTGCCATGAGGCTTTGCAGCACTGAAGTTGCGAGAAGCCTATTGGAACAAGACATGCGAAGAAGCCCTATCACAAGGCCCTGTTTGTGCTGTTTCCCAGCCCTGCCTCACAGAATATCCAGCACCACATTAACCAAGACATCAGACACTGAGCAGCACCAACCACTGGCAAGCAAGGTCAACACATTTTCAAGCCTGCCATCAGTACATAGAGCATAATTTATTTAGCAGTGATAAAAAAAAATAAGAGGAAGAAAGACAAAACATCATGCAGAAGTTATGCAACACCAGTATACACAGGTCAGTCCTGCCACCAAAAGATGTCAGAGAGGCTTGTCCCTCTCACAACTCTCCCCAGCTGGGCTACATCAATTCCCTCCCTCAAGGTTACATACTAGTCTCCAGACAGCCACAAGACATTAGTAACTCAGAAACCAAAAGCACCGCCCACCATACTTAATAGGTCTCTGTGCAAGTCCACAACAACCACAACATACAATGGCTAAATAGTTTTACTGCTGCCTGGGTAAACAGTCTCAGGAATATACCCCACCCCACCCCACACCACCTTTCCAAGACTCCTGCCTTAGGGCATCCTCACCCAGCTTGCAATCCGCCTTGGGCCGGGACTGAATTGTGGTGACAGTAGTCACGATCGTCCCATCAGGCATGATGGTCCGGTCCATCTCCACCTTCTTGGTGGGGGTGATGCTGGTACGCAGAGATGTGGCATGCTGAGCATTTAGAGATGTAGAAGAATCCTGGTATAGCAGCTACAAAGAGTAAGACACAGCTCAGAGGGGGCTCTCCTCCTCCCAGAAGTAAAGGCAGGCAATATGGATGACAAAAGCTACCCCTCCAGGCACCAAGGAGCCATTCTCACTACAATGTCAGCCAAACAGAGAAAAGCTCAGGGACTAAGGGCAAGTTGATACACCTCCTCAGCCTAGGTGTCTGCTGGTCCCTGCAACAAGCACAGGCCTAGTAACGCTGGTTTCCAGCTAGAGCCTCGCATTACAACTATTTCCAGTCCATGCATTCACAGGGCTTGGTTGCCTGCTCACCTCCAGTATAATGGTAGCTTCAGCTGCCAGTGACTGCCCAGCTCCAGGGGCCAGAGAGCAGATCTGTCTCCCGGATGGCCGTTTGCTCAAAGGATCAAGCAAAAGAGTAGTATGTGCCAGCAGCACATCTGCAAGAGGGAAGAGGAGAAAAAAAAAAAATACCACACAACTTCAGCACCTCAGACCTCTCACAAGCTCCCTATGCTTTTGGAAAGTGGTCCCAAGGGCCAACAAATCAGATCCCCTTGGCTCCAGTAGCTCCCAGATACAGCAGAGGGGGCTATGCTTTGCACAAATCAACCACATTAAAGAACCTGGGCTTTTGTGGCCTCCTTCAAAAATAGGTGCTGTAATTAGTCCCTAGCTGACCAAAAATCAGAAGACTTAAGAGCCCTTTGCACTGGGGGCAAATATCTGCATCCCTCTCACTGCTTCTAGGTTAGAAAGTGCAGGCCACGGGAATCTCCCAGATACCAAAAAGGTCACTAAGAGCCTTTAACTAAGAACAACAGACTTGAGTTACTTTACCCAGTGAAAGGCTCACAAAAAGTTGGACACAAAAATCCTGTGCAGATATCAGATATAATCCTGTTCATAATACATCGTAACTACAAAGAAGATCCACAGGCTCAAAGCACAGTGAGTCCCTTAGGCATTTTTGTCACATTTTCTTAGAATCCATTTTATGGCTTCCTGTACTTACCTTCACCTCTGCCACTCTTTCCCAGCACCTGTAGCTTCAGCTCCTTACTTCTAGGTCCCAACTCACTGTTGATACAGAAATAGATAGGCTGCTATTAGGCAGTCTTTGCAAAATTACCAGAGTAAACATAACTATTATATATTTTTCCTCTCCCACAAATCACACATCCCTCATCATCTTTCCAAAGCTCCTGTAAGTGTGTATTATTTTGGAGGATACAATAAGGGGCAGCAAGCAAGAAGAGGAAAACTCAAGTTTATGTCCCACGCAGGGCTGCATAGGCTGTCAGGGCAAGTTAAGATGGCAATCTGTCAGGAAGGCAGAGAACTCCAGGGTAGGCCTCCTGCTTCCACACTCCCCATGATCAGCACTTCTGTCCATCCAATGAAAACACACACTATTCAGGGAAGCAGGAAATAGTATGTACATGAGTTGGGGCTGATCACTGGAACTCACAGCCCAGCACACACACACACCACCCTACTGTACAGACATCACCTCCACACCACCTGCATCAGTTATATCAGTAATGACACCCAGAGACTATGCCAGTCTGCCTCCACAGCAACAACCATGAGACCACCAGGCACTTACAGAACGAGCTCCTCATTCCACTCTATTTCTGCAGCAGTGCTGGCACTACCAGCTGTCACTGGCCTCATCCATTTCTGCTGTAGGGGACTGTCTAGCTCTACGACACAGCATATCTCTTCAACTCCTGCAACAGAGAAAGAGTACATGTGCACCTGTCAACAGAAGGCAGAGTTCAGTGGACGTGTATGCATATTTCCATTCAAAGCCACCCAAAACATCCATGCACTCTAACCTCACCATTTCTACACTTCCCCTGCTTCAGATGAACCATGTTTTTAGGCTTACCTCCCTTTTCCTGAGAGCCCAAGTTCAGCACATGAAGACTCCGTAGTAAAAGCTTTGAACCTAGAGGGCCTGCTACTACACCAGATGGGGAATCTCGAGTCAACTTACTGCTGGATACCTGAGGAATGATGAGAGGAAGACTGACACCTTATCATTCTCTTGTCAGCAGACAGTGGTAAGACACACAGCATTTGTGCTTGCACCTCCTAAGTGCTCCTCATGGGAATACCCACAAAACCATCCAGAGATGCTGCAGGACCCCCAAGCTACAAGCCTCCCGTTAGCCCACATCTTACTTAAGATATGAAATTTAAGGCAGACAGGAAAAGAGACAGACAGGAACGAGCTTGCTGGCTACTAGAAGGGGAACTGAAGATGACTATACTGCTGAAGGTGTGTCCCACTCTAATTCTCCCTGCTTCCCATGCCACAATACTCCAGTTCCTATGACAGCACAGCCAGGGACATGGCTGCTGCTCAGAAGTGAGACTTAGCCCTTGGATTCCTGCATAAGTCTCAGCCCTCCGAAGCAGCCCAGTGCACAGTGGTCAAGGCATGAATATCACAAGAAGAGAATCTTACCGCACCAGTTCCTGCGGTGCAGGCTTTCAGATGTACCATCAAAGCTGGCTGCGTGCTGACAATGGTATCCTCGATCAGATCCTTTATGGTAGACAGACCCACTCTCCCATCATTCTTCTCTCCACAAATCAAAAGGAAACACAGGAATGTCATAATGAGGCAGATACATTTTCTCCTTATACAGCTACAACTACCTCTCAAGCCTTTCTCCCAGTAATACCCTCCTATATACTCTTCCTCTATCCTGTATGCCTCCTCCAGCTTTGCTGTAATAGCTGCAGGCAAGTATAACCTGCATGAACAAGACAAACTGACCTTTTACATATGTAGCCCATCTATTATAAATTTTGACAATAAAGCCTTCAGAGTTTGCCACATCAATGCCTCATGAGATGGTACTACCACACCTTCACAAGAACAGCTAAATTCCTACATCTACTCAATATAAGGCAACAAGGGTATCAATAAAATTAACAAACAGAACTGTTTGGGGCACAGAAGCACAACCACATCCGTGTTCAGCTCATCAAGTCACTGATACCTATGGCTTCTGCACACTTTACAAGTCCAAAGAAAATAGCCCAGCTCATTTTGCAGCTACACATTTGGCAACATCAGGAGAACCTACAAAGACGGAAAGTCCTTTTTTGCTACACAGACTCTATTCAGAGTTCAGATGTAAAGAGGAATTCGGAAAACAGGCATCAGTACTGCTTCAGCTCTCTTAAGGATAAACTCTTAACATAGCTGAGCTAGTATTGATTTCATGGTGAAAGATCCCTTCCCTTGCCACAGAAGGGCCACAACAGTGAGCTGCCAAACTCTCTCCTTTGCAGCAGCCTTCTTCCTGTCTGCACAGTTTCCACCCCTCCTGCCCTTCCGCTGCTTGAGTCCAGCTTCCCAGTTTGTTTACCTCACGAGGTTGAAATCTTGGAAGAACTGACAGATTCAAGTCTGGTCTGTCCTTGAACACCCATGACACCAGGAGACCCTCATTCTGTATCTCCTCCAAGTGGATCTCCACCTGACCCAGAACAAATATGCAGTCAGGGACACTGTTTTCATCAGGCACTTTCTGCCCTGTTTCAATTTCATCAACACAAAGGGCCCCACGCCAGTCCATGCAACAATTAAAGACAGCACATAAGAACGTAGGTGGTCCTGGGCCTCTGAGAGTAACTAAATGCAGAAGTTTCATCACTTCATACTCAGACCCAGCTTTCTCACTGCCTTTGGATGCCCAGACGCCAGTCAGAGGTGAAAACTGTGTTATTTCTTCGTTCAAAGACTGAGCCTGCAGGACCATCTGAAAGAGCAAGTTGGGTACTAATACAGGATATTTGCTGAGCTACATCTATTAACCACCACCAAACATAAGTACAGCCATTTGCAAGTCTCCGGAAGACGATCTGTGCCTGAAAACTCATCCAGGTCACCAACAGTCTGCAACAACAAACCAGACCGTACAGCATTCTGTAGTTCAGTTCAAAAGTTCCGCACCCTCGCAGAATAAAGGCATCATTAATACAGAAACAGAATGACAGAGGAAGAACTCCTGACTCAGCGTCTCTAGTAAAACCAGTGTAATGAAATTTAACATAGCTCAAAAATAATTGAAAGACAACTTTTGAACATTTTTTTAAACACGAACATCTAAGGTCATCTGTTGAAAGCAACAGATCTGGGACACAGTAGTCAAATAACTAACCGACAAGAGGTATACAAAAGAGCCAAAACATTAGGGAGAAATGGTACTTGAAGTATTCTGACCAGCAGACATACATTTCACCATGCAGCAGCAAGATCTCAATTAGAATACCCCATGCAAATTCCTACAAGAATGATCAACACAAAACTTCAGCAGGCACAGACAAGGAGACCTAGAAAATACCAGTGAGTAGAGAAGCAATTTGACCAGGTTTGACAAAGACCACCTAGCCTCTACAGACTAAGCAAAGATGAAAAAATGATGACAACTGACAACCACAACTAGATCAGCAGCAGGCATGCTACACACCAAGGAAGGAGAGAAGCTATTCAAAGGAATGAGGAACAGAGCCACAAGAAGAAACCATCATGAACTGATAAACTTACTTGGAAAAATTTAGTAAAGCTTTTTGAAAGTAAATGAATTCTATAACAAACTTTCAACTATCTGCAGTAGCATTGGACTGGCCTCTACTACTCCATGTTTGCTTCTGCTTCCACTGTCTCTTTGTATAGTGTCAAAGATCAAGTGATATCCAAGCAAGATACCACCAAGAGCAAGAACCCCTTCTGCATGAGGGGAAAACAAAACTCTGGAGAAGCAAAGCCAACCAGAAACAAACTATGGAGTTAGCAGCCACTTTACTTTCACAGTTTCTTTTCCAGAAAAAAAGCATCTCTATCTCCAATATTCAATGCAGAAAAGATGGGAGTGCTGATCGATGCTTGGCTAAACATGAGCCAGCAGTGTGCTCAGGTGGCCAAGAAGGCCAACGGCATCCTGGCTTGTGTCAGGAATAGTGCAGCCAGCAGGACCAGGGAGGTGATCGTCCCCCTGTATGCAGCTTTGGTGAGGCCGCACCTTGAGTGCTGTGTTGAGTGTTGGGCCCCTCACTACAAGAAAGACATTGAGACCCTGGAGCATGTCCAGAGAAGGGCAACAAAACTGGTTAGGGGTCTCGAGCACAAGTCTTACGAGGGGCAGCTAAGGAAGCTGGGGTTGTTTAGTCTGGGGAATAGGAGATTCAGGAGAGACCTTATTGTACTCTACAACTTCCTGAAGGGAGGTTGTGATGAGGAGGGGGTCAGTCTCTTCTCTCAGATAACCAATGATAGGACTCGAGGAAACGGCCACAAGATGTGCCTGGGGAGATTTAGATTAGATTTCAGGAAAAACTTTTTCTCTCAAATAGTGGTCAGGCACTGGAACAGCCTGCCCAGAGAGGTGGTAGAGTTACCTCGTGGTGTTCAAGAAGCGCCTGGACAAGGTGCTACAAGACATGATTTAGTAGCTTAGCGGGTAGTATTGGTGATAGGAGGATGGTTGGACTAGACGATCTTGTAGGTCCTTTCCAACCTTGCGTTTCTGTGATTCTATGAAGATCTGAATCGTGAACTTGTGAATCTATTTAGGGGAGTTCCTGACATGAAGATTTTTTCTCACCATGGATTTTTTTTTCCCCACACCAATAACAGGACGAAACAATATTTAGACATACACACAGGATATATCTTTCCCTATCTATTGCACTGCAGGGGATTTTGAACTCCGGACCTTTGCTTTCTAAAGATGTGCTTAAAAACAAAGTATAGAACATTGCCATGCCTCAAATCTCTCTGATCCTGGATTTTGCTTCAGTTACATTACATACCCAAGATCTCCAGTATAATGCTCAGTAAACAGGACTCAGCACACTTATCAGGAACATTTGCCTCCCTGCCAAACATTAGCAATAACTAGATTCTCCTTCTAGAACAAGGCCTCCTTCCTCCATCAGCTTAGTGCTAGGTAAAACAAATTCAATGGCAAACTTTTTACAACCATTACCTGAGCCTGCAGCAGAGACAAAGTAACGTGATAGGTATCCACAGAAACAGCAGCTGGGGACTGCTGCGTTACAGAGACAGGGAATTTCACGGCTTCTGCAGACAGATGGCAGTAAAGCACCTATAGAGAAAAGGAAGCAAATAGGTTTATACCCTTGGTAAGAAGCGGAAGCAAGATGGCAAGACCTATAAAAACAATAGGCAAGGTTGACCCATTGAGGCAAGGAAACATCAAGCTTACTGTCAGCTCCAGTTCTGTACTGCAAATCTGCCATTTAAGACTCCATACATGAGGCAATAAGGATGTATCAGTGACAGAAGCTCTTCTCTCCAGCGCACTACCCTGATATTCAGATTCAGCATCTCTACACCTCAGCTCTACCTGCTCTTGCAGAGCTCAAGGATGTACTGCCCCAGAGCTGCAATCTCTATCACACAAGTGTTTGCAATCTCTGTAGAACATGCCATCAGAGAAACCCCACATGCTCCAATTCAGAACAGAAAAGCCTTACCATGCTGCAGTCCGACTGGCCTTTGCACGTCACACAGCTTATATTTGCTGCTGGTGGTAACTGAGGACCCTCTTCAAATGTGATTTGCACTGAACTCTATGAAAATAGATATCTGTTAGTTCCCGGTGGTCACAGTATCCCAGGCAGTTTCAAAGAAGATAAGCAAGTCTACCGTAGGGCCCCGGGGACATCCTGGTCCATTTCCATGAATCCAACCAGCACAAAGACGTCCACGACACAACTCTACCCTCCCTGACTCCTCTCATCACAGACTCCAGGCAGCTCTCCCTGTAACCAAGCCTCTAAACTGAAAGGCTCAATGGAGAAACAGGCCGCTCCCCACTGCCAGCTGACAAGCTTTTGGACAATGGGACCACAACTCTTCAACCCCCAGCCTCCACTGCCTCCCCATACCCAGGGCTGAAGAAAGGGCGAGGACAGCAAAAATGTAACTATCCCTCACTGTTAACTGTCAACCCAGCCTTCACGTGCAGGCTAAAGTCCCTTGCAGTCCTGTACTGTCTTGGGCATTTTCTCATTTCTTAATAGGTATACCAGCCATTTCCTCTACTTGCAAGCCTCCTCCACCAGATCTCCATGTTCACCTGCCTAGGTCAGTCCGGAGTATCAAATCAGTCCCTTCTCTCCACAACCAGAGGACTTCCAGTCTCACCATAGCCTCACCTCGTTAGTACACTCTCTCTTTCAAGAGCACCCATAACTCCAGTTTCATGCTCATCAGTTCTCTTCTTTCTTTCGTGTGCCGGTCTCCTTCCCCTTTCCCCATTAAGTTATCATCTGAGTAACACATACCTTGCCCATACTTAAGCTCTCCACCCCTAAGAACACTCTGCCAAGCATAGCACCCAGAAAGCTTGCAACAAATCTGTATCAGAACAGGCATCATCTCACTTCTTCTTGGTCTCCTTGCCTCTCTCCTTACCGCTCCTTCTCTCTGCTTGGTCAATCTAATCACAGAATCATAGAATCATCTAGGTTGGAGGAGACCTCCCGGATCACCTAGTCCAAGCTCAACTAACATACTGATAGGGCAGTTTATTCCAATGTCACAGATGACCCCAATACAATCACAGCTCAAACCTGTCAGGGAGGCCAAGACTCCAGAGGACATGCACCTTAAAAGAGGCAAATACGCTGCGCAATGCATTACACTTCACTTCTTGTTACAGGTCCCAATTAATTCACTACAGCCAACCCAAGAGCACCCTCTCCCCTCCATTTTCATCAAGCACCAACGCTGGTCACTTAACTGGACACTGTTCACCAGTCCCCATAGACACAAGCGGGGTGGGGGGGTGTCGCCAAGTGTCACTCATGACAGCAGGTCCCCTCGATACAACAAACACTACATAAGAACAAACATACTTTTAGTCACAAAATAAAGAGCTGGCTTGGAGGACTCTAGACCTGCATGATCCACAGTGTTTCAGCTTACACATAATAAATGAACCAAGCATATCCTGACATTCAGAAGTTTTCCACAATGAAAGGAAGCACCTTTTCAGTATGCGGACCTCAAGTTCAACACTGGACCTGACTATTTGCACAACTAGGGTAAAATGGAGAAGAAGAGGGAGGGAGGGAAGTAGCCAGTAAAAGAAATGGAACACAAACACAACAACAGGGCCAGTTGTGTTTTTCCCCTCCACTTCATTAAAATATCTTACCTTACTTTGAAACGGGCACCTTCTCATTTTCTCTGTATTCAACAACTAAGTGCAAGCAATTAAGAATAAATGAAAATAAAAGACAAAGAATCCATGGAGAATGAGCAGCCAAATTCACAGAAGGAGGCATAGCTTACAGTTTGATAGACACCTCAATCTTTATCCATGTCTGACAGATAAACTACATGTTTGTGAAAAAGTCTCACTTTTTCATGAACTCTTGGGAACAAGATACTTCATCTACTGAAACCTGACAGAGGATAGGCTCATCCTAAAACCAATGTAGAAAACTGTTCTCTGACACCATCAGAGCCTGGACAGTGATATAAACATCTATTTCCCAGTTTCTAATTTTCTAAATACTACTTAGAACTACTACTTCATCAACTAGATCAAAGGCAGAAAAGAGGCCAGATACCACTGTACTTCTCTGTTAAAAAGTACAATTTCACTTACTACAGGTAGCAATGAATGAGAAACTACACTAACTTTTCCAAGTGAATCTAACAAGGCAAATATGGTGCCATACATAGAGTGGAAAGAACTTAAGGCGCAAATGCAAAGGACTGAATGCAATTAAACAAAGTAACAGTCAATCTGTCAATACCAGTGGCAGTAAGTAATACCTAGCTTTACAAGCAGGGTCACTGGTACACCTCAAAACAGGAAGACACAACCTATATAAGACAAAAAAGTAAACATTCGGAAAAGGTCAATTCCCAGATTGATCTGTAACAGGCAGAAAACATAATCTAGAAGGTAAAACCATCAGCCACGTAACAGGGGTAAGCAATCCTACACAAACAACCCTTTTGCATTCATACCTGCACAATACTTAAAGAAGCTGACTCCAGGTATTTTTAATGACAACAGAACTTGCCTTGAGACAAACTACTCTTCCATGCAGTGGTCAACCATCTCCCCTTGTAGAAGGTGGGTTTTTTTGTTCGTTTGTTTTTTGTTTTTTTTTGTTTGTTTGTTTGTTTTTTGCGCCTTTTTTTGCAGGCAAAAGCCCTTGCCTTGCAGGTAACATGAGCCCCTGTGAAATTACTTCCTTGTGGAAAACCTAAGGTTCAGGCCCCAAACCATTTTAAGCAAAACGTGCTGCCAAACACCTACTTCTCAAAGTTTGTAAAACCATATTATGCTCACATTTAGTTACGCACCCCATCCCTCAAGTACAGATGACAGCAACACACAGCAGCCCAAAAAGAGAAGCTGGCACACCGAGTGTTTGCCAGCACAGCTCAGCCCAGACCATAGGGTCCCTGACTGGCAGCCCGTTAACAGAGGCTGCCTCGGAGCCCGGGGACAAAGGGGTCGCAGTCCCGGTCGACCAAAGGCTGAGTACCCTTCTCAGCCTCACGGTGACGACTCCAGTTCCCCGATCCCTCAGCTCACCACCAACACGATGTACGGCCCAGCCCGCCCGGGTCCCGCCGCCCACGCCCCACCGTACCCCGTGCCGGTGCGCCTGGCTGTTGAGGGCTCGCACCCAGGCCTGCTGCCACTGCTCCCGCAGGGACCGGAGGGCGAGCAGTGCAGCGAGCAGCGCCCGAACCCCGGCCTCCTCCGCCGCCGGCGTCCGCCGCCGCGGCGGTGCCCGCAGGGCCGCCGACCGCCAGTACTGGAGCAGCCAGGCCGCGACGGTGAGCAGCGAGGCGGCGAAGAGCAGCACCAGCGCGGTCCAGCCCGGATCCGGCCCCATGGCGCAGCGCCTCACGGCGGGCCGGGAGGCATGCCGGACGGACCGCCGCCCGGCCCCGGCCCAGCAGCTGCCGCCTCCCACCAGGCGCGGAGAGGAGAGGATGAGAGCCGAGCCGAGCCGGGCCGGGCCGCGCCGCACCGCCCTTCCCCCAGCCCCGCGGCGCACGTGGGCCAGGCTCGGCCCCCGCCGCTCGCGGCCGCCGCCCGGCCCCAGCGGAGCCCCACGGCCGCCTGCGCACAACGGCGGCGGGAGGCGGACCCCCCCCCCCC
>CM021720.1:7673737-7722184 GCA_011074415.1 Stictonetta naevosa | reverse complement strand
GCTGCGGAGCGCTCGCCTCCCCGCGGTCTGGCGGGGCGGCCTTCGCCGTGGCATGCCGCTACCTTCTCCGTTCCTCGCGGGCAGGTTCTTCACCCGGGTCCGCACGGCCTTAGCCACCGGCACGTCTGTCCAGGCAACCTCGTCGCTGCTGCTGCGAGCCTTCTCTTCTGGCAGCCTGAAAAAGCAAGGCAAATGTGGACAGGGTGATAAGCTCCCTGACAGGTGTTTTTAATCAAGAGACAGAAAGGCTTTCTCTGAACTACACTTTTTCCACCTGCGCTGACACATTTGCACCAGGCACGTGGCACACCACCCAGCTGGAATCTATTCCGTTGCATGGTCTCAGCTCCAGCCAACCTCACTATAGAGGGACAGTAGCAAATGCTTTCACCTCCTTTTCTCACAAGTCACATTCCATGGGGGCATTTCCCCCATGCTTCCCACTGCTACATCTGCAGGAGGATCTCTGGCCAACCACCCTCTCTGTGCTGCGGTTTCTTCCCTTGCATTAACACCTGTCTGCCTCAAAATTTATTGAAGGCTCAGCTACAGTTTACTAGCTTTTACAGAAATTCACTAGACAGCAGACCAGAAAATGCCTCTTTCAGTACAGCAACAGCTGTTAGCCAGCCAAGAAAAAGCCATCAGAAACCATCTCAGGTCACCATGCTTCTTGTAAACACAGACATAGGACAAAGGAAAATACTTCTTGCCGCTACCAGATTTTATGCCTCTGCTGTGTTTTCACCTCCTGCTCAGTGACTCACATCTGAACACAATGTCAGTGGGCAGAATCAGACCTGTCCTGCCTTTCCAACACAAGCATTCACCTGAAGACCAAACACTTGTTACGGGTTTCCTGGCATTGAAAGACCTGGAGTAAATTTTTCCTCTTTATTCTTTTTTTATTTTACATTTCCTCCCCCAGCGCTTCAGGAAATGCCTTGGGCAACAGCCCCGCAGACCGCTCTCCGTTGCTCGCTCTTACACAGCAAAGCGGTGCCGGGTTCGGAGGCACTCCCTGGGGAGCCCGTTAACCGCCCCGGCCACGGGCGGCCGAGCAACGCGGTGACGGACAGGGACAGCGCTGCCCAGAGGCCGCCGACCGGCGGTCCCCGCCGTCCCACCCCGCGAGCTCCCCCGTCTGACGGCCGCCTCCGACACCACCCCCAGCCCCCGCAGCTCTCCCCTGCGCCGCTGCCCGCCGGGGCCGCGCACCGCTTCCCCACGCATCGCCGCGAGGCAGCGGCTGTGCCCGGGGAGCCTCGCTGCCGCCGGCGCCCCCCGTCCACAGCGCGGCCAAGCGCATCGGACTGCCGGGGCTCGCCACAGGCGCCGTCGGCGACGGATCGGCCCCTCGCAGCGCCCCGCCGGTGGGGCCGACCCGCCTACCGCGGGGGCAGAAGTGACGTACCTGGCGGCGGAGCCGGGGCGGCGCGCGGCTCGGTAGCGCCGAGCCAGCCATGGCGGTTGCGGGCACTGCGGGAGGAGCCCAGCTGGGTACCGGCCCCCGCGCGCAGCGCTTCCTTTCGCAGGGGCGCGCGCGGCCCCACGCGGACTCCAGCTTCAGGCACAGGCGCCTCCGCGCGCCCTTCGCGTAACCGAAAGCGGCGCCGGCCCCGCTCCCGGGGCCTGAGCGGGGTCCCGCGCCCGTCAGAGGCTCTTGCCAGGGCCAAAGATGGCGCTTTTCTCGCCGGAGGAAGTGCGCGCGCACCCGGCGCCTCCCTCTCTCGCGTCCGGCCGGCGAGGTGCGGCCGGAGGCGCTCCGCGCCTTTGGCAGGGGCAGCGTTTGCCGCGGCCATGGCAGCGTGGCCCGCCGTGCCCCTCCTCATCAACCTGGGCGGGTCGCTCCTGGGTTTCGTGGCCACGCTCACGCTGATCCCGGCCTTCAAGGAACGCTTCCTGGCGGCGCGGCTCTTCGGCGAGGACCTCAACAAGGCCTCCCGGCAGCCCGTGTGAGTAGCGGCGCCCCGCCGAACGGTGCGGGGCCATGCGGGGCCGTGCCAGGCCCGGCTGACTGCCGGCCTCCCCTTCCTTTCAGTCCTGAGGCGCAGGGCGTGATCAGCGGGGCCGTGTTCCTCATCATCCTCTTCTGCTTCATCCCCGTGCCCTTCCTGCGGTGCTTTGTGGAGGATCAGTGCACGGCCTTTCCTTACGATGAGGTAGGGCTTGCCTGGCATGAGGAGCGCGGCAGGCATGGGCAGGGAGAGTGGCCACCGGTAATCGGAGCCCTGTTCTCTGTTCTTCAGTTCGTGGAGCTCATCGGCTCTCTCCTTGCCATTTGCTGCATGATTTTCCTGGGCTTTGCAGATGATGTCTTGAACCTGCGCTGGCGCCACAAGCTCCTTCTTCCTACCATGGCTTCCCTCCCATTGCTCATGGTGTACTTCACCAACTTTGGGAACACGACCATTGTGGTGCCTAAGCCCTTCCGGGTTCTACTGGGCATGCACTTGGACCTGGGTAAGTTATGAATAACAGAAGGCCATCATCAAAGCAATCAGTGACAAACAGAGGGGATCATCTGAAACTTTGACACATAGCAGATTGAAATCCCTGTGCTGCAGAGGGAACCCGTGAAGGATTTGCTAAATGAACAGTGAGAGGGCACATCACCGACTAATTACTACACTGGCAAGAATATCCATCAAGAGGTCCAACATGCATCTAACTATGCATATATATAGGCACCATACATTTTTCCAGGTTTCTGGCAGTACAACAGCATCAGATGCCAATATCAGAATCACCAAAGCACAGAAACAGGACATGATAGGCAGCTGTCGTGTTGCAAATTTGGTGCAGTTGCCATGCTATACATGTGTGTACACATAAGATTCAGAGGAAAGGGAGCTAGCTATTTGTTAAAAAGCTACTGATTTCAAAATTTACCAAGACACCAGGTAATAGATTGTCATACAAAGCAGGAAGCTTCAAGCAAATTCGACTAGAGCCTGTTTCAAATATGAATGCTAAAGTATTTGGCTCACTCTTACCTACAGGTATCCTCTACTATGTGTACATGGGTATGCTAGCAGTGTTTTGTACTAACGCCATCAACATTCTTGCTGGAATCAATGGAATTGAAGCAGGGCAGTCTCTGGTGATTGCTGCTTCCATTATCGTATTCAACATTGTAGAGTTAAACGGTAAGGAAATGACATGCTTAGCTGGTACAAAAAAAGCAAAGGTAAATAGAATCCTAGATTTCAGCTGGTGTTAAAAATAACCTAGTTCTGTCTTAGAACAAACTTATTTTGTTTCTTTTTTTCTTTAGGGGATTATCAGGATGATCACATTTTTTCTCTCTACTTTATGATTCCCTTTTTTTTTACCACGCTGGGGCTGTTTTACCACAACTGGTAAGAGGATGGACACTTAGCATTTCTTTGGAAATGTACTCTCTTTACTTTTACCCTCCGTAAACAAAAACGTTTACCAACACGCAAGCAGGATAGTGGAGTATAGACAAGCTTCTTGCCAGGACTATGAATGCACAACAACATTCCACTGGTAGCTTTTGTTTTTACTAGAACAATTCAGATCACACTGATTCACTAAAATGAATGGAATACTCTACCTCACATCTCACTACTTTTATTTATACGTTGTATGCAAGTCACATTGCAGGATAGTTTTTAGCATATATACCTGCAATTGGTGTTTTAATTGTGTGGATTGGTGGTGGTCTCCAGGGTAGAGTTTTGTAGACTACAGTGGTAGCAGTTACATATGTTAGTATCACATAAAAGCATTGCTATGCTTCTTTTAAGCAGACAAGGAGTTGTCTTCAGTACCTGAGAAGCCAGCTGAGGCTAACATCTCTCTTGCCCCCCTCCCCCCCCATGCTGCCACCTAGGAATGCATTCAGTGATTATAAAGTCATTTTCTTAGAAACTATGATCATAACAAACCTTTGTTCTTTTGCCGTATGGATTGCAGGTACCCATCCAAAGTGTTTGTTGGGGACACCTTCTGCTACTTTGCTGGCATGACCTTTGCTGTGGTGGGCATCTTGGGGCACTTCAGCAAAACAATGCTGCTTTTTTTCATCCCACAAGTGCTCAACTTCCTCTACTCATTGCCTCAACTCTTCCATGTCATTCCTTGTCCCCGCCACCGGCTGCCAAGGTAATGTACTTACTTGAGTGACCTATAACGGTACCAGAGATGTTGTCTTTTGTCTCCAATAGCAGCTGAGAAACAAGAACAGGTGTTGGTTGGTACTCTCTTTAAAACCTATTGAGGTAGGTTGTATAATTAAAATCTGGCCTGTCATGCTACTTGCGGTTGAGTCAAGCAGTACAGGTTTCTCAAAAAAAAAAAAAAAAAAAAAGTACTGTTAGAGTAGGATTATTTTCAGCTCCAAGACAGAGGAAAGGATACAGACCACTTTGAATGCTGTTGCAGTAGGCTCTGCTAAAGTTTCATAGAAGCAAGCATTCTGTGACACTGTGCCATAATGCTGTCCGTGTTTGTGATCATATCGGTATATATTCAGTTCTTCTATTTTTTAAAACCTTTACAGTTTTATGCATACATGGGGTGGAAGGGGGGAAAGTGTCTTCTTCTGACTGCCCAGTCTGAGGAACCAGGTATCAGCAGCTGTTGTTAAGTGTTAACAGATTATTCCTGCTTTTTTTCACCAATGAATTTCTCAGCAACTTGGCTTGGGATCTAAACCTGCTTACATAGGTATCACTGTTTCCTTGCTCTATCCGGACTAAGACTTTCATGTTCCTTTTAGGCTTGATCCTAGTACGGGGAAGTTGGAGATGAGCTACTCCAAATTCAAAACTAAGAGCCTCTCAGCCCTGGGAACATATATTCTGAAGGTAATACCGGGAAAACATTCAAAATCCAGACCTGCTTTGAGGCAGCAATTACATGCAAGAACAACATGATGTGAGGGAAGACAATTTCTGGGTTCAGTGGTAGTTTCCTGGCTCAAATCCAGAACACACTCTACTTAGTCCAGTCTCTGTCTCTCACAGTCATTCAATTATGTTAATAATTGTTCTTTTAAAATAACCATACACAGCAGCGGTCCCAGGACCATCCCTAGCCTGTCTTTTTTTTTTTTTTTTTTTTTAAAAAAAGTAAGAGTACGAGCCAAACTACTGGGATAGAGCAAAACAGATCTAGCAAAGAGCACAGCTGGTGAAATAGCATGCAATACTTCTTTCCCTAGGCAGTCAAGATCTTGCACATAGTAGATGTGAGAAGTGGAATGGATGAAGATGGCGAATACACCGAGTGCAATAACATGACACTTATTAACTTTGTTATAAAGCTGATTGGACCCACCCACGAGCGAAATCTCACTCTCCTGTTGCTACTCATCCAGGTCAGACAAACGGCCCCACCAGCAAAGAAATATACTCTGGAATAAAACAGATCCAAATCAGTCTCAAGCGTTTCAAGGGTGAAAGAGGGAAGTAAAGCATCAGACTCTTCACACAACATGCAATTGAGATGTGCAACTTGAGAATCTGAGGTTTATGCAGCTCGAGGAAGCAGCCCTTCCTCTCAGCCCCCAAAATCATTCACTGAGAGCTATTAAGTACAAAGTCCCTAAGTTAGTTTGAGAGAATCCACAAAGCGTGAATTGCTGGATGCTAGAAAAATATTAGGAAAAAGTACCATGTGCTTGCCTTGTCACTCTGACCCAATACAGCCTTTTCCACGTTCCTGTTTTTCAGTCATACTAAATAACATCAGTACCAGTGTTATCTCCAGTTGGTGGCCTTATATAAATATGGCATAGAACTCAATGATCTGAAGTCACAGTGGGGTGTGGGAACATTTTGAATGCAACTTAAAATGCAAGGATAACACACCTTGCAGATAGTGCTGCTACTGTTATTCAACATGTGAACTTTCTTGCCTTAAATAATAGACATTCTGTTTCTGGAAAGACGTAGTGCTTATATGCCCACTGTTCCTTTCTCACATTCAGATCAAAGATAAAGAGATTCTTATTAGGAAAGAAAAGAGAATCAAATTTCCATTTAGAGGGAAGACTTCCAACAAATAGACAGACATAAAAATCCCCCACACGTAGCTACAATTCTCATAGACTGACCTGAGAACTTTGTCTAGACTTCCATTTTTCATTTTTTATAATCTAAAAATTTTAGCTGAAGTGTTATTGAAACAAGCCAATGTTTAAAAGCACATCAAATCTATCTGGAGAGGAATATGCCAGCCTGTAAACTAACACTGTAAGATTTCAGCTCTTTTTTTTTTTTTTTTTTTTTTTTTAAACCTAGGTCCTGGGGAGCACGCTTGCATTTTCAATCCGGTACCAACTAGTGCGTTTGTTTTATGATGTCTGACTAGGCTACCAGGAGCCAGTGGTAAGAGTTGCACTTTACAGTCAACTTTCTCCAATTGCTGACCAAATAATTCAAATGATCTTATTCTGGTCCTCTGAGAACATCAGGCCACCTTTCAAAAGGCAAGCCGATCTCTGGGCCAGTCCAGAATCACAATCTTCTTTTTGTGCACAGAGGTCTTTTGTCCAGTTCTGCTGACAGAAGAGATTCAACGCTACTTGGACATCACTGTTAATGGGATTACCTTTGAGAGGGGAAATAAGGAACCCACCTTTCTGTTCTCTGAGAGAAAACAGGAACTTCTATTTCTGTAAGACTACAGCAGAACAGAATGGACATAATATTGTTATAAATCATACCCCAAATTCAGAGCACTCTGATAATAAAATAACTCAAGGTACCCTTTCCTCTCTGATGCTTTGCCATGAAAATATTGTCACACAGTGACTCTGGGTCGCACAGTACATCTGCATCCTTCTACCCTGCTAGGGGCTGATAATTTCTGCAGCAGGCAGAAATTTCCTCTTTGACAGCCACTTGGGAATGTTTTCACTAAGGTTTATTTCGGAACATCTTTATCGTTTGTGTTCCTTCACGGAATAGGGCGCCTCTAGAATAGGCTAGCGGAGATGGGGTCACTGTGTCCATTGGAATGCCGGGCGTTTGTAAAAGCCCTGGGTTACTGTGCCACCGAGGCCTTGCAAGTTGCAAATAAGTTTTCCTTACCCGCATCCTTATTTGTACAGCATTACCTGGCACCACGGCTCACCACAGAATTGCCACGTTCCTAACAGTGACAGCCCCTCCCGCTGCCTCACCGGCAGGCGCTCCCACCGCGAACGGGCACGGCCCCCCCCCCACCCTCCCTCGTGGCCCGGCCAACGCTCTCTGCTCGGTATGAATTTGGCGCCTCGGCTCCTGATTGGCCCGTCGCTGCGGCCAATGGATCCGAGGCAAAGGCGGGCAGGGACAGCAGGGGCGGCCGGCGGGCCCTTCCGGCGGGCGCTCCGCCGCTGAGGCGCCGCGGGGCCGCCCAATGAGCTGCGTCCTGCGCGGCAGGAGGCGATAAAGCAGCCGGGCGGGGGCCGCCCCCTTCATTCCGCCGCAGACCTGCAAGGGAGCGGTTGCGGAGCCCACACCGTAGCGAGGCGCCATGTCTGGCCGTGGCAAGAGCGGCGGTAAGGCCCGAGCTAAGGCCAAGTCCCGTTCTTCCCGGGCCGGACTGCAGTTCCCCGTCGGGCGCGTCCACCGGCTGCTGCGGCGCGGGCACTACGCGGAGCGGGTCGGGGCCGGCGCGCCCGTGTACCTGGCTGCAGTGCTGGAGTACCTGACGGCCGAGATCCTGGAGCTGGCGGGCAACGCGGCCCGCGACAACAAGAAGACGCGCATCATCCCCCGGCACCTGCAGCTGGCGGTGCGCAACGACGAGGAGCTCAACAAGCTGCTGGGCGGCGTCACCATCGCGCAGGGCGGCGTCCTGCCCAACATCCAGGCCGTGCTGCTGCCCAAGAAGACGGGCAGCGGTAGCACGGGCCCCGCCAAGGCTGGCAAGAAGGGCAGCGGGCAGCAGTCCCAGGAGTACTAGGCCGGCCGGCCGACCCCCCCCCTCGCACCACACAAAGGCCCTTTTCAGGGCCACCCCATTGCTCACCGGGAGAGCTGCGATCCGGGGGAGGGGGGGGGGAGGGGAGCCGCGGCTCTGTCCCGCCGGGGGGGCGGTGCCGTGCCCAGCTCCGCCCGCCGGGGCTGGCAGTGGGCAGGGGGCGAGTGCCGGTGCGTGCAACCCTCCCGGCCGCTGGCCGGCGCTGCGGAGCTCGTGGCCTGCGAAGAACGGGCCCGGGTGGGTCTGAGAAGCGCTAGCAGCTGGAGTAAAGGCAAGAAATGCTCCTTCTCCAGTTCAGTCAAAAAAACCTGTAAATAGGAGGTGCTCCGTAAAGACACTTACTCTTGGGTGCTTACTTTGGCTGTATTTATCTGCTGTTGCATTCAGTGGACAGTACATAGAGAATAAACCATACTTTCCAGAACAGGAACCCCATAAGAGACTGTTTCAGTGTTTCTTACAAGGCACCGTACTGCATGAGCTCTGCTGCCAGGATAGCAAGACGGTAGCACAGAACATTTCACCTGAACCACAGTAACAGGAAGTAGCTTGCAGTTGCAGAGAACGGCACAATAGTTCAACTTTCTTCACCTTTAGCTCGAAGGCTACTGGCTAGGGTGAATTAATGACTCAGATTACATCTACATGAGATGAGATAGCTAACCAGTTACTTAATAATTCATTAGGGACAAGTGAGAAATTATCTGATAAGATATATCTCAACCATGGAATTATTTTGAACACAGTATCTGTGGTAATTTTCCATAAGGAATGCTGTAATGGGAGCCTAATACCGTTCTCCTTCAATGTTTCTGATAGGAGTACAGGCCCAAATAGTATACAATTACACAAAATCAGTGATTACTGAAAATACCTTAGTCAGACTAATTGTGACATACAGTGCCCTGTTCCTAAACGCAACAGGCAAACACTTTTTTTTCCCCCCAGCAACAAAAATCTTTCAATAAGCTTCAGATATAAAAACCCTGATCAGCATCACTACTCTGGAATTGGTTTATTATTGCATGTTTTTCTGTGCCCAAACATCAGGCAAGACTGGTGTGAATGTTTAAAAAATCCCTCTAAAGGCTGATACAACAGCTGCAAAGGTTAAAGCAAGACTTGTAGCAATCTTGCTCACTATAGGTTTAGCAGGCATCGTTAAGCTGCCTTGCCACACTAAGGATATCCTTAGCTCCCTTGCTCAGAAGTAAACTAGCTAGTTCAACACCAAGGTTCTCTGCAGCTTCCTGCGCCTGACCAGCGACATTCTTGGCTGTGATGCCAACATGCTGCACATCATCATTTGGTCCGTCTTCATTCTGAAAACATAAATGTATCAATATAAGTCAGTGGGAAGGAGTGGACAATGAATTAAACCATGTAGAAAACTAGATAGAACCCCTGGTCTAAGAAGTTGAGAACAGTATGCTGTAGAGTTTCCAAGAACTCTTAGCAATGGGGGAGGGCGTAGGGACTGAAGCTGATACACTGAAGAACCAGACCAAAAGTAATAGATTTCAAAAGGTCTGGTTTTGTCATTCAACTTCAGGTTTGGATTTTGGACCCAATGTGCTTTACATACCTGTTGTGGATAATTAACACTGGTCTGCATAGTCTCCTTCAGGCTATCAGATCCATCCAAACTGTAGACCGCACCTGTCAAATACAACTTTGAAAGACACAGAAGGTATTAATGCCGCATTAAAAAACAACATGCAAAATACACAGACAAGCCTGGAAGGGAACACTTTTGTAGTTCAGTAGGATCAGCTAGAATAGCAGTATGATGGAGCTTTACGATAAGTAATCCCTTTTACAGAAGATGCAACTTCCAAGGAACAAGCTGAATTCTTTCTAACTTCCCACCTACTTCATCATGGTCTGTTGTGTGAAAGTACAGATTTCCTGGAGTTCAAAGCAACACGTCCAGACCACAGGGCAACACTACCTTTAGAAAAGGTGGGGGGAAAATAAACTATCATAATAAGGGTATTTTCTAAAAGACTTTATCTCAGTAACCAGACCCATTCTCATTCTCCTGTTTTAGAGAGTAACCTGGAAGGCTTGAGTCAGAACCCCATCTGCCCTACTGTACCATAAAGATGTCTGCTGGAGTTGCCTTCAGGGAAGTAACAGAGAATGTGCACACACTGGTACAGTTTCCCAGAAATAATCCCAGATAAATACAGAATATTCCTCACCTGGCCATCTTTCAGCATGGTGCTAACTGCAACAGGGACACTACAGCCACCCTCCTAGAACAAAAAAGTTGACAATGGAGTTTTCTCCCTGATACGTTCAAACCAGAAGCACCTGAAAAGTGTTTGCTGCACAAAACCCCACCTCTCACTGTTTGGGCACTTCCTAATCACAAATAAGCTCTACCAGCAGTTTTAAGAGAGCATGGCATCAGTTTAACTGTAGCAGACCAGTACTGATTGCTGCAAGCCAAAGAGCAAGGATGCCACACATACCAAACGTTTCATAAAGGCTCTCTCAGCAATGCAGCATAATACAGTTTCTCCATCGTGCAGGGCAGATACCATATTCAGTATTTCTTGATCTTTGGCACGAACTTCCACTGCTAAGGCCCCCTATAAGGAGATAATAACAAAAAAAAAAAATCCTCAACTTAGGCATTTCTGTGCGCACTCAGTAGTGGTCACAAATCAGAATTCAGAGGCTTGGATGACTTTTACTGTGATGTAGACATATCATAGAATTTGCAGAAAATAATCAGGAAACAATCCTCTGGTTCCAAGACAACTTAAAGCAGCTGTTTTAAGGGGAAGACTAGAATTTACTTTAGCCAAATGTTGAAGATCACAGTCACCTGACATCTCTTCCTGCCCTCAAACCATATCCCACTTCTGACTGCATATATACAAATACCCTCCCTACTGTCACTTCCAAGTCACAAATCCAAGCTCAACAATCTGTTCTGAAGATAAACAAAGTGATGAATGTGTAGCGGTAGCAAACCACTTATTTCCCAAACTGAAAACAAGACCAGGAGGAAAAATGAAGTACACAGTATAAGACAAATGGCACGATAAAGAAAATCCCTGTTTCAGGCTGATTTTTCAGTTTCATCTAAGTGAAACCATTCTTCTGGTGCTGTAAGGCTCTGGAATGATTTTAAAGCTGTCATCTCAGCCCATTGCTTCCAACCGGTAAGTAACATGCTGACTCAGTGTGTCACTTTCCTTTGCATATCAGGAAAACATTTTCCTTTGGATATCAGGAAAAGGTTCTTCACTGAGAGGGTGGCTGGAACAGGCTCCCCAGGGACGTAGTCACGGCATCAAGCCTGTCAGAGTTTAAGAAGCGTTTGGACTATGCCCTTAGTCATATAATCTGAATTTTTGGGTGGAGTCAGGAGTCAGCCTCAATGATCCTTGTGGGTCCCTTCCAATTCAGGATATTCTAGGATTCTATGACTCCTGTTCATGCACTGGGAATTCACCCAGACTGGGGGAATAACTGCATCACATAATGATGCTTGCAATCACTAATGCACAGGCAGCTCAGGTCTCTCAAGTTTGATACCAGCTGTGCAACACTTTGTAAACTCAGCAACGTGACCAGCGTGGGCTGGAACAGTTTGACTGCCTAGAAACAAGAGCACTAACAGCGTGCCCCAAGGCAGGTGTTTCAGCTCCACACAGCCAGAGTTAGGACACTGTGTAAGGGAGTGTGACAGTGCAAATAATGCAGTGGGTTTGCACAATTAGCCCAGTACAGCACAACACTCACACTGCCACAGCCACAGCCTGCCTGATACTTGCAGAGTTGCCCCAGTGTAGTCATGCCACACATTATCTCTACCATTTACCACTTTCTATAGCTGATGGAAGTCAGCACCCCACCACACAAGCTCATAAAGCTGACTAATGTTCTTCCCACAGGCTGTACATAAGCAGCCTAACAGGCAATGAGATCAGTGTAATTGTTCTTTTGCAACAAACACAAACGTAGTTTTTGACTGTCACAGTCAACCACTTGACATGTCATACTGCTGCTCATTTTCCATACACAGTCAGGTTTACAATAGAAAAGCTATAACATACCTGTCCAACAGCATAGAGACAATCTTCAGGGCTCAGGAGCTGGAAGAAAGTAAAACCAGGGTTAAGTCACATTGTGCTTTTCAGAACATAGGAAACAAGAGTTGAGTTCTGTGCTCACCTCTACCACTGATTTTATGCCCAACCATGGAAATATCACCTCCCCCTTCCCACGCCTCCATGTTTCCATCCCTAAGGTAAGATGAAGCACCTTCCTTCACCTGGGTAGTAACGCTTCATTAGTTAACCTGAAAAGTCTTAGTCATGCACTGCTGTGTTGCTGCGCACAAGTACTGTGAAATGCTGGGAGATATTACAAATTGTTACTGCACTGTGGAAAGCTGCATGGTAAAAATTTACGTACGAAGAGAAACAAACAAAACAAATCCTCCCTGAACCACATCAGATCTTAAGGTAATGTGACAATGGATTCAGCAAACTAAATGCTCGTCTTCAATGAGACAAACACAAAATCTAAAAGGCAAGCAGGCAGACTCTGAAAAGAATGGCATTCTCTGCTTTGCCACTCACCTGACCGATGCGATTCTCCCAGCCCATTCTCTTCAGCCCAGCAGCAGCCAGGATTATGGCACTAAACTCTTCCTTCTCATCTAGCTTCTTTAAGCGGGTATTTAAATTCCCTCTCTGCAAAAGTGGTTAAGTATAGAAACAGCATGCAAACAGTCCTACAACCGCTTTATATTAACTTGTCTGTGTTTACAGAATCTAACAGTCTCCAGATTAGAATTAGTCAGGATACCGTCCTGAAAGAAGTGCTAATTATGGACAACTGTTTCCTTAAATAGAGTTCTGATGAGCATTATGAAATATTAATTCAAGCACTGACTCTCAAAAGATGCACTTCCTTTCAGTGCACAATTTGCACCTGACACCAAGTAATTTTGCACAGCAAAGAATTGGGTTACTAGGACTGAGGTTAACAGTGTTGCTTCACTGGCCCACATCTGAACTAATGGCCCAAAATCACATCCGAGGCACCGAGGACCAATCAACGCTTGGCTGCCACTACAACACATGGCAGACATATGTTAAGCACTTTTTAGAACACCCCTAAATGTGAAATTCAGCTACATCTTGAATCTTGGCTAGATCAAGGCTGGGCCATTTCTTTATAGTATCATGAGAAAGCAGAATGCACTACACCCCTCTCAGAATAGGTTAGCACAGGCAGCCTTTGAGGAAGGGGGTTGTTCTTGTAGGTCAGGTAGTATAAATCAGCCTTGATGCTAGATTTTGCATCAACTTTTATTACCTTTCATGGAACTTTATCCAGAACCCACATTTTGTCATGAAAGGATACGATATCTCTGAATTCTAGCTGAGGGAACTTCTTTTTGAGCTGGGCTGCTCGACGAAGTGAACTGGTTCCAATCACGCTGTTGAGAAAATTAAATCAATGAAATCCAGAATACTCCTGCACTTACCTCCATCTGGAGATGTCAGAAGTTTCAAGCAAACAAACATTTTTTTCCTTCCTCTTAGGATGGAAATGAAGATCCAAGAACCTGCCAATGATTTATACCTTCTTTGAACACAGAAAAAACACTCGTTGAGGTTTAACATAAGAACTAGCTGAAGCTAGATGCAGGGAAGCCACTCCCAGTAGTGGATTTAGAGGGAATGCTTCTGGAGGGTAGCCACAAGAGACTGCCAAGTACTGATGAAACTTCCATTTAAAACAGAAGGTTTAAATGTTTAATGTAGCCCCCATCAAATTTTTCCTACTGGCAATATACTAAAAATTAAAAAATAAAATACAAAAACACTTTGAAAATAGGTTGTCTAACTTGACAACACAGAACACTAGACGGTAAGCATTTCTTTTCTAGAGATGCGCACTATTCACTCTTCCTGGTAATCTGGAACCTAAAGCAGGTAAGATTTTCACACTGCCCAGATGCATAGAAGTGTGAGCCCACATTTGTATCACAGCTAGTTTGTGTTTTTTTTTTTCTCTTTAATTTTAACACAGGGCAGAGGGGAAGCAATTAGACCTTTCTAATAGGTATCTTAATCTAAGTAATTTCACTCAGCTGTCTTGGGCAAAAGAATACAGTAATCTCTATAAAAACGCATAGAAAATTAGTCAGGTAACTCCAAAGGCAACAACTACTTATGCTCCCAGCAGAACCATAGAAAACTGATGCCAAAAAAAGATAACAAAGAAATCAGAATTGGCTGGATGGGAACAAGAGAATGGTTCAAGTCCATGCAAGCTAAAATGCTGCACCAGACACCCTGTCTGTACTGCATGCATTCATTCCCCTGCAATGAGCACAATATAAAGGACCTGGTGTTCACTCTGGAGATTGAGGTAAGAAAGGGTCTCACTTGAATAAGTGCTGCATCTCAAAAGGTGGCAGTAGATAGCCAAACTGACTCAGTCTACAGCACTCCCAAAACAGCGTTGCTTTTTTTTCAGCAAGTGGATTCAGTGTAACATACATGGAAGTTAATTGAAGGCAGTGTAAAACCACTACAGGATAAAGTAGGGAGCTCATTGATTTGTCACTAGGAAATATCAACAAGTTTCTCCCTTCCATTTTTACACCTTACTGTCTTTACCTACTCACCTCTTTTCCGGAAGGAGACTGAGTGTTTTCCCACAGTTCTTGGGGTGAAAGACAACAGCATCAAGTGGGGTTTCCCTTCTGCAAAATAATGCAAGAGCAGAATGACATCATTTAAATGGAAGGCTGTTAAGGTTAACGGTTCTGATATTGGTCCCCAATGGAGCTGGCTCTAGCTCCAAAAGACTTCTTCACCATTGTAAAAATAAGGATTTCCAGTAAACCTGGTGGCTACAGAACACTAGGACAGCTCTAGTCATTCCACTGTTTCAGAGAATAATCAAAGGGCAAACAAACTGTGAACCAAGAACACCTAAGCTGCCTTTGCTTTTCTACCATTACTCACACTGCAAAACGCATGTCCCTCAGAGAATCAAGAATAAGCCCATACTTACTTGCAGACAGCACCAATGGTAAAGCCAGGAGGAAGAGAAGTTGGCAGGTCCTTCAAGGAGTGAACTACCAGGTCAACTCTAAAAATTACAGGACAGTAATCACAGCACTGAACAGATGGTTGGGTCACATGGGTCACCCACCAGAGACCTACAGGTAACGTACAGAGAAGTATAAGTTCACCCTGAGAATTAATTTGGAGGAGAGAGGATTTTCAGGATTCTACAGCCAGAACTACTGTAGAATTATTGTTTGATTCCAGAAAAGCCACTTCACCTTTCTCTGTCCATCTTTTCTAACCTGGAAAATTAAGTCTTGTGATTTAACCTTCCTCCCAGCAGTGTTGCAAGACACATTACAATAACCAGGTTAAATCAGAGGAAGATGCTATAGATGCTAACACAAACTTATTGAACCAGTACACAACCAGTCAATTGGCTGGTATTATGCTTCAAAGTGAAAATAACAGCCAAACTAAATGCCCTCAGCTTCAACACAAGGGCAATGAACAGTTTTAAATGATTGAGCCTCTAGTATTTTCTTCACCGACTTTACTGGAAAATGCATTATCATATACCTGTGTGCTAGAGATGCAGAAAAATATCTTTGCTTTTAAACCTACTTTAACTAAGCCGTAAGCACCACAGCAACCCTCCTCATGATATTATAAAAAGCAAAAGCTGTAATCTCTGCTCCAGCATGAATCTGAACCGAGTTCTCCTGTAGAAAGAAGTTACTCCAAAAAGCAGCACAACTTGCTCACACCCAATTCTCCTAAATATTTAGCATGCAAACATTTTAAGAAATATGGTCACACAATAACACATTAAATGTTATGCCATGTCAACATGAAATACATTAACACAAAATAAATTAACACAACCAAACAATTTTATTTTTTTTTTAAATAAAGTATTCCCAAGCAGGTATTACATCCACTCTGACACACATGTAATGCAAATCACAACAGAAAAAAATAAACTCTAACCAGGGCAGACTAAGCATCACAATGCCACTCCAAAATACAAGGCCTAAATCTAGGGTAGAGAATTAAAAGAAATAGAAGAGACAATGACTTCAGACAATGACTTAGCAAAGAATTTCTTCTATAACCAGACAGGTAGCAGAACAGAAGACAACTACTAGATCACATACGCAGCAAAGCAAAAAATGTCTGAAGAGTATGAATGCCAGACAAGGAAGAAAAAGAAACAACAACCTGAACCCCTACACACACACAGACACACACACGAGGAGAGAAAAAAAAAAAAAAAAAACTTTCAGCTCTTACTCATTTCTTTCAAGTGCATTTTCCAGTTCTTTGGTGAAGAGGCTCTTCTCCCCAATCTACATGTAAATGGAGGAACGTGAATCACAAAAGAAAAATCTGCAAATATACCACCAAATACAATTACTTTGTGAGTACAGAAAGAAGATACCCTTTACCTTGGAAAGTGCTGTATCCAGGATCTTGTCTCCAGTTGTTGACATGGCAACTGCTCAGAAAGAGCACAGATAAAGTGTGAGGTGTGGTCAGAGCACATAGGCTTAGACTGAAAGTACCTACATAAGCATGTAACGAGCAATACACTCTTACACACTTATGTGTACTGTGTGCACAGACTCAGGACAAATACAAGAGCAGCTCACTCCTAAGAATATATTGCACTCAACAACGTTAAGTGAGAATGACACATCCTTCACTGTACTTAAAAACACGGAAAAAGAAAGAGGGCAGGTTTTGGGAATGGCCAACTGAAAGGACATTGCCCAGATCTTTCTCCAGAGCATCAGTGAACAGATACTCAGCAGCTCTCTCCAGTGCAAGAGTGTATTTTCAGTTATTCCTATGCTGTTGAATACCACAAGCCCCATACAGGAAAGTGTCCTCAACACACAGTCCAAAGTGCAGCCACATTGATACCAAGTTCTCAAACGAAGCAACACAATGTCACCTGCATGACAGATGCAGGGCCACAGTCACCATGAGCTTGTGAAATTCTTCTCCCATGGAAAATACCAGCAGCAGTTGCTCAGCCACACAGCCTAAACAAATTCAGACTGCACTCTTAGATATCAGGGGACAAATTCTCCTCCTCTTGACAGTATTCTGTACGCACATCTTGCACACAAAGATAACTGGCTGGCTCCTACTGCAATCTACACCAGAGCAGAAACCAAAAAAAAAAAAAAAAAAAACACACAACACTTACCAATCTCAAAGTGGAGGTCTGGGTGTAACTCACGGAGCATCTCAACTACACTGTCGGTCTGAATACGGGCCAGCTGCAACAAAGCAGAAAGCAAAGCACTATACAAAAAGCACAACTACATAATAGCTAGAGAGGACTTTGCCATTCTTTGGTGGTTATGCATACACAACCACTACGTTCTCTAAATATAACAGTATTTGAAATAAGTAGCCCCAAGTACAACAGCTCGTACATACAAACCCTCTGAGCCACACAAGCCCACATCATGACCGGAGCATTTCACCAAATAATTGTTTGTATCTAAGCAGCAGAACAGCCTCTCCCCATATCCAATACTGTTGCGATCCAAGCAGTGACAAGTCAAAATAGAAAGAATTTACTGAGTTAGGAAAATTGACTGAAGCAGAAGACTGTGTGTTGGGATTCACTCACTCTACTTCCAGGTGCATTAAGGTCACTAGCTGTTCCTAGTCATTACCCTTGCACTTAAACAGAATTTACGTACCTAACTTAAAGGCACTTTTTCCACATCTGAAATACCACTGCTGAAAGATGCCTGTTTACTGGCAAGCAAGTGTAAAGACAAGCAAAACCATCCTCCTGTCACTCAGTGACGAAAGAAAAAGTCATAGGCATACTAGACACCCCCTGCTATTTCTAAGAGCACTAATTGTACCAATACTGCAAGTTTTGGTAGGAGCCAGTAGTATTTCACTTTGCCTGTGTAAGACATAGTTAGTTGCTGGTAAACGTGAGCTACTTTTAAGAGCAGAACGCTATTTAGAAATTCTACAGACAAAAACAAAAGTAATACCTTAGGTTTGCAGAAACAGCAAACAAAAGATCTTAGAGCAGTAAAATAAATGAAGAATATTCTTTTATAATGATAGAAGCAATAAAAAAAACATTACACTATCGGTTCATTCTACACATGCAAGCAGCAGTAGAGTCAAGCAGCCACAGCTGACTAGCGTGTTTTAGCTTTTCTCCCTGTAATGAACTGAACAGCCTGCGGCAATTAACTTCGTTCTCAGGACTGCAGTTTCCCTACACATAAAATGAGTATAAGTAGCAGCTTCCCTTTGTAAAGCGTCACAAAAGCCTCAGGTTACAAAAAGCAGTAGCACACACGTAAGCAAGCCTATGACCCTTGCCCTGACATCCACATACAATGCCTTCTTCCCCTCTTCAAAGTACAGAATTCTTCCTAGAACCTGCTACTAGGACGAACAAGATTACTGCGGAACAAAGGCCTGAAAACACTTATCGCCCTTTGCGAGTCAGCTCCTCCCTGCTACATCTGGATGGCAAGATACCCGCTGTGTCTCTGCACACATTTCTTCAGGAAGGCTGGTGCCGTCCGCCGTTGGGTTGGGTGTTCCCCACCACCGCCCACCGCCCTGTAAACCCTGCAGATCCAAGAATGTACAGGAGGATTCCTAGAAGGGCATTAACTGCACGAAGGCAACGCTGCCTAGAGCAGACCGCCACCTGGGCACCGAGAGAAGGTCTTCTACGTTTTCTCCGGGCCTCTCGAGAAAGGATGCAGGGCACCCGGCGCCTCCCAGCTCCTGGCGCTACGCAGACAGCCCGCCGGGAGGCGGCTCGGCCGCTGCTCGCGGAGAGCAGGCAGGACAGCCCGCACGCCGCTGCACCGCCAGGCCGAGTCCTCTCTGGCTCAGGACTCGCCCCCTCGGCGAGCAGGGACGCGGCTCTCTGCGGGGAAGGGGCTCCCACTCGCTTCTCGCTCGCTCCCCAGCGCGGCTCGGCCGCCCCCCGGCAGCACGCCGCCCCCGCAGCGCACCCCGCCGCCTACCTGACTTCGACGGGTGCCCACGCGGACCGCTCTGCCGCCCACGCCGTTCTCGCCCTGTAGCAACAACCGGGTCAGCGGCCGGCCGGCCGGCCCTCCCGGCGCCCGCCCCCACCGCCGGCTGCGGGCCCCTCCCGGCCCCGCGCTCCCCGTCCCGACTCACGGCGGCCGGGCCCGGCTCGGCCATTGCGCCGCCTCCTCTCAGTGCTCCCCGCTCCGCTCCATGGCGCGGCCCCGACCCCTCGCGTCACGTCCGGGCGGCCGCCCACGTGACCGGGCCCCTTGCCCCGCCCCTGACGCTCCCCCCGCCCGCAGTGGCAGCGCGGTGCCGGGCAGCCCCGTTTATTGCAGCGCGGTACCAAACAGCCCCGTTTATTGCAACGCGGACAGTCGGGCGCCGCGCACGCCCGCGTTCTCCCCACACAGTCCGGCAGGGTGCACGCCGCCACGCCCCGCGGTTAGGTGCCGCGCCTGGTGTGCAGGAGCAGCTCCCGCTGCAGGCCAGCCTCGAGAGTCGTGGGTGACTTCCCCGGGGGCAGGTCGGTGATGAGGGTGAGCTTGTTGAAGACACCTCGCCCGAAGTAGTCGGCAACGACAGAGAAGCCGTCATTGGAACACTTGAGCTGCAGGACACAAAACAGTACCGTCAGGGACAGGCTAGAGGCCGTCACCTCCAGAGCATTTCCTTTCATGCTCCTTTACTTACATCCCCTGCATTAGAGACAGCAGCTCAAATCACTCCCTTGCCATTCAGTGTAAACACCATGGCAGCAGCAGCTTCTTAGCCTTCTGTTATGGTTTCTGCCACTGGGACAGTTTATCTTAAGTATGAAAGCTTCTGCATTAGCTACACTAGTGTCCAAAAGTGCTAACGCGTTCCAGCTAGTATCCCATTCTCAGCTTACCTCCTTAATTTTTTGGAAACATGGATGTAGAAGCATTATTTCTTGTACACTGCCCTACCCCACTCTGATTTCAGAACTTTCCTTCCTCCTTAATTTGTGCTAGGCAACTTGTTGATCAGCTGTCCAATGGACAGATCTAGATCCATTTCAGGATGAAGTGACAATAGTTCCTCTTCCATCTTTGCAAAACATCAAGGAATCTCCATACCCTATACCGGTCACTCCAGCTCCTAAGACCTCAGGATCCTCAGTAAACATAACGACGTTTACAAAACACTTTCAAGCCTTACCCTTCTCTACCAGCCCCTGGGGGATCTCCAAAGCAATCTACCCTGGAGGTCTTTAAAAGACATTTAGACTTAGTGATATGGTTTAGTGGAGGACTTGTTAGTGTTAGGTCAGAGGTTGGACTAGGTGATCTTGGAGGTCTCTTCCAACCTAGATGATTCTGTGACATGCAACATTATCCTACCTGATGCTGAAACTGATCGTGCAGATCTCTCTTCTGCTCCTGAGCTCGGATCATATCCATCACTTTGCGGTTTTCCGGCATGCAAGTAGGACATTCTGAGTCACTGTCAGAGTAGCTTTCAAAGCAATGTTGGTGGAAGGAATGACCACACAGGAAGTGGACTGAAGGAAGCTCCAGGGCACTGGTACAGATACTGCACTTGGTCTTCTGAAAGATCTTGGGACTGAAACAGTGACAGAAAGCAGAAGGAAAAACAGAAGAAAAGAACAGAAGAAAAACAAAGTGTATTTTTCCTTACTGAAGTAGAACAGCTCTACTATAGACAAGACACCACAGTCCTGCACCTTGCTTTTAGCTCTTCAATCTCCTGGCGGATCCTTGCGGTTTCTTCTCTGTATTTTAGAATTCTTTGCTCATCCTGCTCGATCTGGCAGCTCTGCTTCTGCAGCTTGTTGACAAGATAATCCTTAATCACAGACAGCGTGGCTGTGGAGTTGTGAGCCAGTGTCTGGACAACTGAGGATAACCGAGATGTTAGTCTAAACACAAGCAAAGAAACTGCAGCTACACTGGTCCTACCTGGACAGACCACTTTCCTTTAAAAGGCTACTTACAGGCAAAGACAATCATAAACCTCATTTAAAGACTAAGTTTCAGCTTGCACTCTGGAGGGCTCCTGCTTCCAAAAAGAGATGACTGGTATCATGTTTAGACAGCACAGACCAAACGGGCAAAGCAACGATCTAGTGGACTGGATTCTATTTCAACTTCTCTACCAGTCCACAGCAGGAGTTTAGGCAAGCCCTTCACCTTCCAACACTGACAGAACAGAAATAATTCACAGACATCCCAGTGACCAATACCACAAATCTTCTGCTCTGATCAGGGAGCTACCACTGGCATCACATTTTCCTATGGGCTCAAAATTCATTGATACCTATCTCAAATTTCTAGTCTACAGAGTGCTATAAAAAATGGTTTAAGTGCCACATGTCATTATTACCAAGCAGTGGAGGCATAAGGTTCTTGTTCTCTATGTGTTTCAGCACCGCAGCAATATACTCCTTGCAGTCCTCCTCTTTTCGTGCAAAATAGCCGAGAGCCTGTTCCCAGAGACATGCCTCTTGGTCTCCATACAACTCACACACCTCGATCACCTTCTTGTACTGCTCATTTTGCATGTGGTAGTGCATGATCTGTTGGAAACTATAGAAAAGAGCAACACATCAACAAGAAGAATCTACTTCTCTTTTTGACACGTTATAGGAATCCCAGGTTTTCATGCAGCCATGCAATCCCCAAACATTCCCACAGAACCAAAGACTGGCCTGTCATCCATTCTCTACATCATTGCCCTGCTCCAACAGTAGGATATTTTCAGCTGAGCTATTATCTATACAGTTCCTATTGTGATAAACGATTAAGTCCCAAATAGGATTTTAATCAAAGTTTGTGATTTATTAAGCGAATAGAGGCAAGCAAACAGTGCTGGGTGCGCCGGGAGTCTCTGCTCCACCGAGACGCACACCTATTACATCAGGTGGCTGATTTTTATGTTACTAAACTAATACATATTTATCACTATTCCTAGCAAAGGCAGCGTTATTATAATTAATTTTTCTTAGATAGAAAGTTACATTTCATCAGGCGGCCCTAGCATTGTTTCATACTGACCCGAATCAAATGAACACATTTTACACTATCTTGAGATACTCAAGGGGTCCTTACCATTGCAGGGCAGGGACACTTACAGCTCAGAAATCCCTGGAGTGGAGCAAGCAATAGTACTCTAGGGAAAACAGTAACACTCACAGTTTGCCCTGTTCATAGAGGTAGAGGACACCATCCTTAAAATTGTGCATTTGACATAAGACCAAGGCCTTATCGAAGACTGTTTTGAACCTTCCACTCTTCAGGAGAGTGAGTGCTTCATTGTGCAGCTTTTCCTTGATCTACAGGAAACAGAAATGAGAGGTAGGTGGGAAGCAACAAACACTCAAATATTTTGCATTAAAATCTGACTAACAGTTGCAGCTTTCTAAAGAGGAGCAAAGTTCTTCTGTTTGCCCTATATCCCTTTTAAGCAGAGAAGACAATTTCTTTCATCCAAACAGCCAGCATCCCCAGAGATGAGGGCAAGCATATATAGCTGGTTTTGTGGAAGAAGCATCTGCCCACAGAGATTGTATTGTCTGCAATCTTTACTTCACTGAGACTCATACAAAACAAACTCAGCCTCACTGAAACGAGTACTCTCCAAGCTAGCAGGTTGCTTTCTCATTTATTTGTCATTTGTCCAGTATAGCATATGAACTGCCTCACGTTAACACTGCCCATCTGGAAAGGTTATTGGCTGGCAGGAAGGCAAATAAAATTCCTAGGCACCAAAGCTCCCTCTCAAAATACAAAGCTAGAGAAACTCAAACCTGCTTATCTTGTTCATGGGCCCAGTTCTGGAGTCGAAGTTCCAATAAAGTGTCATAGACACCCTGTGGAGAGTCAGACTGCACCTCAGTCATGTGCTCCAGAAAAGCTTTCAGTTCTCGGGAGTTGTTTGCAAAGACTGGAATGAACTCCTCAGAATTAGCCTGTAAAACAGGAAGGGAAAAAAAAAAAGTAAACCACCCAGCACAATCACAGACAGACAGGTGCTTCTTCTCTAACATTTGGAGGGCTTGTTCCTACAAGCTGTGACACAACAGATACAGTACGGTACTGGATGCCAATTACTGCAGTAATCGGATCTGTGCAACAGCTTTAGGCAGTTTCTTGTGTACTACCAGTACACCAGGATGTGGCCTTTCATTATGTCTAAAACGTCAGGCCTGCGCTGTAAGGCACGCAGGAGTGCTCATTTGCTGCAAAGTTACTACTCCAGAACAACAACACTCAGTCCAAGCAAACCATACCTTTTTTCCTTCCAGCAGCCCAAGGCCTTCGTTGTCTCCTGATGGCTGGTAATCAGTGCAAAGGATCTTCAATAGTTCTGTGGTCTCCTTAGGGACATGGTGCATCAGGATTTTACCATACCGCTTCATGTTACTCTCTGCCTGATCAAATGGCAGTTTTCCAATGTAGTGTAAAGCCTCTTGGTAGTTCTGTGGAGGCAGCCAGCAAGGATCACATCACGTTGGCTTCTGCTCTCCACATCAACATTAGCACAGACAGCATTGAAGACATGCTGAAAGTATGCCAGGAACACCATTTGCTCCGAATTATCATCTAATTTCACTATTCCTGCTTGGTCTCCTCCTAAATGAGGAAGGCTGGTTGTGGCCCCGGGGAAAGACAGAGATTTAAATCCATCTGCCACTAACAAACCTCCCTTCTCTGAAGGTCACTGTAAAAAGTCACATACCAAAACAGAACAAATAAGCCCCTCTAACTTCCAACCCAAGTCTACTGTACAAGCCAGCAGCAGAAAGCTGACACACAAACAACAGCGGGCATTGGTACTGCCTGAACATTCCTGTTTGCACAGTAGCCACAGGGAAGAGGCTAGTGAAATGAGATTGCCTCCAACACAGGAGGCTAGAGAAACAATATTCACATCAGTAAGAACATGAGAACACTAATATCTTACCTTGATGTCCTCTAGCTGGATTTTGAGGTACCATTCGTGATGGGCATGCTTCTCTGCCAAGTACACCGCATGGGAGTAGTAACCTGCTTGACGAAGCACTTTGATTGCTGTTTCCACATCAAAGCGGACCTCGCTCTCACTAGTCTACAAGAACAGAAGCAGAAAGACTGTGGACTAAGCAGTAATCATTTGCTTAAAAGAAGAAATGCCAGAGCACTGACAATTTCGTATCTCTCATGCAATGGAAAGATCACGTGTTGAGAAGAAAGTCTAACCACCTCTCTAGGTAGCTAGTCACACTGGCAAAAGCCATCACAATTCAAACTGGAATGGCAAGCCAGCCAAACTGAGAATGTAACCAAGAGCTTGGAAATAAAGCAATAAAAACAAGGATAAAGCGGCAGAAATCCATTCTTTTCTGTGTCTCTCTCTCTCACAACAGCCCCACAGGAGCCAATTTATAGTTAGCACTACTCCTTTTTAATTGTAATGTTTTAATTGTAACAAAATAACACAAAATTCTTAAGTTATCACTTTTCCCCATTACCTTAATGAACTCCTCCAGTTTGGAGCTGTCTTTGAGTTTGGTATAGCAATTCAGCAGAAGCGTAGTATGGTCTGCATTGGCCAGAGACTGCAGGTGAAGAGTCTGCAGATAAGCAGTGAGGTTGTGGATGCGCTGAGCATCTAGAAATTTCCGAATAACATAAGATGGTTCCAACTTCCCGATTGTTCTGGAAGGGGAAGAATCACATCACAGTGGGCCACGTAACCAGGCAGCCAAAAAAAAAAAAAAAACCACACAAATTATAAATGGCACACAGAGAACTTCAGCAGGCACCAACCCATGTGGGACCACTCAGCTACATATAAAAAGTAACAAGTAGTTATGCTGTAAGACCACCTATCCGCACACACAGTGAAACAAACAGCCATCTACAAAGGCTGCAATTGGTGGCAGCACGTAAGGCGCTAATGCTCCTTTAAAGGAAACAGTGAGAAGATGGGCTACACTCTGGCCACAACTAATTGGGAATCCCAAAAAAGGGAATGAAAGACACATTTTCCTTTCTTACAGTCACAAAACTCAGTCTTACTTAAATACTTATGCCCACATGCAGCAGTTTAGCCACAGTTAGCCTGATTTTATTGCAAATTTGCATTAAGTATATATACTAACACTTGACAGGTGTCAAAACTCCTAAGTTTCAGTTCTACACATATGTGACAAAAAACAGTTTTTAATAAGCCCCAAAATGGATCGTTCTAAGTTTTATAAAATCTGAGATGTGCTAAAACAAACATTAATCTGAGCATTTTCCAGGAAGACTGCCCTATCTGGTCAAGTCACATTGTCCACCTTACCCGACATCGCCACACTGACAGGGGTTTTTGTATTTAAGTGACACTCTACAATTTCACAATATCCTGTTGCATACAGGATAGTCTGCACAGAATATGACGTTCCAAACAAAACCAATCCTTTGTTTACAGTGACATTATCAGAGCCCACTCTGTCCCAATGCACCTTCCTAATTCACTTTAAAATATGATCAGTGAGGAGAAGTGTACCCTTTCACATTCAGAGTGATTTTCAAGCAACTTTCCGAGACACTTCATCTGGCACTTTTCTCTCTATTGGTAGAATTTTTCACGAGTCATGCCTTTTTTTCCTCCCTTAGCTGAATCAGAAGTCAAGGCCTATATAGCTCCTATCTGCACCACACTGCACTTGCTCTGTACTACCCGTGCTTACCGAATATACTGCTGGATGGCTCCATCATGGTTCCCTTTGTTGTACAGATGATCACCATACTGACGGAAGATCTCTGACAAGCCATCACTGTCCAAGTGATGACTCTTGGCTAGGTTAATGGCCATTTCAAATAAGTTCTTTCTGAATAGCATCTGTTAAATACAGAGTAAGAGCAGTATGAGGGCAACATCACCTCCTAAAACAAGGTTTAAGCACGCCCAGAAAACAAATTGTTTCTATTTGGTGCTGTACCTGTACGTAAACTCAGGCTTTTAAATACTAAATGCTCTGCAATACAGGTTATGTTGGAAAGCTATCAGGTCACTTACTATGTTGTAACTCACTCACTTCAATAGTCCAATTTTTCAACCTGCGGAGCCAGTACAATCTTGCAGACATAAGGCAGACTAGAAACAAAACAGATTTACATGCCTCAAGTTTGGTTTGTGTATCCTTCTCCTGCAGTACATGGATCTTCCCATCTCTGGTCAGTACATACAAGGAACCCCACTCCGCTAAAACATCTACTATATCATCGAAGATCGAGCTGTATGCAATGAATTTGTTGCACAAGTCATAAATATTCAGGACTTGTTTATCTGAATTCTGTGCCTCACTCCCAGCAAACTCAGACCTGGAGAGCAGAATAAAGTCTTAGAAAACAAGAAGCAACTTGAATTCTTTCAATACCTATGCAAACTCAAGATGCCTAGGTGGCAAGACAAACGAGGTTCATTAGGACAACTAAACTAAGCAGATGCATAGGCAAGACACCACATATTTATGCACAAGTGCCATCTGTGTGTGTTGGACTGAGAAATTCATATGGGTGGAAAGAAATCCCCTTGTTCAGCATGCTTGACTGTGCTACTCTACCAACCAAATTGGTATGTGGGTCTGGATTAATTTTAACAGCCTCTGACAAAGTTATAATCAGCTCCCAGAGTGAAGATTCACAAAGAAGGAAAAAAAAAAAGAGGTAAAGCAGGAAACTGCAATTGCAGAAAATAAAAAAATAAAAAGTAGTAATAGAATCTCATCTGTTCCAAGGACCCCTACTTTGGAGAAGTCTTCCGGTCCTTGGAGACAATGATGAGGTACCCCCGATACCAGTGAACAATCAACTTTTGTCCCTCGAAGGCAAAGCAGGGGCCCCGTTCGTCTGGCTGATAAAGGTACACACATTCATTTCCTGCTACAATGAACTGGAGATCCTGTGAGGGGTCACTGAGAGAAGAACAGCGCAATCCACAACCATGAGTGTCCAGCTCCAGATGAGGATAGTCTTTCACTGAAAGCAGGTAAGACTACAGAGGAAACACGAGGTTTTAGAGCTCACCTGAACTAGACTCTGAAGCCAATAGAATTTGCAAGTCAGATTCTCATTTTTTCCAATTAATTTCCCACCTGGATGTTCTCAGTGGTCACCACAAACAGATGTGTTGTTTTGCCAGACTGTCGGAAAGCAAGACCAGTAACTGGATAACTGCCCTCATGCAGGATCTGGGTCTTACTATGTCGGTCTCGGGTGATGTCTCCTTTTGTAAGTACAACACTCCCATCTGCAAAACCTGATGAAGAGGACAGACCAAACTGTTTACTTGTGTGGCACACTTGAAATTTTATCCAGTGAAAGTTAGGGCAGCTGCAGTCAGTGACACCTTGCTTGCCAGCAAGCTATCAAGTAATGGGATTGCTGCAAGTTCTCTTTTCAAGAAGTATGCACCAATCTACCTCCAATTACTCCTGTAAAATTTCACAGCTGCCACCTGACCACATGCAATGTCACTGTTCCACAAGGCTCAACGCGCTTCCCCCATCACAAACTCCACTTTCAGGTTATTTTTGTTTGGGTCTTTCTGTATTTTGTTTTGAGAAGGCCAACTTCATCCTCCAATTTTAACTACCATTTTAATTCATTTGCTTATTCAAGACATACCATACATTAAAAAACCTAGAGGGAGGTTTCCGACTAGCGAATAAAACATTCAGTTTTCACAGCTTGCAAGCTGTTCTAAGGCAGAAGGCCACAACACATAAGAAAAGGCTTCTGATTTCATTGCAGGGGCTAACACACAGAAAGAGCTTGCAGTCTTGCAACATTACTGCTCTTACTCTGTTCAGCTTTACTTACCAATAGCCATGAAGTTAAGATTCTCATGGACAGTTAGGCAAGACACAACTGTGGGCTTGTTACCCGGTATTGCCGGAAAAATTCGTGTGCAAAGAGGATTGCCACCATCTCGTTTCTCCAAGTTCCATACTTTAACCTGAAAACAACAATGGTATAGCATAAGCAAAATATTAGGTGTTAGAGGCAAACTACTAAAGGCAAGAAGAGGCAATCGAGATAATTCTATGAAAGGTCCATAACACAAAAAATGTTCCTCTCTTTGTCACTTGACTTACCAATGGGTTAATACCCTCTTCATCCTCACCAACAGAAACCAAGATACTATGCTGCTTCAGCTGGTAGAGGTGCGTTACTCTTAGTTTGTAAGCCTGGAAACTAGTGAGTTGAAGTGAGCGTGGCAAAAACCAGATCTGACCTTCCATATGTAGACCACAGTTAAGGCAAACAAAGGAAAGAGATAAAAATAGTGAAAGAAAAACACAATGACACAAGAACCCCTACACTTCCAAGCATGGTACAACCAAAACTCTTAACAGTTCCTTCTCACTGACCTCTCGTAAGCCTACAACAAACACGCTTTTGCAGAGACACTTAAGAGCACGGAAACAAGTAACAATAGATTTTGTACAGGCCAGGGGCAGAGAAGTGCAGGGAGCTGCCACGCTCCCGAGGCCTGAGGACCACCAATTCCGCGCAGGAGGGCGCAGGCCCCTGCCCGCGGCGCGGCCCAGCCCCGGCCCCAGTCCCCGGCCCCAGCCCCCGGCCCCCGCCCCGCCAGGCCCCGCTCCACAAAGCCCCTGCAAGGCAAGAGCGCCCAGCACCGCCACCTCTCCTCGCCGCCCCGCAGGATATCCCCGAACACGAGGCTCCCCCGGCCCGAGTCGCAAACCGTGACACCCAGGGGCAGCGCGAACGACTTCCCGGCAGAGCCCTCTGGCCCCAGCGGCTCTTTCACCACCTCCCTATCAAAAAAGACGAAGCGACGCCACTGCAGGTATGCCGCCATCTTCAGGACGGGCCCCGCCCCTGCGCTGCTCACGGAGCGGTTTCCCCGCCCCCGCAGGCCACGAGACGAGCTGCGCATGCGCCCGTGCGGAGGGAGGGGCGTCTTCGGCCTAGCGCTCGCCGCTTGGGGCCGCGGCAGGCGGCGGAGCGTGGCCGGCAGGAGCCCGCGACCCTCACGGCCGGCCGGGGGGCGAGCTCCGGCTGCCGGCCGGGTAGTCAGGATCGCCCTGGTTTCGCGCGAGCGCCAGCCCCGCTGCCGGAGCACGACTTCAGGCGCAGCAGCCTGCTCTTGCATGGCACGAGCTCGGTGTGGGCAACCGGTCCTTTCCCCTCACCCCCATGAAGTTTTTACCCCCATAACTGCAAAAGCCAATTTTCATTTGTGGCTTTGGCCAACATCTCTTCACTCCCTATGGGAAGTTGTGTTAAGAAGAGGTCTGGGGACAGTCGCAGCACTGCCGAGGGCCAGCTTGGCCTCAGTAAACACGAGGGAGCCGTACACAGGCAGCAGCCCCGTGTGAAACACTGCAGGCTGCGACCTGGCCTTTCAAGGGCGTGCAGCAGTACTGGCTTGGTTTTACAGAGCAGCAGCTGTATACACGAGGTAGGGGTGTAAGGCCTCTTTTCACAGGGATAGCAGAATAGTTTTTAACCTTACTCATTTTAAATCCTGATGCAACATAGCTGCTCTGGTCACAAAAAAGGTGGAAATACTAAGTATTATTCTGAGAAGCTTGGCACTAGTTTTCCCTCCCTTTCTAGCTGGCTTTCCCTTAGACAAAATAAAAAGCAGCACACCATTCACAGGTAGTCGACCTGAGACTGCAAGTGACTCCAGTCAGGAAGCTGTTGCATTTCCTACCCCTCACCGGTTGCCTGTGGATAACCCAAACAAGCACCCCAGTTCAGGGCAACTCCTGATAAAAATAATAAATTAAATGCAGGCCACTGAGACTTCTGCAGTGCTGCTCCAGCCCCTTACAGAAACTCTCATTGTAGTAATCCACACCAACAGGGTACTGCAACCAAAAGCCAAGTTCACCAGGCTAGCTGAAACTGGAGCATTAAACACTGTAAGAGCATAGACCACTTAGTCAGGAGAGTGTGTACAGAACGCATGAGCACCAGTGAGTGGAGAACCCTTCCATTTATACACATTGATTCCATCTTGAGGCATCTCTCCAAAGCTAGATGACATGTGCTAGGGCTTTCTATGAAGAAAAGGTCAGCATTTTTTTTTTTTTTTTTTTTTTTGCTTAGCATTGTTAAAAGAAACACCAAAACCAATCTGGAGTTCCAGGGAGCTTTTATTGAGTTTAATCAACAAAATCAGGATTTTACTATTCTTTTTTTTTTTGCACTCTGAACTCATGAAGCTCTTCACAAGCCAGTGTTGCAATGCATGTACATATCCAGAGAAAAACACATTCTCAACAAAATCCATGCTCCACTGGAGAATTAGCCAATTACCAATTTAACAGAAAGCCAATTTTCCCCTCCCTCCCCTGAATATTTTCAAGGACTATTCCATGTTGTTCACTGGTTAACAAAGTACCAACTTCTTAACTAGGGACCAGTGGATTATGATATTCCATGTGAATTGCAAATATTTTTTTCTTGAAATAAAGTTCCATTTTTTTCTATAAAGGGAATAGTGACTGTTTTCTTCTCCTGACACCCCTTCCCCGTAATTATTGGTTAAAATACAGCAAGGCTGTATCTTAATAAACCCATCCCTCCCACCACCCCTCCTTACCCTTCCCTTATTTGTCTACAGCAGAATTTAACAATGCTTCCACATAAAGACATTTTTAGCAACGCAACAGTGAACTGAGCAAAACCTACAGAATAATCTGCCAAAGCCTTATTTTGAAGATCAGATGCATGCTCTTTGGTCCAGAGACCTGACTTATCATGAAGAAAAACTGTGATTTTTTTTTTTTTTTAAAAAAAAAACACTACAAGTTCACAGCAATTGGAAAAACTCCTTGTGTGGACTTCTTTTGCCCAACCTTTACAATGGTGGCCATGCTGCTGGAGCTCCTGGGAACAAAGTTCATCCCCATCCTCAGAAACCAACAGCTGCTCAACCCCAGCAGTATTACTAAGTCCAGCACCAGGACAAGAACCACTGTGATGGCAGCTCAGCAGGTGCGGCATGGCATCCCGATAACCTCTAGAACAGAAACCATGACAGAACAGCTCTCTGCTCAAGGTTTGAGTCCTATCAGTCATTTGAAAAACAAGCATGTGAAGCATTTTTAAATCCTTGGAGCAGACACCCTTCCCTATCCCAAGTAAAAATAAAAAGCAAACAATCAGAATGAGATGATTTGATACCAACACGTATACAACATATTCATGTTGAACTTCCATGTTCTTACCCACAAAAATAGTCCCAGAGGGCAAAGGAAAGATGCTCCCATCTCATTCTGGAAATTAAAATATGTATTTGAGACCAACCCACCCCCCTCCCTTCAAGGAAAGCCCTCCAACAACTGCACTGCACTCTTGACAGCACACATCCTGAGACCAGCCTATAGTTAGTTCATCTGGAGTAAGTTGGCTGAAGATGTGCGTCACCCTCTTCACAGCCATTTCACCCAGTTGTGAAACTCCATTTCTTCAGATTCAGAGGATGACGCTTTTTTAGACTTTCAGGGGGAAAATGCAGAATACATCAGATTCTTAATGTTATCTTTGTCAGAGGAATTATTTGACCTAGGGCTCATCACTGAAGGCAGAAACTGGCTCCAAGTAATGCATAAATGTAAAGGCTGGTGTGTCACTAGAAAAACAACAGGAGATCAAAAGGAATCTCAAAAAGCCAAGACTTACACACACTCCTTACTCCTGGGCAGGAAAAAAAAAACAAAATTTACTAGGCTTATCCTAGTCATTTGGAGCATCTTTCCATTTGCAAGATTGCATCTGTTAGAGATAGGCTATTGGCACCAAAAATAGGCTGCTTCCTTCTTTACTGAAAGCCACCTAAAAACGGTGCCCCCGATAGTTTAGGTAAGTGCCAATCCTCAAATAGAGGCCAAGTTTAAAGTAATACTTTCCATTTAAAAGTTCTGTGCTTTAAGAGGGACCATCAAAGCATGGCACCAGGCTAACCTACCACAAATCCAAGCAGAGCACACACATCTGACTCAACACTGCTATCCTGTTCTTGTTACATGTGTGTGCCCTGGTAAGATACAAAAAACTTTTATTTACATTTTTTCATGTCTTTGTTGCACTAAAATGATCCCTCTTGTCTCTCTAGAAAATCGTAAGCTGGCTGCAGTACAAGAGCAAGATTTTACTTTTGGTCAAAGTTACAACCCACAAACTCCCACCCCACCCCCCACCCCCAAAAAGCACCCCAAAGTTGTTTACATTTAGTACCTGCCAGTCAGATGTAAGTTGTGTGGCTCACAGAGTGTCTGTGACCAAGCTCTTGAGTTTGTACGCTAGTGCAGCATTTGCTACAATTATGGAGTCACTGCTGACAAAAAAAAAAAAAAACACCACCCTTTCCATCTTGTAAAGTTGTTGTCAGGAGGCACCTGATTTTGTACTTATGATCCTCAAGGAAATGGGACAGTTAAGTCTGCCTTTTAGTTCCAAACATTTTTACTCAAAAAGAAAAAAAAGCGGGGGTGTCAAAATGGGAGAAATTAAGACAATTCCTGCCTTAAGATAAGCAAGCATGGTGTGAGTGCAGCATCTGTATACACAATAAATGACTGAGCAAAAGGGATTGTATTCATCCAGGTGCCTCCTGACACTGTTGTTGAGCAGGCTAAAAGGGAATTTTAAGAGTTTACAGTTTGATTTGTCTCACTCCTCTTGCCTGTAGATCAGGCCAAACATCAAGCATGTTGGGAGGGGCACAATTTAAAGCAACACTATTTGACCAGAAAGCATTTTCCAGCAATATACAATGCAGAGTGACAGAGAGCAAGTCATGCCAAAACAGACAAGATGGCAAATAGCTTTCTGTAGCTTCTGACATCAACAAGAGTTTTGTACCCTTACCTGCTCACAGGTCTGTATAGAGGCTGTTTTGGGCAGGAAATGCACAATGCTGCAGGAAGTAAATCAATCCCATAAAGCTCCAGAACTGTCAGTTTATGCATCTAGATCAGTTTTCTATTTTTTTTTTAAACCCAAATCCATGCCTTATACATATGCTGCTCAGCAACACTGACACCCGCTGGATTTCCCTCACACCATGGTGGAAGGTGGAACACACGTCAGGGCACCCTTCAGAGCTTGTGAAGTTCCTGACGTTTCTAAGAGGGAAATCAAAGAATATTTTGAACAAGGTAAGCAACAGATTTTGAGGCCTCAGAGCCCCTGCAAGGAATCTCTTCCATACAAGCAGTACAGGACAGTGTTGCTAGCACCAGAGCAAAACCACCCTGACAAGGGACACTTGGAAGCCTGCTCTTCAGGGAGGTCAGAGCATTTCTCATTGCTTAGTGTTGCAGAAAACTGAGCCCCTCTCATCTTTAGCTGCTCCCATAATCAGTCTAATCCCTTTAACCCCAGCAACCTTCATCAAAAAAAAAAAGTTATATATGAACCCAAACAGAAAAAAAATATTTACAAAGTTTGTACAATATACACATCTGATTTTCTATGGGACACACTGCACCAGAAGAAAGAGGGCCATGGCTCTGAAACAAGTCTACATATCAAGTGCTGGAACTACTAATGGAGACTTATGGAAACCAGTCTTTAGTGTTCTGCTAGAGCATAGGGCTTTTCTTATGGCTCCTGCAAAGGATGACAGGCTACTCTTTCCTTCTGGAGCTATGCTGCTGCACCTAATCAGCCCAGATTTTAAGTTGGATTTGTTTTAAATACAGTATTTACAGTGTGGGTGAACTGCAGATGCATATCAACTCCTCCAATTAAAAAAAAAAGTTGAAAAAAAAAGTAGTATTACCAATAAGTTTCACCTCTCAGCCCTGGCCTTGAGTACTTGGGGAGGAGGAGAGGGGGAAGAGAGGGGAACTTTGACCTGAAACCAAAAACAGCTGTTGATTCCTTGGGCTGTGTCGGAAAGGTGATATTCTGAATGGTCTCATAGCATAAGGCACTTTGCACGAATAAGTAACAAGCTCTTTAGCTTAAAAACAGATGAGTAAACAGGGAGAAGTTGAAATGCACTCAGTCGATGGTTGAAGAATTTGAAATCGCAGACAAGCTTGTGTTCATCAAGATTCTTCTCTTTCCAGGGTTTCTCTTCTTCCCTTGCTGCCCCTCCCACTCAAAGAAAAAAATTTAAAACCAGCAGTTAGTGCAACTAATGTTCAATCAGCACACAGTGCAAACAAGTGGAAAAACAAAAAAACATTCCTCCTTTCATCTTCTTTCTTCCTTGCTGCCAAATTTAAAAAGAAAAAAGGCCAAGCTCTTTAGTCTTCATAGTTCCGAAATGAAAAGACGAAGAAAAACCCACAAAGAGAAGGGTATCCCCAAAGAAATGATGTGTCACAGATGTGGATCAAAGGGCTTCACCTTCTGGCATGTGTAGTCAAAGCCTTTTGAAAAAAAAACAAAACACAGTTAAATCAATTCTATGTAAAACCAGAATGTAAGTAATGAATCACACTGACTATATAGCTGCTCCAGAAAAGCCAACAGCATTTAGAACAGCTCATCTTCAATCACTGCACCTCAGAAAAGTGCTATTATTACCCAATTATACCTATATGGCACAACTACACACTTGTTTACTGTCATTAAGTGGTATACAGTTCTCAGACAAGGTTACAGCATTCCCCTTAAAGAAGCCACCCATTAACTTTGTCCAGGTTCATCATCTGATTTGTTTTGTCTGTGTACTTATTTATTTTAAAAGATTAATAAAGCAAAGCGAAGGCTGCAAGTCATTTTGGCATGACTGAGTAGGACTATCCCTAAATTATTTCAAGTAGACACAGGTTCATTTTATCTCTCTCTACCAATCTGCTTCTTTGGCAATTTTTTTTTTTTGTCAGCTGAGAGTAATTTCAGTAACTTCATCACTATTTTCTAATTCACCATCTCTAGGAGAAAATACACAACAAAATTACTTTCAAGCCAAACAGTGTCACCTCTTGATGTTGCATAATATAGCATCTTAACTAAAAAAAGATCAAACATCACACTCTATTTGGCCTGACGGTAAGAACAACAATTTCCCTGGATTGAAAAAAGAAATCAACTCAGCACTTTTTCCTCAGACAGCGATCAAGAAAAGCCACACTTTGAGACACCCCAGCAGTGAAGCCTTTTTTATGCTATGTAGACCTCAAGTGGCAATGAAGATGTATTACAGCTTTTCTACCTGCTTTGTTTATTTGCAGGAGGTTCTATGAATTAAAGAAGACAAAACATGAGGCACCTCACCTGTAGCTTGAACCTGTTCTTTTCAGCTGCTGAGGTGATTAGGCTTTTCTGTTGGTGCAAAATTCTTAGAGATTCATATTCTCTCCTGGCTTTATTGATTACCACCTCCCTTTCTGCCGTCACCTACTTCTCTTTTTAGCTAAGCAATACAGAAAGAATTCTTTAGGCTACTAGCAGGAATCCTAGCCACTCCAAACACCAATCTTCGCATCCTCACTGACAATCTATATCAAACCCTCGATTTCACATTCTGACACATTTGGCACATCAGTTTCCCTCTTCCTCTGCAACAATATTCACGCAAGCTCTCTTTTACCCAATACAACTTCTCTATTCAGGAAGACATTTACATACGCATATGGTTACTGTTTCTCATCTTCTACAGGTTCACTGTGGTATTCTGCCACATACAGGCTCTTGTCAATGTTGCTTGGTATGGGTTTAATTTCAGTTCCCAACTGCTCCTCAATACTTTTCAGGTTGAATCGATCATCATAGGTGATCAAGTTGATGGCCAGGCCAAGATGACCAAAGCGACCTCAAAAAAAAAAAATAAAAAAACCCTGAACTGAGTAATAGAATGTGGATTGAAAAAGTCTGCAGATGCTGGTGTTAGTAACATTGCTCTCTGACGGTATACAAAAATCCAGACCCTGCAACAGGTCTTTGAAAGTATTTAAGGACTTTTGTACTACTACAGGAGTAAGAAAAAACAAGAGGTTAAAAATGCTCCAACTGCAAGTATTCATTAATAACCAACTCAAAGTCTTCTACTACTACAGTACACATGTCCACCCTTTATTAAATGAGACGGTTATTGAACAAGCCTGAACTACAGAGTTCAAGTACACTGAGTTCCATCATTTATCGTCTTTTTTGAAGTTGTATCTAGTAGATGCCCAGGCACCGGAAACACGCAGAAAAAAACTGATGCTTAAAAAACCACAGAAACTAAATTTTCAGTATAAAATTCTCCCAAACTGCAAAAAAAAAAAAAATCACATCAGCAAGTCTCATGAGACTGAAGCAAAATATGGAGTTGTGGTGGTTTTTTTGGCATTAGGCTTTTTGGAGTAGTTTAAAGAGTACAGCCATTTATTCATGTATTTGTGAGAATAATCATAAGATGGTACCTGAAAAATAAGTTTGTCAGAAAAATCAAAGCAATTCAAAATAGTTCAAGTATAGTAATAAAAAGCAGAAGCCAATTCAATGCTAAGGAAAAAATCAGTTATCAAAGTTGTTTCTAAAGGATGCTTCTCCTCTCACCTGATCTGCCAATACGATGGAGATAAGTCTCTGCCAGCTTTGGGAAATCAAAGTTTATCACCACGTTCACAGCTTGGATATCAATACCTCGGGTAAACAGATCTGAAAGACAATTCAGGCCATGAATAATGTTGATTTAGGGTAGAAAATTTAGGAACAATTAACACTGGCTAGCACTAGTTTACAAATAAGCTTCCTCATATCAAGGCATTTTACATACAGTTCTGTTACAGCTTCTTCTTGCTCTTTATCCATTTTAAGCATAATACAAGAAGAATGATCAAGACCTCAGATCTTCACATCTATGCCAAAAAAGTAATTAACATCAAGCCAGTTTTTGCATGTTAGATTATTTTTGATTAGGTCATCTTATACAAGCACCTCCTCAAACATGGCACATGTTGCCATTGTCACAACAGACTTGAGATCTAAACTACATCCCACCAGCTTAGCTATTTTTATTTCACTTCAAGTTGAGTTAAGACTCCCCAGATGCATGTAGCAACTGCCATGGTACTGCCCAAAACAGGCTGTACTGTGAATAACTCACGCCATATACAGACCAATCACAACTACAGATCATTTAGGTAAGATGAACTAAAGAATCACCAAAATGTAATCCAGTAATCCTAGCCACAGGTACACGTACAGTTCTGTTATTTTGTAAAGCTTATGGCCCAACAATTTACAGAGCACTTATGAAAACATACGGAAAACTTAACTGAAGCAGGAAACATCACAATAAAAGGATTTGTTAACAAGTTGCACCTTCACAGTTTGTCACAAAAGACCAAAGCCATTTGCATAAAGGAGTGCAGCACTCTGCCCTACACACACTTGACAAAATTCTCTAATCAAAACATTAACTTGCTTTATCACAAATCACTTTACCTGCCACACCTGGGCTAATGACTAATCAGCTTTCTATCATAACCTTCAGAAAAATAAAAACATTTAGGAACTCTTACCAGTGCAAACAAGATTGCGGCATAAGCCATTTCGGAAATCGTGGAACACACGATTGCGGTGTTCCTGGAAATATATAAAAACAAACAGCTGTGACTTTCAGGTAGCTATTCAAGTTACAAACACTAAACTTCATTCACATAAATTCCTTCCCCTCATCACTACTGACAGCTGAGTCAAAGCTGCTAGTAATATTTCTTTACACTTCTTACCCATATATTCTAAAAAACTTGCCAAAGGGGCCTTCAGAACCACTTTTAGGCAAAAACATTTAACTTAGTCTAAAAATCTAAAAAGTAGTTACACAACTTAATCTCAGAATAGTATTATCATAAATTACAAGTATGTGAAACCTGCACTAGGGAAGTTAGATTGACTGCTACTAAAATAACAATGTCATGCTAATCAATTGGCCTCTGTAGCTATGAGCTCTCCCTCTCCCCCAAAAAAAAGAAGTGCCTCATACTGATTTCTGCAAGCAGAAAACACAGCAAATGTGAAATAGTACAAGAAATCAGGTAGGACATTGTTTCATGACATGCAGTTCCATAAAAATAGTTTTACCAAAAAAAATTTGTGCCCAAAGCTTATTTTCATTCCTAGTATTTTGACTATCATCTCCCCAGTCCCTTTGGGAATTTCAATACATTTTATTCATTTTATGTCATACCAATAAGTTTTTCATCATTTACATTAAATCTGGAAACATCCTTCCTTTAAAAACTGAAGCCTCTTCATTTTCCACTAAAGAATATTTTTCACCCCTGAAGTACAGCTAGGGATGGTATGCGCTAATTGTCTATGAAGACTCCCCTCTCAACAAGTTCCTTTGGACCACACAAAAATTAAGTAGTATCATTTTTTGAGAGCAAAATTAACAAGTTGAAACTTCCCACACAAAGATACCTGCCTTTTGCCACAAACATTATCTACTGACAAATCAGAAATAAACAGGAAACAGACTTTAAGGAATCTATTTGCATATCTGTGTCTATGCTCAATACTGGCACTGCCTCCTTTTCTGTTTAAAGAAATGCTGGTCTGCACATAGCTCAGCAAATATTTTTATTACCTGCCAGCCCAATGTACAGCAAGCTAGGCTTCCTGTAACACTTTCATTTGAATTTATTCAAGCTTACATATGTCTTACATGCATCACTTCAACCTTTTGACAATGCCTTTTAGTACACTCACTGGTAACAAGGAAATCAAGAGCGTGAATCTTGAAGGACACATAAATTCAACTACAAGTAACAAATTCCTGCACCAGCAAAGCTGCAGACATTTTTCATAGTTTTGTAAACTAGGCCACTGGAGCTCCATTACTATACAGCAGTCAATGCTTTCAAGTAAGAGCTCTGATCGAAGCCATCTCCCTGCATTCTCAGATTCCCCTACAGCCACAGTGCAAGATTTACTGCTTGCAAAGCCAGGCTAGGCACTCAAATCAGCTGAGTATTATTTCTGTTTGTACTCCTGAACACCACATGAACAGCTACACTAAACACTCTGGAAAGAGGTTTAAATATGGGGGGGAGGAGTCTGAAAACAAAACTGAAGCAACAGCAAAGCAATACATGTCTAAGTTTTTGAAGAACATGTAAATTTAAAGCAAGTTTGAGACTTAATTCAGCTACGTGCTACATCTGTGGAGTAGGACATGAAATCATGTAGTAGCAGGACATAAACCACTGTAACTTCATACTCACCTGCCTCATTTTAGCATGGATATAGAAGCAGGAATAGCCCAACTGGGAGATCTTTTTGGCTAACAATTCAACCCGTTGAGAGGAGTTGCAGAAAATGATCGACTGGTTAATCTGGAGCTGAACATATAAGAAGCGTGTTAAGTAAATGCAGAATTTTAGTAACAGATGATCTAAGGCAGATCTAAATCCCTTGCAGAAAGACGACAAGACAGGTGCTGCAAGTAGTTCATACCATAAAAATTTTTGTACAAGAGGGAAAAAAAGTTAACTTGCAAGGCAAGTTTTGTTTGAGGCAAGTGCACTCATTTTTAGCTTCAGCTTATAGAGTATGATTAGCACAGTTTGACAAGGAAAAAAATCTGTCACTGAATCTTGCTCTTGATTTTGAAGGGAATAAAGCATTTGTAAGTTCTTAACCTAACCTACATTGCTTACCCTGGAAAACAGCGTATTGAGGCAATGAACTTTCTGACGCTCAGTTACATAGGCATAGTACTGAGTAACTCCCTTCAAGGTTAACTCCTCCATCAGATTAATCTCGTAGGGTTTCTGCAAATGGGAATTCTGAAAAATAAAGATAAAAATAAAGTAGGCATATCTATATGCAAAACAGCATAAGGACTTCCCATCCTGTAGCACATTTAATTCTTCTATCGCAAGGATGTACTAACTAGCCATTCTTTATGCCTGTCACTAGACAGGGTAGGTGAAATTTCACAAAGGATTACTTATAAAACCAAGGCATCCTGTCAGGCTAAACAGGATCACCTTCTAGAAGCAAATCAACACAGATAGCGTTAACTACTGTATAAGGAGGAAAACCGTACCTTACATGCAAGAATTACATATACTTAGCTTCCCATTAATGTTATTTCTGTTATATAATGTTACATAATGTTATTTCAAAATTGCTGTCCTACACTGAGGCTGGTGTATTAAGCCAGAAAAGTGTGGATGCATAAATAAATGAGCAACACCCACTCATGCACCTTAGGTGCAACATCACCACAATCACATGTACCTGAATCCAACTACACTCACCATGAATTTCTGCACACTCAGAGGGAAAGTGGCTGAGTAGAGCAAAATCTGTCTGTTTTTAGGTAGCGTGAGAATAATGTCTTCCATTATTTGTACAAAATCTTGAGACAGCAGCTTATCGGCCTGTAAGAACACAAGCACAAACAAGTAAGTCAAAGAAGTAGGGCAATCTTTCAGTTTCCTGGTAGTATCACGCTGGAAAAGAAATACAAACGCACCAGTAATATTCTCCTCCCCACCTGTGGTGGTTTTACCGTTCTAGGTGGCTGAACACCACAACCGCTCTCTCACTCACCCTGCTCAGATGAGGAGGGCAAGAAGTAAAGAACAACTCACGGGTTGAGATAAGAATAATTTAAAGAGGAAAAAAAATAAGGAAATATTATTATTAATTAAACAATTCAAGTAAAGGGAAAAAAGGGAAATGGGAAGAGGGAGAGGGAAAGGGATTAACAAAACAAAACAAGTAAAGGCTATGTGGAAGTGCAGAGGAAAGAAATTACTCTCTACTTCCACAAATGAGCGATGCTTGACCACGTCCTTGAAGCAGGGCCTCAATGCACATAGCTGGTGTTTGGGAGGAGGACAGACATTTTCGCAATGAGGGCCCACCCCTCCCCATTTCTTCCTTTTTCCACCTTTTATTGCTGAGTGTGACATCATATGGTATGGAATATCCCTTTGGTTGGTTTAGGTCAGCTGCCCTGGTGATGTTTCTTTCTCACTTTTTTGCCCACCCCCTAAGAGGGTTAGAGAAGGTCCTGATGCTGTGCCAGCACTTCTCAGCAGCAGACACAACACCAGTGTGATACCACTGCTGTTCTAGCTACAACTGCAGAGCGCAGCACTGTATGGGCTGCTGCAGAGGAAGTTAACATCCCAGACAGACCCAGTACACCACCGTCACGATGGTATCACCCCCTCTGGAGTGAATACCACACTCCAAATGACATTTGATTTAGTTTCTGAAAACAGGATACATCAGTAAAAGGAAGTTTACATTTCCCAGTTTTCAATACTGATGTAAGCAGAATCAAATTGAAGAAAAATACATACAATGGGAGTTCTAACCCAAAAATAGCTATCACTGTTTCTATCAGAGTCACCCAAGAGCTTTCATGCAATTGTTTTTCTCAGCCTCTCACTTAGTAGTCTGTTGGATGTTTATAAATCTGGTTATATGAACTTATGTGGTAAGCACAATGCATTCATTATGAACAGGTACCAAATGAAACACAATCCTTCGGTTCAGAATAGACCGCTAATCCATTTCGCAGGAACAATCAACAGAAAAGGCAAACCTTCCTAAGCTGTTTTCTTGGAAGTTTTACATGCAGAAAAGCTCCTATGCCCAAATACCTTCTCAAAAACAACAAGAAATGAATTAGCTATAGCCTTAGTATCCTTACGCAAAGGTATTTGTTGCTGTATATAATGAGGTGGCTGGCTGAGACACCTCATTCGTTTAAATTGTTAATACTCCAAAACGTTTAATATGAGCAACTTGCCTCATCCAACACTATCATCTGGACATGCTCAACTTTTGCTACTCCTTTCTTGATGAGATCGAGAATTCTGCCAGGGGTAGCTATCACCACATGCACTGTAAGTTTAGAAGAGAAAAAAAAAATTAAGGTGACTAAAACAATGTTTCCAGCATTCAGAGACATGTTCTATACCAACAGATTGAGAGAATGACTGTAAACAAACAGTGACTAAGACATAATACAGTCTGTTCTGTAGCAAGTATAACAATAACACAGGCGTAACAAAAAAAGCAGAAATCATAATGCCACATTGTAAAAGCCCAAACACCAACTGTAGCATAGCAAAGGTGCTCTGACCTGTATCATCAAGCCTCATTATGTCATCTCGCAAATTGGTTCCTCCTGTTGTTGCCATCACTTTGGCACCTCCCATGTGTTTGCTGACTTGGATACAGATTTGACTGACCTGCAGGGCTAGTTCACGGGTGGGAACAATCACCATTGCTGGAAGTTAAAAGTGTCAGCATGAGTTACTAATAACACACTATCAAAAATACTTCTCTGTAGAGGACAGAGACTTCATGAAAGCCATGCTTCCACAATTTTGGAGTTCCACTGTAGATATCCCGAGTAAGTCCTAGAAACTGCTTAAAACAAGACAAATGCCATGCAAGGGTTCTACATCCCTTGATATTCCCTCCACATGAGTCACCCAGCCAGCATCCTTCTGTGTATTACTCCAAATCCATTTTCCAGGGCAAGATAGTAAGGTCCAGAAGACATCTTCAAGTTTTTAAAAGAAACTGGAAATTTAAAATTTCACTTTCCCTCCACCACTCCCTATGTACCTGCTTTACAAATATCAGCAGATAACCTACACTGCTGCATTTTGTCAACCATTTTTAGATTCAAGTCTGCTGCACAGTGACCAATACTATTACCTGGATGCAGCCAAGGAAGACCCATCCCAACTAACCTTGTATGTTGTCCTTCTTTAAGTCTAGCCGTTCAAGTAAGGGAATGAGGTAGGCTCCACTCTTGCCTGTTCCATTTTTCGCTCTAGCCAAGATATCCCTACCAGATAAAGCAATGGGGATGCTCTCCTCCTGAAATGCAATGACAGTCAGCACATGAGCAATCATGACCCATGCTCACTAAAGAGACTGGCCAAATATAACTCTCCTCACTATATGATGTTAAATCTGTTCCACCAAAGAGTGTCTTGCTACTGCAAGTATTCTAGACTTATACACAGCAGGAAGGAGCTAAACCTATCAGCAAAGAGTTCCCCAGCAAAGCAATAGCTCTGCTCCCAACATCTCACGTAAAGTCCTCTTACGACCAGACAGGATGAGAACCAGTGCTCGGGTACTGCAGGAATTGTAAACCCATACAGACGCATTAGTAAGAGTGAAAAATTAGTAAAAAAATGTGAGGAGGCAGTGAGAATCACTAGCAAACTCCTCCAACGGGAAAAAATGCCCACATGTATCTTAACATTGGAAAGGCATCAGCCCATGTAATTTCAAACCTGCATCCTTCTGTGATACACTTCTCAAAACCAGCAGGCTTCCCTTTAAAAACTTCAGCCATTCAGACAAAGGTCACAAGTATTTTTCATTTGCTTTCTTTTACAGCAATATCCAAATGACCCAAGTACATTCAGCCTTTTCATTTGGAAAAGCTGACATATTAGAATCTGTTCTAAAGCAGATAAATTAACAAAAAGCCATAGCTTCCTCCATTCCTTACGGAGATAAAATGGCCTGGATGTCAGTAGCAGGGGGGGGGAGGGGGGAAGAGTTCAACACCACACCCACTCCCCTAAGTTTACATACATTAACATTTACTTCCGGAATCAGCCCTAGAAGTAAAAACAAGATGGAGAGACAGAAAAAGTAAACTTACTAACACTCTCCTATAATCTCCATTATGACTCCTTCCAGATATTTATGATAAAAAAAAAGCCAAGAATGGGTGATACAGATATCTTAGCAAGAAATAAAGGTATGCAACCTATGGCAGACCTGTTTTCCAGAAAATTTATAAGAATAGCCCTGTATTCACTGCAACTACTTATCTGAAGGATGCTACTGAACATGGGATTAACATACCAATGCCTCTACAGTTTCCTTCCCCAAATGGAAAAAAAATTCCCCTGTTCAAATCCCCAGTTTTCAAATCCCAAGTTCTCCCAAATCATAACATAAATATCTGACATTTAAGCACAAGAATTTCAGAGTTTATAAAAAATTAAGCTGCTGCTTATAACTAGTCTGTTTTAACAACCTGAATAGGAGATGGTTTTTCCCAGCCCATTTCAAAAATTCCCATCAGCAACTCCCGTTTCAAACAGTAATCTTCAAACTCATTTCCTTTTGTGGAGGTCACGTCCTGAATAATCACAAAAAGCACATCCATAAGATTAGGTCATACAATCCACAGCTGTAGATCAGTCAGACTCAATGAGAGAGTGCAAGAAGATCACAAAGCACATTTCATTACTACACAGGAGTTCTCACAAATCTATACAATACCATACAGTGGAGAAGCAAATATTAACTTTCCAATAACCAAATACAACACTGTGAATACACTGACATATTTTGATCTCTCCCAAGCAGTTTTAAGAGAATTAAAGCAGCAATTCTTCATTAAAAACAGGTTAGCAATAGCTGAACTGCCTCTGAATAATTCCACTTCAGCTTCTCCCACAACTTTCATTCCATATTTATTTATAAAATTCGTCCTTACCGAAGTTTTGATTCTCAAATCCTTTGGAGGGAGTTTTAAAGTCTTCTTCCAGTCATCACCAGGTCTACAGAAGAAAAAATCTGGTTTAATAACTTCATTTTGCATCCTGATTTTCTTAGGAACAGTGATTTAACATGTAACATTTTCACCTCTTGAAAGCTAAAAACACCTACGCATATGAGCTCAAGTCTTCTCTGCTCTAAGTGGATGCAACAGGCAGGAAACTGTAAACACAGAAATTCAGCAGTCTGCCAAGTGCAAGAGAATCTGTGAAATCTTTATCCAGTCATAATTCAAATTCCATTTTTAGGGCACTGAATTGATCCAGTAGAACAGACTATACACTGACATATTCATAATAAAGTAATAAGCTATAATAAAACAACAAAACTACAGTTCACTACTTCAAAAATAAAAACCTTGTGCCCAGAGACCATCTATTCTTTATCAACAATATATGAAGATGGAAATACTCTGGGGGAGAAAATTAAGTAAGTACACACTCCACTTGTTGAACTGTTTTTTAATTTTGCTCAGTGAGATTTAGACATTTGTCCGCTCCAAAAAGACCCTGTACATAAGAGCACAAGTTCTTTTTTGCCTCAGTGCCAGTTAGGAGTGAGTTTTGATGAGTTTTCCTCATCATTCTGGTTATTAAACCAGTTTAAAATAAATTACACCAGAACTTGAAATAAGTATTCAAGTATTCCATTTTGCCATTATGCACTAAGATAGGTATTTTCTTCAAAAATAACTGAGTAGCAAAAGAAAAGTGAATGTTGCTCAGGGGCAGCAGAGAATGACCCATTACTGTACCACACAAGTCTTTTAAGTCTGTCAGAATTTCCAACCAGCACATTCAAGTTTTATCAGCATGCTTCCTAAAACAGTTTGACGAGAAAAGAGAGAAGAGACGCATACAAGGGTGTCACAGTGGTACCAGATTATCTCAGCTTACGCTCTGACTAATAAAACTTCAGCATTACACCAGGGAGAGCACACGCTACTATTCCAAATCCTTGACAAAAAAAAAGATAACCAACTTGAAAGAATTTCTCACCATTAGAGAGGTCAGCAACAAACTGAAAAACATAAAACTGAACTAGGCCATGCTTCCTCCTGTCTTAAATTTCAGTTCCTTCCCACTCCCCAACTTCCTTCTCATACCACTTGAAATGAGCAAAGAAAACAGGATGCTGCTGCTCAGTGGGCTACTTCTGACAAGCAGCTCCGTGTTCTGAAAAGTGTCAAATTCAATTTCCACAACAAATACATTGCTAAGATAATTGCCAAAAAGCAGCTCACACCTGGAAATACAGCTTTTGTTTAGTAATGCACACCCTAGGACACTGTCATCCACATCATAAAACAACAGAACAAAACTTTTAAAACACAAGTACTCACGAACGCTTTTCCCTTATATCAAATTTTAACATTATTCTTGTGGCAGTTGACACAAATACTTACTTAATAGTGGTGGTCATACTCTGTGCTTGTTGTTGAGTGCCATTATTGATTGTGTTGGCATTTTTCAGCTGGTTCATCTGTTGCTGAGTCTGTGTGCCTCCACCTCCTGGGCCCCCGCTGGGTTTTACAGGGCCTCTCAATTGCCCATTCTGACTGGATAGACCCATTATAACAGGGTTCTCTGTTCTGGCCGTGCTCATGCTTCTATTTTTAAAGATGTCTTTTTAGACTTCAAAACTTTGAAAGTCAGTACAGAAACTGTAATAACAGTTTATTAGACTCTCCAAAATGAAGAGATAAATAAGTCTTGCTCAATATATGAGTCCTTTATTGCAATGCAGGCAAGCACCTGTAAGTCACTCAAAAGTAAAGTAGTAACTTGCTCTGATGCACTGTGGATCAAACTTTTTTTTTGTGAAAAAAAAAAGCCCTCTAACAAAGTTGAGTTATATCAGAATTCACTTGCTTCAATCTGAAAAAGAAGCAGACAGTAACAATTAATATATGGACTTCAGTATAAACAAATCCTTCAGTTGACTTCACTATTTTAAAATAGCCTGCAACACTGCATATTATCTAAAAAATCACCTCTTCCCAGGCAGCACACAACACAGTATTTGTTTTTCTTTTTTCTCAGTGGAATTATCAGAGACATATCAAACTTTTTTTCCCCTTGCTATAAAGCTGAGCTTAGGTCACCAAAGATGACTCTGTAAACAGCTGTACTTTCTTTCAGCAGCCTTCCAGCAAGTAACCACTTGAGAAACAGTACCTAGACTCCCCTGTGAAGTAGGCACAAGTTACCTCGATTGCTTTGCCTGTCCTTGAAATCCCCCCTCTTCTGGGACACAGGAAAGCAACCATAAAAACCTAAGCAACGTTATGCACAGGTTTTTGATAGACAAAACCACAATATCAAACGGACATCAAAGCAAGAACTGAAGAAATACTCAAGTTACTCTGACTGTCCTTTTCATGTAAGAAGTGAAATTGAAGTGATGCTAGAATTATGATAGAAATTATGACGTTATCTGTGAAAACAAAGCACTTGCCCTCCCCCAACCCCAAAAGTTAGTTCAACCAACTTATTCATAACCTTTTTATTGGGCATTGATTTAACATCATTTAGAATATTGAAACAAATGACATCATGGTGCTGAACTGAGAGCAGAGCAGCTTCCTGTTGAGCCTAAACATTTACACCAGGAATCAGGTAGCTTCCTGTTTGATGTTACCTTCCACTCATCAGTAAAAACTCACATCGCACTCGGAGTTGGAACTAGATGATCTTTAAAATTCTCTTCTAACTCACATCACTCTATGATTCTAAGATAACATTTAGTACACGTGACTTATTATCAACACTGTATTTAACAAAAGCGTTGCCAAAACTGCAAAGAGAAAACACAAAGTCTGCATCTCACACACAGAAAATATGGTCCAGAGATGAAGAACTCCTTACAACAATATTAGCCAGCCAAGACACTTGTAGTTCAAAACCTTTCAAAAGCAACTGAAAGTAGGTTTGCTTGCCTGTACAGTTTCTCATCGCAAAGCACCTGCAACTTAGGAAGTGCATAGGAAAAGCAAGTTACTGCTTGCTAGTGTGGAGCGCTCAAAAAACAAAAAAGGCATTTCCCCAGTGAATAAAACATACGTTCAAGAGCACTTCAAGAGGATAGAAAAGAAATGCAAACTCTTCTCAGACTTCCCAGCTGTTTCCAAGTGCATCAGAGCTTTGCAGCAAAACTTCAAAATCAGTCGAAATAAGATATTCCTCCTAGTTATCCTCCTGACTAGAAACACAGTTTCGGTGCATCTCTGAAAAGACAACTCTCCTTCCCACTAACTTGATAAAAAAAAAAACAGACAGATCATATAAGCCACCATGGTCACCTAACAAACCCGGATACAAGTGGCAAAGACCACCCAAGTATTTTTAGTAGAGGAAATCTCTAGTTCCCTTAAAGCCTCTCACTCGTAGCTATCCTTCAAAAAGACACAAGATTAAAAAACACAAAACCTCATCAAACCCAGCGAGTCACCACGTTCCCAGACAAGAGCAGCCACCATTTCGCAAACCGGAGGCCCGACGGAGAACAGGACCCCGCGGAACGGCCGTCCCCCCGGGCGCAGGCCCGGCGGGCAGGGCAGCCGCCGCCAGGCCTCTCTCTTCTCCCGCCGACCGCGGATCCCCCACGTCGCGACGGAGATGGGCCTGCCGGGCCCCGACACAAAGCCGACGCGCGGGCCGGCCGCGGGCGCCCCCGCGGTGCCCATCGTGTCTGGCGGGCCCGGGCCGCACTGCGGCGTCGCCCCCAGCGCTGCGCGGAGCGGCCCCAGGTCCCGCGGCGAAACCGCCACCGCCCGCGAAAAGCAGCTGCGCCACACCGGCGCTCCCCGCCCGCGAACAATGGAGCGGCCTCGCCCACAGCCCCGCCACTCCGGCCGGCAGCGAGCGCCGCCGCGGCCCGGCCCCGCGGCCCCG